>CAXHWN010002076.1:61400-158402 GCA_964020975.1 Hermodice carunculata | reverse complement strand
GACTTTGATATCAGCTAAAGAGAAAATCAGTTGCTCCAGGTCCTGACATAAAGACAGGAAATTGACACCAATATAGCTGTTCATGGAGATGAGATAAACTAGGACATTAAGTTTATGATTCCCCCCCCCCCCCGTTTGTGACTACCTCCAAAATCGTAATTTAGGTTATGCTATTATTGGTGGAAAACTACTTTGTGAAACAGTCCAAGCTTTGTAACCCGGGGAAACTTTGGCCCTATGAGCTTACTTTGGCCCAACGTAAGGAAAAACACTCCCTCAAATGATTGTGAATTTAGACAAGGTACAGAGGCAATTTGTTCATGTGCATTAGAAAGCCAGGTAATCCCCTAAGTGTCTCGGTGCAATGAACTATAAACTTTCCATCACGATTTTTTTCAAAGAAATCTCTAAAGTCCAAAAAATGTTACTTTGGCCCACAAAATGGGGAAACTCTGGCCCACATGGTTTGGACCTCGATCTGTAAGTATGTTGAGAATTTTGGCACACATGTTGACACTTCTATACATGCTGTAGAAGCCCAAATATTTACATATTAAGGTATTGTATCAGTTATTATGAGTACAAATCATGCAGAAATTCAATAAGAATATATAAAAAAAAAACTTTTAAAAAGTTATCTAAAAGTGCCAATGCCAAAATTTACAAACAAATGATATCAAGATACGCCAATCTGACGGTGGCTTAATTTTAATACTTAAGAGACTATTACCATATCCAAGGACTGGAGCTTTTTTACTTTTTTTTTATTTTTTTATTTTGTTGCTATCACTGCATTTTTTTGTGGTGGGTTTAACAACTTGTTGGTTGTATTTTGTATTTTACCAGTGCAATAAGTTTGTGCTGTACTGCAGTGTATGTTTCAGGCCAGAGGGTCCCGTTAAGTAGTCATGGTGTAGGCCGGTCATACTTACTTGTGCAGGTAACTTTAAGTCTATTTTATAATACCATACCAGCATTTCTGCATGATAACCGAACTGCAGTTTTGTAGAACCCTCACAACTGCCAGCCAATATGGGCTAAAAACACATAGGGCAGCTTCGAAGTAGAAAATACATAGACTACTCACAATCCAAACTTAATACTGCATCGGTGGCTACAGTCGAAAGCAATGACCCAGTGGCAATCTGTGACAGCTTTCGATATTCCTCACAGTACATTGAATGATAAGCTGAAGGATCTCTGCACGCAACAAACCAGAACAGCCACCGGCACCTTTGGAATTGGAAGCGAAAATGCTGCTCATGCCTTGCATGAAAATGTCTGATTATCCTTTCCCAGTTGATGCCTTCATGATACATTGCAAAATAATTAGTTTAATCGCCAAGTATTTACTGTCCAGGCCTCCCAAAACAATCTACCTGGGAAAAAGTATGCTAAATCATTTGGCGCGAAGCAAAGAACTGAGCTAAGGTTGTCAAATTACATCAAAAGGATCGAAGCAAGCTGCAGTCAGCAATACAACTTTCGTGAAATTCATTCAAAATCTGGAGACAGAAAGAATAGATATCCCTCTAGAGAATATCTGGAATTACAATGACAGTAACCTGACCAACGACCCCGCGAACAGGTGGGTCATCGTCAAAAGGGATAGTAAATATCTAGAGAGGATAATAAGTTCTTCTTGGTTATATCCTCTATGTTCTGCAGAAATGCAGCCGATGATGTCCTGTTGCCCTGTTGACAATACTAGTGAATCCATGCGTTCAACATGGACACATGGCAGAGTCAAAACAAATAGAAGAGAAAGGAAATGGAAGAAATGCTGCACCTTTGACGAAAGGCCAATTTCTGGGGCTACTAAGAAAATGGATCCAGTTGCAAAGAATGGAAAAAGCAACCTGGTGTCGGGACTCAAGAAAGTGGGCTTATGTCCACTAAACAAAGAGTTACTACTAATCATCAAGCAATACATTATTTATTGAATATCTAAAGATGATAAGAGGTCTTACTGACAACATAGAAATGATGACTGTCATGAAAAAAAGAAGCGGACAACAGTTTTCAGCAATGCTTGAAAATCGATTTAAATACTATCAACTCTGAACTTAGAGAAATATCTTGCCTCATTCACGCATTGTATAAAATCTCACAACATTTGTTAGCTGTATATATTTACATCATTAATATAACATCTGGAATGCACGTAATATCTTTATCATAAATTTTCATTTTCAAATATTCCTGTTTAAGTTTTTGATATACAAGTAAATGACGGGAGTCAAAGATGTAAAAATTTGTGCTTTTGGAAAGTTTTATGAACACTTACAACTGATCTGATTACCAAAGTTATGATTTTAATAAATTGATTTGTCTAATTTAAAGAAAAAAAAATAGAATGATCGACAATGAAACTACTAATGCAGCTATACTTTCATTAAAGCTAAAGATGACTTTGGGCCGAAGTATTCACTCCCTAGTAGATAACTTTGGCGCAACTTTTTTATTGACACACACACACACACACACACACACACACACACAGAGAGAGAGAGAGAGAGAGAGAGAGAGAGAGAGAGAGAGAGAGAGAGAGAGAGAGAGAGAGAGAGAGAGAGAGAGAGAGAGAGAGAGAGATTTTATTTTTATTCATTGTTTGGCCCTACAATCACACAGAACCCTAGAAGAATGAGATAAAAGTAAATATCTTGTGAATTCAGAGTAATACAAAGAGGACTATTGAAAAAAGTGAGCCTAAGTATCGCTATGCTACAGCTGTTCATTAGGTACTGTTGCTATGGTTTCCTAATTTTAAACGTTTTCTCAATTTGGCCAATTGTCGATTAATGTGCACATTCTGATTGATAACTGTGGAAGACAATGGGGTTGCAATGGTAGTTCACATCTTCGACTACTTCTTCAAAACTGTCAGCCACATTCACTTCAAACCTGGGGGGGATCCTGTTACGTAACAAAGCACAAACAATGGCAGGTAACTGGACCTACAGGACTTTATTTGTAAAAACATCTCACAATATGGCAGATAATTGGTCCTGCATTACTTGATGTGCAAAAATATGCCTCAGACACATCAGATTGTTTAATCATTGAAAGAGTTTGGCTGCATTGATCATGAAATATTGCAGTTTGACTTTGCGTCGGCGACTAATTTATCAAGTATATAAAAACATTTTACCAGACAGAAATCAATCTGCACAATGCATTGACCACGAAGTAAACGAGTCCATGAAAACTTCATCTCATGCATCGGGCTTTCCACATCAAATGCAAACATTGCGCGACACCACACCACTTCCTGTCTTCAAAGACTGACCAATCAGAGTTGTCAGGTTTATTTATCCCCCACGTGGCTCCACCTGCACTGGTTGGATACATGTTGAAAACGTACAGTCAGCTGCGTCTGTCAGACACTATTTACTCTTTCCTCCTGCAAAATGTTGACAGAATGATATTCTTGCAAAGTATGTGATTTCTTTTTCGTTTTGCCAGCTTCTTAAGGGTCAGTGTTTCCTAAACACTATGGAATGTGAAATAAAGAATGATCTGTCAATTCGTTGATGTAAACTTCAGAAACAGATAGCAATTCGTCAACAGAATACCACTTCATTATCAATCTGTAAAACAACATAGTGATCCATGAGTGATTGAAAAGACTCGTTCTGGACTGTAATTTAGATCGTCCTTTTCATTTTTAGGTTATACGTAGAACCTATGAAAGAAGAAGCCTTGCGACTGGAGCTGGTCACATTGTCCATATTATCTAGAGGCCAGATGTTTATCTTCGTCAGATATGCCTGATACGTAGGTTATACATGTACTTGAATCTATAAATGTAATGGCAAAGCATACCGAAATTATGTTGCGTTAAAACTGTTCAAAACTGAAATATCTTCCCACGTTCCAGGTATTTTACATTTTGATCACTTATCTTTTATGAAGACTCCCAAAAACAGAAATCAAAAGTTAAAAAAAAAAAAAAACACCTGCAGGCCTGCTGCTATTGTCACAGATCACGATTGCACTTTTCCAGCGTAAAGTAAAGAATCGTGCTATTGAACCCAGCAAGATGAACGTGCACGCCGAAGGCCGTAAGTCCGCTGCACCTGTTGGTAGACAAAAGAAGACAAAATGGAGGGGCCATAAGGAAAAAATAACTGGTGTTGATATGGTTTTTACGTGTGATCGGTGCTTTTTCTCTGTTGGTTTGGTAATTGTGTACTGTTTTGACATGAATACTATCATTTCCTCTCTCTCTCTCTCTCTCTCTCTCTCTCTCTCTCTCTCTCTCTCTCTCTCTCTCTCTCTCTCTCTCTCTCTCTCTCTCTCTCTCTCTCTCTCTCTCTCTCTCTCTCTCTCTCTCTTCTCTCTCTCTCTCTCTCTCTCTCTCTCTCTCTCTCTCTCTCTCTCTCTCTCTCCTCTCTCTCTCTCTCTCTCCTCTCATGTATGTATGTATGTATGTATGTATGTATGTATGCATGCATGCATGCATGCATGTATGTATGTATGTATGTATGTATGTATGTATGTGTGTGTGTATAAGTATATAATTGTGATGATCTTTTTGTTTCCAATATTTTATAAAACATAGACATCAAATGAAAAGCTAACTCTCTAGTTTCTTTAATTAGAATGACATTTTGATAGCTCTGTGTTCCCCTGAACGCTGTTAACATTACAAGTTTCATCAACAATTAATTGTAGCCCAAAGTGCTTTAATTAAGGAAGCGAAATAATTATGAACTCTAATTTTGACATCCTAGCACTGAGGTCCAGTAAGCAGTAAAATATTATCCATATTTTAACTCTTTCAGTACTTAACTGTTGACCCAGCGAAATAATTATGAACTCACATTTGACATCCTAGCACTCAGGTCCAGTAAGCAGTAAAATATTATCCATATTTTAACTCTTTCAGTACTTAACTGTTGACCCAGGCCACCTAAACTGTTGAACTACGCCATTCATTTTCCTTTCGAAATATATACATGTTGGTACGGAGGTCTTTTTGCCAGACAAACAGCGTAAAATCATTAAAACTTTATTATGGTCATCACAAGTCAACTTGACACACTACAATTAATGAAAGCTATAGCTTTTATCATTTGCCATTTTGACTAGTTTAACTCTTTCAGTGACACATTTTGGAGTGAGTCAACAGCTTTCCTCGATGCGCTTTGGGCGCATTCACGTCGAGGAAAGCTGTTGACCCGGACTGTTAAGGTCTATGTAACTTTAGGCATGCTGGTACTTGGACTGAATGGTCTTCATAATTCAGACCAGTTCTATTTAGGTAGATCGTATTTAGTCTCAGTTGGCACTGAAAGAGTTAAGAAAAGTGTGCTGTATTTATATTCGATTGCATTGATCGGCAAGTCAGTTTGACGACAATATTTAAGTAGAACCAGAACGAGCGCTTGACTTACCACCGCCGAGTCCAGCAAGGGGGTTCAGGGTTGTTTTGGCTGTTGTCGTCGCCACTGTGTTAAAAAGTCAAAGGATAAACATTAACCCACTAACTCCGCAATATGACATTCAAATTGAATATTTAATTGAAACAATATTAAAAACCCGATGAAACAAATGTATCGTTTTTATAAGAAAATTACAATCGAAATAATACGTGGGAGTACCCGTTTTGACATAAATATACACGTGGCAATAGGAGACATTCATATCTAACTGCGATCCTGCTCACTTCCTGTGTTGCCGGGGCAACAGACTGATGCTTCACCATGATCAGGGCAGATTTGTATTATATACAACATAACATACATAAATTACACATTTTCAACCAAAAGAGAGCCCATTTCTAATTATTTTAGGCATCCTTACGTTTCAAATATATGTTAATACATTTTCTTACGATTATTGTGTGTTTGTGTTGTTCATTTTGTTGAGAAAGTACTTTTGACCATGCTAAATACAAGAATTTGCCCTGATGCAGGTGACTCCCTCTTTTGCTCAAAATGTGTTAGAGTAGGACCGCATTTAGATATGAATACATCCTATTTTTTCGTGCTGTCTACAGCCATATGATATAGAATTCTTCCTCCAGTAATACAATTTGTTTTTACCAACATATACTTTTTACATTCAAACCACACGTGTTTAAGTTCGATTAAATTAAATCTAAATGGAATAGCAGAGCAATTTGTTTCCTGATCATATTCATGCATAACATGAAAAGGTCTTGTGCGTCCCTGCTCCGTTTGCTGGTTGTGACCATTGCATCGTTTTTCGTTAGTTTAACACATTTACAATTTGTTGTAAACGAATTCTTGTCTGGCAACAGAATAATGCGCTGCAGTTATTATCCTTCCTTGGACTGATTTTTTTTTTTTTTGGGGGGGGGGGAGGGAGGGAGGTGGGGGTTAATACATATCAACAGCAATTTGGAAAGTTGCTGAGACGTACTCTGATTAAAGTTAAAGTTAGTTGGGAACACTTCTAAAGTTAACCTTTATCACCACACTAAGAAAACGATAAAAACTTCTTATTCTGACAAATAACCTTGATGAAGACCTGTATGTTTTAATTGGCACATACAAAAAAAATCTATGATTCACGATTTTTCACTATATTGTATGTACAATGTTTGTGTCAAATGATTGTGAAGAAATTCACTGATGGTGATGATGATAATGGTGACGATTCAATATTTTTCACAATATTGTATGTACTATGTTTGTGTCAAATGAAGAAATCTAATGATTATGATGACGATGATAATGATGGTGGTGGTGGTGATAACGGTGGTGGTGAGGAGGAGGACGAGGAGGAGGAGGAGGAGGAGGAGGAGGAGGAGGAGGAGGGGGAGGAGGAGGAGGATAGCTATGCTGCTGTGGTTGTGATGATGACAGTAAGGATGATAAAGGATGATGTGGATGATAATGATTATCTGGGACGATGTAAACCACGAAGAGAGTCACAATGATGAAGGGCATATGAAGACCCCTGGTAGAACACATACGTGAGGTGCATGTTTTCCCTGAGTATTGACTGGTGCATGTGCACGTGTAGTCATTGAGCCCATCCTGGCAAACTCCGTTGTTCTGACACGGGTTAGGAGAACAGTCGTCTATGTCTGCAAGGCAGGGTACACATTTGTGTCAAGTTTCTTTCACAAAGAAGTAATGCACATGAGTCGATTGACAGAGTGTTTTGGAAATATCTAACAATAATCCGTCACTGTAATGTAGTAGTGCATTGTGTTAAAAAAAAAGAACTCTCATGCAGTCATGTTACAAGACTTAACGGGATGTTTCTGTCCCTTTCTATACTATATATATATATATATTCACGCGAACGTGTCCCCATTATTTACCAAATGAAATTGAATGAACCGACTGAAAGAAATGGTATACATAAACACTAACGCGTGCATATCTTGCGTTTTGAGGAGCGCTGAAAAAGTCAGTGTTAACATTTGCATGCATGCCCAATGTTAAATAATTGTGTATAAATTTTGAATCCGAGAAGATTTTATGAGGTAGAAATATACCCATCCTTTAGTAATGCGTTTTGATCAAAGTTGGCTTCTAAGACTCTTAGGCAACATCAAAAAATACTCTTCAATCAATTTACCTGATTACCGGTTTGCAAATAAACTTTTGGGGAATAAAAGGATTTTGTATTGAATAAAGTTGGCTTTTAAGACTCTTCGGCAATATCTACAATTACTCATTAATCAACACGCCTCATTACCGTTTTCCAAATAAACTTTTGGAAATAAATGAATTTTGTATCAACGATAATAATTTTTCAACACTCATGATTGAGAAAATCTTTATCTTCGTCAAAAACTCAACAAGCAAACAATTGCACAAATCTTAGGTCTCCCATACCCGGGACAGGCTTAATTGTATTGTATTGTATGTGCATGTGCGTGTGCGTGTGCGTGTGCGTGTGCGAGTGCGTGTGTGTGTGTGTGTGTGTGTGTGTGTGTGTGTGTGTCATTCATTTTAAATACAACCAAGCTGTACTTTCAGATTCTACTAAAATTATATAATTGGTATAACAAACACCGATAAAGATACTTGTTCCTCTGCTTGAACATACTTGAGCACGTGAGACTTGCACCAGTAAAAGTTCCGTCCGCCGAACACATGCCAGTAGCATTTCCCGCCTTTACAGTGTATCCACTTTTACAGCTCAAGGTCACTTGGTCCATATATTGATACTGAGACTTTGCTCCAGACGATACCTGCGCCTCGGTTGGAACACTCAGTGTACACTGTACGGCTTTAATTATATACATAAAAAATACACATGATACATACCATCACATAACAAAAGAAACTATATCATACAAATATGAGAAAAAAAGTTTGGGTTAATTACACTATGTTCCCCCACTTTTTTTTTTGGGGGGGGGGGCGGAGGGGACTACAAGCGATGAGTGTAGGGGGATATATCCAGGACCAGGGGCCCTCCACAGCTATGAGAGAGTGTGTGGTGTACCCTTTGCCTCGGCTCTGGTCCTGACAACGTGGCAGCACGAGCTGATTAGGATAACTATGCTTTCTTCCGCCTCATCTATTTATGTCTGTGTGCCAAACCAGACCTATTGTTTTTCTTTTTCTTTCTTTCTTTCTTTCTTTCTTTCTTTCTTTCTTTCTTTCTTTCTTTCTTTCTTTCTTTCTTTCTTTCTTTCTTTCTTTCTTTCTTTCTTTCTTTCTTTCCAAACTTGGCACAATCATACTTCTATATTATGCAAATGAGTGCTAATTAAAGTTTCAAATCTTAAATATCTTGTACATTATAGTGGATGTGGTTCCGAGTGTATAGGAGTTCAATCAAAGCAAGGCTGAGGTCATCTTAATGTCAAGGTCATGTCAAGGTCAAAGGTTAATTTTAGGCCGATGTGTCTTTTTTGAGGTCAAGATTCACTTCAGGCCGAGGTCATCTCAAGGTCAAAGGCCACTTTCGATGGTGGCTTTCTTCTAGCCATAACTTTTTATCCATTTTTTATCATATTGGGCTCAAATTGTAGCTATTGTAATACTGCACATTTTTGGAACTAACATGTGACCTCTAAAGGTCAAAGGTCAAGGTCGTTTGGACCTTTAAAAGTTTCGTCCAGTCATAACTTGGCCAATTTCCATCCAATTCTAATCATCTTGGACTCAAATTGTAGGTATTGCAACACTGCACATATTTATGAGAACATGTAACCTCACACGGGCAAAGGACAAGGTCATTTGGCCCTTTGTTTCATCTTGCCATAACTTGGCCAATTTTTACCGGATTTGGTTCATGTTCGGCTTAATTTGTGGGTATTGTAACACTGTGCAGTTTACCTGTGACCTGTGAAGGTCAAAGGTCAAGGTCATTTTGACTTTGAAATTTGCATCCAGCCATAAGCTTAATGTGATGTGAAGTACCAAAGGATAAAAGTTGTAGCATTTAATGCTCACAACTTTTGAAGGCACACAGACAGATTTGCTTTGAAGCAAATCTTCTTTTCTAGTTTTCTTTTCTTTCCTTTCCTTTTTCCTAGGCCATCTGTGTCACAAAGAACCGAGTGACACAGGTGGCCTTGAGTTTTACTCTGTCTTTCATTATTTTTATAAAACCCAGGGATTTGTAGGCAATGTTCAGTTATTAAAAACCCAGGGTTTTTGTCAATTATTTCATCAAGAATTAAGAATTGGCACTCTCCATGAAATATATTTAAAATCATAAGTCAAGCAACTTGACTTTGACCCGCCTCCAACTCAAAGGCATGCCATGAACATGATGTAAAATGCACTTCCTCTCTCACCGTCATGTCTTTGGAGTGTATTGAACGAATTTTTGGTCAGGTCCTGTCCCCATTCTCTCCCCAATTGGCCTTTATAAAACGCCGGGTTTGGTTAAAATTTTGACAGAAGCCAACCAAGCTACTGAGAGTAACACATGGCAGGGAGCAGAGACCTCTCTGAGGGAGAAAAATGGGAGATTGTTCAGGTCAATGGGACCTCGCCTTCGTACAGTGACAGCAGCACAGGGAAGTGCTACCTGATATTGAAGGGATGAAAATTGTTTTGGCACTGAACTGAAACATACCATTAAATTGCTTGTCAGTTTTTTTTTCTAACAACACAATTGAATTAATTGACTGTGAAATTGTTATCTGATATGTGCATTTAACCATGACGTCTTTTTTGTGAGAAAACACATTAAAATCTGTCTCCTTTCTGTAACCTTGATCATAAAAGACAAAGCAAGTCTAGTTGCTCAACCTATGATTTTGAGTATAATTGACCAAAAGACTGGGTTTTTGATAACTAAATACTGCCTACAAATACAATCAAGCTTCCGCAATTTAATTTATCAAGAAAACCCAGGATTTTATAGTGATATATCAGAGTTTTGTGCTTGCAATGTTCAATAATTCGCAAAACCCGGGTGTTGTACCTTCACAAAACCTAGGGTTTCGTAAATTTTACGGTACATCTCCCAATGAGGTAACTTTGTATCCAGCAACCAATCACAAATAGCTTTTCACTCGCTGTGAAGATCCTTGCTACTGACTTGAAATTGTTTCATGTACATAACCATGAATTTTGTATGACAAAAACGAGAGTTTTGTAGCAAAAGTCAGAAAAGACTTCCATCACAAAACCCAGGGTTTTGTGACACAGCTGGTCATCTAAAAACCGCGCGTGCTGACCGGATCTTCACAAGAATCTGTGTTTTGTTTCTCAAAATACAATTTACGAGTCTCAAGGTTCTGTGACGTCACAATACCGGTGTTTTTGTAAGATTTCATAACCCTTGGTGTTGCTCTGTTATTTCAAAAATGACAAAAGCAGGGTTTTGTACTGAAACCATGGGATTTTTCCAGGGTTGATGGAGGTAATGATTTTGATTCACAAAATACAGGGCTTTGGAGCAAGCATGCAGCTGTGTGCTTTGCTCAGTTATTTACATTCTGTATAAAACTCGGGATATTTTGCATAAAATTTAGGATACAGTTTTGAAGTACAAAACTCAGAATTACATAACAAAACCCAGGGTTTTGTATCACGAAACCCATTTTTTTTTTTTTTTTACATGAAACCCTGTTTTTGTTTTTTGTTTTTAAGTATTGGACAACACAATTTCCATACAAGGAGGGTCTCTGGCCTCCTTGATTCAAGAAAGAAAGGATTCTGTGTATAAAGAATAACCAATACTTACTTCCGCAGGTGGGCTGAGTTCCGGTCCAACTCTTATCCGCCTGACACATTCTGGTTGCAGACCCGGACTTAATCTCGTAGCCTTTGTTGCAGGTGAAGTTGGCTTGACTCCCGTACACAAACGAGCCCACCACAGTTCCATTTCCAGGATTACCCGGGTTTCCACAGCTCACCTCTGCAAAATACAATTGCTATCTTTTTCAAAAAAAAAAAAAAAAAAAACTAAAAAAAAAAAAACTAAAAAAAAAAAAAAAAACCAAAAAAACCCCCCACAAATCTGTGGGGCCTTCCAAGGCTTGTGGGAAACAGACAGCCTGCGAGGGCTATTATTTTCAAGGAGAAAATAATTATGCGTAACAGCATGTTATTCATTTCAGCGAAAATGGAGAAATGAAGCATTACTACTAATAATTCGCTTGCCCTAAAAAGTTTCCAGAACATATGTGAAAACCTATGCTCAATGCTTGTTGTTGTTTTTTTACTTTTGTTTTACATTTCTTTTATTTTTATCAATTTATTATCTTTATTTGCTTATTTTTCACAGCCAATGAAATTATATAACACGCAAAAATAATGATAAAAAAATAAGGATTTATGACGAAGGCTCAAGGAAAAATAAAAGTGGCATGAGCAATGCCCAGCGCTTGAAGGAGTGTTGTCTTAAACTGGTCCCCCCGCTTTGAGTTATTTGAGTTATTTTCTGACCTATAAACTTATGTATATTCTTGTTGGTATAGGTGTAGATTAAAAAGACATCCAAAAAAAAAAAAAAAAAAAAAGTGGGAAAATTGTATTTTTGTAAGCAAAATAAGCATTGGTGTCAGGATCGAATTTGCACATTTTACAGATTGTTCATTTAACATTTGGTTTACATGCTTGAAAACTTGTATTATAAAACTTTATGGAACATCTAGGTTTTGTATCTTCACTTTTTCTACAAATGCAATAGGAAAATTTTTTATTGAGGGTTACATGCAACCCTCACGAAGGCAATCCTTTCCTCATCTTCATGGGCCACAAACGTACAGTAATAAACAATATGTCAAAAAACGCAGAAAACCAAACTAAGGTACACATTTCCTTCCACAATACTTTTTATTGTGTGAAAATGCTGATCAAAATTTGATGGTTTCAGAGCAAAAAAAAAAAAAAAAAAAAAAAAAGCTTAGGCACTTTTCCAGAACACAGGAACAAATACCACAAAACATCCGATTACTATCACTTGCAAATTGTATCAATGTATCATTAGTTACATGTGACGTCATTAACAACAGTTTCTCGTGGGAATTCTTGAGTAGAGAGGTGCGACAAGGCATTTCCTTCAAAAGAAATCAAATATTACGGGTATTGATGTCGATGGTTATATTAAAAAAAAGTCAACTAGCTGATGAAGATACAACCTGCTTCTCAGACGATCTTAATTCAGCAAAATGTGAATTACAAGAATTTAAGAGCCTTGAAAAGTGCTCCGACTGGAAATGTTATGCAGAGACAAAATGACAAGAGGGGCAGGTTTTCCAGAAATTTTACCGCTAAAAGTGTTCTGCGGTAGCAATGTCTCAAATGCAAAATAATCTGTTATATATCAAAGCATTCCTAATGGTGGTATACAGTTGTTATACTTTGAATCGCAAATTAATGCTATCTTTAATGACTGAATCAAGCGTTTATCTAATGGTTAGCACTCACAACGCAAAAGCACTTTCCAAGAATTTCTGCATGACATGAAAAGCACTAAATATTTTTTTTATAGTAGATGTTTTCTTGTCTAACAATATTCCAAATACAGGAACAAACACCTGAAATGAAATACTGTGCCACAGCAACTTCATAACAATTGAAGGATAGCTCTGATTTAAAGAATGACACACGGAAACCGCATTATAACGACACTCTGATGTCCGACATATTCAGATATCTGACATATTTTGCAAGGAGCAGGTAGTGGCGTCATCAGGAGGTTACTCTGTTACCTAAGAAAGGAGTTGGGTGGTGGGAAATTGTTTATGCTCAAGGTGCATTTGTAACAAGGGATCAATGAAGAAATAACTGGTATTGACTGTTACTGTTCGTTTTCGGTAGTGGGGAGTATTTCTGTCTGCGATCTGCCATGCCAGGTCACTAGCAGCGCGTGATTATTGTTGACTATCTTAAAATAGTACAAGAACTCCCAACTTATGTTTATGCAGAATACGTGTAAAATATTGGGGCCTATATTGCATATAAGTGCCTTCGGCTGTGCCTAGGTAACAAATTAAACTGACGCGAAAGGAGGTAATGTGTAAAAGCGGAAAGAACATCCATTTTAAACATGTTTCAACAAATGTCCAAGTTACCTGAGACCTAGCAAAAATATAGGTGTGGTTCCGATAACCAAACCAATCCCAACGAAAAGGCCCGATTCCTGACCCTAAACAATTTTTATGAAACATAAAAAAAGTTTGAAGCCGCCCTTCCCTAATAAAAAATGATCGACCCAGGCTGAACGATTTTATCGAGAAAGTGCCCGTCGTGTGTCGTTATTTTGCAGTCAAGTCAACTGAAAAACAGCATTGTATTACAACTTGTCTGGAGTGGAGGGTAAACTTGGGCCGGAGAAAGAACATAGCTTCATAGCCATTGTTTTTCGGTGAAACAGCATAGCCGCAGTTGTTTGGTGATCGTTATCGTAATATTTCTCCAGGTTCCAAGTGTCCGTTCTCCGAGTTACCCGGGCAAACGGTAGTTAAAGTACTTTTAAAACATAATTTACAATCTTAACTTTAATCCGCCTGCTCGGTTGTGTCTGAAGCAATTATCACCGTCAGTTACAAGTCCAAATGCCACACGATACCTCCAGCCGGCGTAGCATGCATTATTTTGAACATGGCACAATGCATTGCAGGGCAGTCGCACAAAAATACAGTTGATTTGGATATCAAAGTGAATCACAGGCACAGCATATATCATATCATTATTGATGCTCTGAAATATTTGCAAAATTGATACTTTGGGTTTCATAAATCATAACCCCCAAAGATCGTCTGAATACAACTGTGTCCTCATTTATAAACCATTGGGTGCAGAATCTACAATTTTCAAAATGGCAGCCGAGTTTGTGGGTCGGTCATAATTCTATATTTTGAAGAGGTAGGCCTAGTATCCAGAATATGTGTGTGATTAGTGTTAATGGAAAGTTAATTTATCCAATGAATGTAATGTTAAATATGAAATGGGACTTTTACAGTGTGGGCATTACCTAAAAATGCAAATACAATGGCTTGAAATTACCAGTTGTTGTCGGCGATGGGCCCAAGAATAGGGACATTGTATCAGACACTGAAGTCGCCCCTAGGCTATGAATTAAGTAGCAGCACTAGTAGGACCTTCCAAGCCAGCCTACTGAGTGAAAGATGGATCTTAAGGGATAAGGTCGCCCCTATAGTGGATACTGGTCCGAAAGTAATGGTAGGTTCTTATGTATGTAGTAATAGCTGGCACACTAAGAGTTTTACCGGATGCTTATTCTGTCAAAAGACTCCTATGAGTAAAGGTATGTGTTTAAAACTTTTGATTGATCCAATAACGACCGGCCGAAGATATTTCAAAGGTGTTATAAAAGTACCCGTAAAAACCGCTAACATTTGTTTAATTTTCGTTATTTTATCATTTGGTGTTTCTCTTCATTAAAAAGAACAAGACAACATAATCCATAGATTTGTAGATTGCTATCAGACTCAAGACTTCTGGAGATCATTTCAAACCGGTTGGTATAGAATCGACATCAGTCTTCTTCTGATATAATTTTTGTCTTTTGGAGGAGAGAAAAAAACATGCAATAAATAATTGTATTTTTCAAGCCACGTATTTTTTTTTTTTTTTTTTTTTTTATAATGAAGCATGTGAGTATTAAACGATATCCCTTTCATACAATTTGTCTGATACTTGAAGTAGAAGGTTCAGGTTGAAAAACAAGGTGAATAGGACTTATTTGTGTTATGACCACGTTCGGCCGGGTCTTGAATAACTAACCTTCGGCACCTGTAACCTGGCCGAAAATGAGAAACCCATATATCCGATTGGCCACATCCCCATTCTAATAAAAGAATTCACACAATAGGAGACATGCATATCAATTTCCCGCCCCAACTGCACACTTGATTCCCTGGTCTCGCTCGGTGAAATATGGGGAGATATGGGTCGGTACCTCTGGGGACAAGCGGGATATCACAAATATTTGGGAAATGCAGAATACTTATTAAGGGTAGATGGAATTTGTTCTTATGTATGGCTCGGGAAGTACTAGAAGAATACCAGTTTGGCATTTGTTAACTTAGATTTCACAGAAATGCTAATTTTGTGAGAAATGGGCATATGGCCTGTCCGTGACAAAGATGCGACCCGCACGTCCCTCGTGATCGCTAGGCGTCAAACCCGAGCTTTGTGGCTAGAAATCAATATGCATACCGCATATTGACAACACATCAATGACTACGGTCAGTGTAAAGTACAGTGTACAGCATTATCCTAGGTTCGGGGAGTCAATTCCACCAGCATTAAGGGAATACCGATGTGCTTTGACCACGGATTGGCCGTGGAAAGAATTCTTCATTTATAATGATGATCTACACCACATGTCAGACATTAATTGTATCTCCTATATGCTGCTGGTAATTATTCTTCATTGAATAATGACTTACTCCATGTCTCAGACAACATCAATTGTATCTTCTGTGCTGATGGCAGATTTTATTTTATCCAATGAAAATACAAACATTCTCCATAATATTAGGAACATAGAAATGAAAAGTTAATCAGCCCCTTGGTTTAAGGTTAACAAATCGGCGTACAATTATGTCAGAAAAAAGTAATATGTTTTGCCGGAGAAACAGGAACAAAGTCAAGGGATTTAAATATCAAAGTTGATGCGCAAAGTATGAAAAGATATTTAAAATACTAAAGTAGCAGGCCTCATGGTTAAAAGTAAATTGACCCTACCTAATATTTTTAATAATATTGCATCCATATCGGGACATTTGTAGGCCTACAATTTCGTCAGTGTAAATTAATAAGTAATATGTAAGTAAATAAATAATGAAAATACATATTACACATTTGCGTATCTAAGATCATTTGAACCTCTAACCCAGCAACAAAAAGGACATAGTTTTACAAAAGAAAATCATAGAAATTATTAAGATTTTTATTTCCAATTCCCAACTTACTTCATTTTAAAGCAGCTTAAGGTAATGCAATGTGCAATCTCACATGTTTATTTGATATATTTTATGTACAAATACGAATACAGTACTTGTTACTGGATTAATTCCAATGAATTGGGCCGTGTCGATTATGGTATTCACACATATCGCCCTCCATTGAACCATTCTTTTTTAAGAATGGGAATTCGGTACAGTTGCTATGTGCGTTTCCCATTTTCGGCCAGGTGATTGGTGCCGAAGGTTGCTGGTTCGAGACCCGGCCGTTCCGTGGTAACAAAACATAATAATACAAGCTTAATGAAATCTTTGACGTTAGGTTCCTTTGGTTCTCAATAACGTTCTCTGTTCATGGCTATAGGGTACAAATGCGATTGGAGAGGAACATATTTGGTAGTTTCCTTTTCAAACAAAGGACTGGAACCCATTGTCCCTGGAATTACGATGTGCCAATATTTCAGAACTTTAAACATTATTTTCTGAGTCATGAGTACACAATTTTGTTAAGCACTAAGTACAATGAGCAAGAAATGGTAACAAAATGACCGCAACAATACAGTGCAGTGTAAAGTGATTGCAATGTCCAGTGCAGTTCAGTGAAATTGAAAATGATGTAGTGAATTGACTGCTGTATAGGCTACTTTCAATTTTCTTTGTTTCACTGATGGCACACCAACCGCTTTCCCTCTTTAAAACGCCGGATAATTTCAAATGTCGTCTGCTTCATCCACTTGATGATTAAATAACTTTCCTTTCAATTTATATTTCAATGAAGACTTCAAGGAGGATAACATGCCAACAGTCGACAGCTTTTCTCGGCGCACCCTGGGCATTATTAAGCGCCCGAGGTGAGCCGGGAAAAGCCGTTGACACACTCGAATAATATAACTCTTTAGGCCTGGGGGGGGGGGGGGGGGGGGCTAATGCTTAACTTAGTCCACTCTGATAGAAGACCGAGTCAACAGCTTTCCTTAGCAAACTCTGGGCTCAATGCACCAAGAACGCGCCAAGGACAGCTGTAGACTATGGGCATAGGCCTATAATTTGGAATGATCTTCCATCCAGATTTCATCCAAAAGTTTGATAAATAATCCCAAAATTAGTAAAATACAATAAGCAGGCGACATTTAGATATTGGCGCGAAAAAGCGTTATTGGGGGGCAATAATACAAATCAAGTAAGGCACAGCACAAATAAAGGACCAATAAATTCTCGGTTGTAAAGGAACTGAAAAGAAACCTATGATATACCCCAACAGTATAGTGTTACAAATATCGAAGCGTAGGTGCAATGGTTGTGTGTACTCACTACCACAGACAGGGGCGGTACCACTCCATGCCTTGTTAGCCCCACAGGTCCGCTGAGCAGTGCCCGACTTGACCTCATATCCAGACTTACAGGCATAGGTTACCTTGTCTTGGTACAGGTAAGATGAACCAGTCTTGGTTGCCTGAGCAACATTGCCTGGATCCCCACAGCTCACCTCTTGAAATTGGAAAAAAAAACCGGTTTAAATATGACTTCAACACAGTTATTTCACAAGCAAAAAGTGATCGGAGGACAAGCACCTGCACATATACAAACAAACCCATCGCCCAGCAACAGAAGTATCAATGCATATAGAGACTTAACGTAGGCTTATAACAGACACAAATCATTAGCGTTCATATACGTTGGTGTGGTTCTAACCATTCTAGGTGACAACAAAAGTTAAATCTTCATTTTGGCGGCAGTTTAACGAAAAAGGTAACAATCGCCAGCTTTCTTAATCAAAGCTTTTTTTTTTTTTTTTTTTTTTTTTTTTCGTGGCAAGGGTGAATATGAAAATTCACCAGTGTGACAGGTAGGCCTAGACCTAAATTAAATGTTGAGTCATGCCTAATTTGTGTATCCTATGAAAAAGCAGGCAAAAAATCGGCAATTTGCAATTCTAACTCGGTGGGATGAAGGCTTATTAACGTTATAGGCCTATGCATGGGCCTACTTGTCCTTTGTGGTCTTTCAGGTTAACGCGTAGACATGACGTCAATAGGAGCATTGACCCTACTTGCCAGGCGATTGTTGAATATGGTTTCAATGGTTTTTGGCTTATTAGCCCGATCACTGGTAAACCAGCCACAAGCTAATATTTGGTCCATGACGTAAAAGACTTACTGCCACAGACAAGGTTAGTTCCCGACCAGTTCTTGTTGGATCCACAAGTTCTTGATGTACTGCCAGATGTAGTCTGGTATCCGGAGTTACAGGAGTAAGTCACCTTGCTTTGGTATGTGAAAGTGGACCCCGAATATTTAGCATTCGCAATGGTTGGCGGGGTGCCACAACTGAGTGCTGGAAGAAAATTGCAGTAGGCCTATTAGACCTTAAAAGCAAAAATACGTCACGTTGCATGATAAGTTTCAGAAACCCCCTTATAGGATCCTATTTCTCAAATCTTCCTAATGTGTACACGCATTTTAAATTAGGTGCGATTGACATTTCGGGGAGAATACAGGCCGTTCATTGATATCGAAATAAAATGGCCCTGTATTTTCTCCAGATAGGGTAGAGTCGGGTAATATGAGCATGGCGGGAAATATGAGCACCCCTCCTGCAGCTTACACGTTTTCTCAGAGGTGCTGCCCTCTTGTGTTTTTCTGAAGACCATTTCCCGCTGCACGTGCAAATTGACAAATTTATGTTGGCTCTGACAAATTGAGAAAGGTAAGGTCAATAGAAGTTTTTTTATCAATTACCTATTTTGTTTTCCTGTCTTAGAAACGTTTCTGCTTCTCTAGAGATAACAAGAAAGGGCCAATTTTGTCTTAAATATAAAATAAAAGCATTTGTAAAACATCTATGGGCGATATTATAAGATCTCACAAGTTTTGAATTCTCAGCGTTTTTATAAAAAAATATATTTCTAAAGCTAATATGAGCATAGAACAATAAAAGTAATATGGACACCTGCACATATTAGCCAGGTTCACTGCTCATATTACACTTGTGTAATATCAATAGGTAGAATAAATGTAAAATATAATCTTATATGAGCAGGGTGCTCATATTAGCCTGTCAGGTGCTCATATTACCCTTCATAAATGCTGAATGAAAATAATTAACTACAATTACGTGCAATATGACCAAGGTGCTCATATTAGCATACCAAACAAAACAGTTAAATTTTTGTAAATATATATTTTCTTTTTATGTGCTACATTAAATATGTTTATATTTTGCCTTTTTAGATGCCGAAGTTCCAAAAAAAGAATGTGCGGGCTACTTGGTCAATGGAAAGTATGGAATCTGCAATAAAAGATGTCATGATGTATAAAAAGTCAGAAAGGTATGCAAGTGATAAAAACAATGTTCCCAGACAAACGTTAAGGCGACACCTAGGCAAGGTCCGCTCTGGTGAAGGCTTATTCAAGCGACTTGGTCGAAGGCCAGTTTTGTCAGATGCCCAAGAAGGTGAGCTTGAGACCACAATATTGCATATGGAATCAAGGCTTTTTGGTCTAACAGAAGAAGATGTTGGGCGCAATGTTTATGTGTTCTGTGAAAAAAACAAGATCAAACACCCCTTCTGCCGTGATACAAAAATGGCAGGAAAGGATTGGATGATAGGTTTTATGAAACGCCATCGAGAGATCAGTTCGAGAATTCCAGAACCTACATCTATCCAAAGAGCTGCTGGCTTTAACAAGGCTAAAGTTGAAAAATTCATGGACATTTTGGAAAACACATTGTTTGATAAGGATGGAAGGCGGGTGATACCTGAAGGGAACATATATAACGTTGATGAATCGAACTATACTATCTGCCATAAACCAGCGAAAGTACTAGCCAAGAAAGGCAAAAGGTCAGTTGGCGCGTTGGCTAGTGCAGAGAAAGGTAAAACTGTTACAGTGGTGGTGTGTGTGTCTGCGACTGGTGTATATGTGCCACCAATGTTCATCTTTCCCCGTGTGCACATGAAGCCAGAGTTGATGGATGGAGCACCTCCTGGAAGTATTGGCAATGCTGCCAAATCAGGTTGGATCAATGAAGAATTATTTGAAGAATGGTTTGAACACTTTCTCTCCACAGTTCAACCAAATCATCGCCCCCAAAAGGTTCTTTTGATACTAGATGGACACACAAGCCACAAAAATTGAACGTAATCGACAGAGGAAGAGAAAAGAATGTTGAGATTATTTCTCTTCCTTCTCACTTCACCCACAAGCTCCAACCTTTGGATGTTGGGGTTTTCAAAAGTGTAAACTCCTTCTATAATAAAGAAGTACAAACATGGTTGAGACAGCATCCTGGACGTCCTGTGACTGAGTTTCAAATAGCGGGACTAATTGGATCTGCATAAGCAAAGTCTGCCACTTTGCAGAATGCAGCAAGTGGATTTGCTAAATCTGGCATAAACCCCTTCAACCGCTACCAGTTCACAGATGAAGACTTTGTAGCTTCAGAAATGACGGACAAGCCTGAGCCAGCTCCAGAGACATTACTTGTGGTCCCAGCTAACACAGAGAATCCTCAGGCATCCACGAGTGATGCTCCTGATGTTGATCAAAGCCATCAGCCACACACAAATGGTGCTGTAGATGTTGAGCCACAACAAACACACACAAGTGGGGCCGCTGATGTTGTTGGAAATGGTAAATGGTACTTTCTGATTTTGATGCCAACCATCAGCCAGACACAGATGCTGCTAATCTTGAGACAAGCCAGCAGCCAGACACAGATGCTGCTAATCTTGATACAAGCCAGCAGCCAGACACAGATGCTGCTAATCTTGATACAAGCCCCCTGCCAC
Source organism: Hermodice carunculata (assembly GCA_964020975.1). Classification (NCBI taxonomy): domain Eukaryota; kingdom Metazoa; phylum Annelida; class Polychaeta; order Eunicida; family Amphinomidae; genus Hermodice; species Hermodice carunculata. The sequence goes on along the minus strand of CAXHWN010002076.1, from coordinate 137,277 downwards.
ACACAAATGCTGCTAATCTTGAGAAAAGCCATCAGCCACACACAGATGCTGCTGATCTTGAGACAAGCCACCAGCCACACACAGATGCTGCTAATCTTGCTACAAGCCACCAGCCAGACACAGATTCTGCTAATCTTGAGACAAGCCAGCAGCCAGACACAGATGCTGCTAATCTTGATACAAGCCCCCTGCCACACACAGATGCTGCTGATCTTGCTACAAGCCACCAGCCACACACAGATGCTGCTAATCTTGCTACAAGCCACCAGCCAGACACAGATGCTGCTAATCTTGAGACAAGCCAGCAGCCAGACACAGATGCTGCTAATCTTGATACAAGCCCCCTGCCACACACAAATGCTGCTAATCTTGCTACAAGCCACCAGCCACACACAGATGCTGCTAATCTTGCTACAAGCCACCAGCCAGACACAGATGCTGCTCAGTCATCTGGGAATGCTAGTCAAATTGCCTACAATGCAGATCCTCAACCATGTATGAAGAATCCCACAGATATCCATACAGGTCTTAATTCATCTACGAGTGCTGCTGCAGCTCTCCATGATGCAAACTCCCAGTCTCCCGTAACTGATGCTCCCAGTGATCCCTTTAATTTTCATCCACCTATGATCAGTGGTTCCGTAGTCCATGCAGATCCAAAGCCAAGTACAAATTTTGATACAGGCATCCATGTGGATCCTCGGCCATGCACAAGTACTACTCCAGATTTCAATTCTGTCCCCACAGTGTCCACAGATGCATCATGTGATACCAATCCTACATCTGATGAAGAAACTGGCGTCTCCTTTAAGGATTTATTTATTGTTCCTAAAGTCAAAAGTCCAAAAACAGAAAACAAATCAAAAAGAAAGCGTACAGTAGCCCATGCTGAGATCATAACCAGCTCTCCCTACAAAAAAATGATTGAAGATAGCAAAAAGACTCAAAAAGTATCAAAAAAGAAAATTGATGCAAAGAAAAGAGTTCCAAAACAGACAAGGGATGTGCAGAAAAAGAAGGTTAGCCTCCCAAAGAAAAAAGAAACCATAAAAAAACCACGTGTGGCAGAAAAGTCAACAAATCAAACTGCTGAGCAGGAAAAATCAGGAAATGAGAGATGTAAATCAGGGAAACGGAAGAAAAATGAGTCACAAGGCAAAACACAGAGACCTACTAAGAAACAAAGAGCGGTTGCAACAACATCAGATCCTTCGTCTAGCAGCTGTGGGAACTGTAACATAACATATGGTGACAAACGAGATCCTAAAAGTAGAGAGGACTGGCTTATGTGTCAAAAATGCGAAGCATGGTTCCATACTTCTTGTGCTGAGGAAGCTGGTATTCTTGACGATGATTATTTCAATTGTAAGAATTGCATCTAGGCACTGCAGGATAGTTATTTTCAGTTTGAGGAAATATACAATCTGCAGATGAAGCACAACTTGTTTTTTTTTTTATCTTGTTCATGTTCGAAAAGGATGTTTGCCTTTTGTGGTTAATATTTGCTTGCCAATTTCAGTCGATAGGACACTGACAATATGATTTTTCATAGGCATCAACATATTCTCTGCAGATATTCAATGTTTGGAAGGTTTAATATTTGAACTATCATGTGTGTTACACGCACATTTGAAAAAAAAGACTTAAGCATTTAACGGTTAATTTATTTGTGGTTGATGTTTGCTTGACACGTTCAATTGAGAGGGCACCAACAATGAGAGCTTTGTTCAGAAGCACCATTGTAAATATGTGCAAAAATTTCATATTAGAAACATGTATTAATTAAAATGTAATACTGTAATGTGGTACAATGTCAACGAATTTGAAAAGGACGTTGGCCTTTAATGGTTAATTTATTTGTGTTTCATATTTGGTTAGACTTTTAACTTCAGAAGACACTGACAATATGATTAGAAGGATTCAGGATTCAGGATTCAGGATTTTTATTTTAACCAAATTATGTGTACAAAAGAATAGTAGTTTGGTACATACAAAGTATAGAAATAAGCAAAGTAGCATTTGAAGAATAAAACAGAAGAGAGTAATCCATAATTTGGTCAGGGAGATACACATTAAGATCTTTGACAGACCGCTATCATGTATACCACCCTGCATGCAAATGACCATAAACTATTTATCAAAAAAAAAAAGTGACCATGTAACTGGTAAGACTTTTATAAAAAAGGCAGGGGAAATTCAGAGTCCAAAAATATAATCAATTTGCATTACAAATATAGCAATTTTGAATGTTGCAAGACATTTCATACGTATCAATAAAATATTTCTTTATGTATTGAGAAAAACCAAAATAACTATGAGTATGTACCTTCTCTTTAACAACCTCAGATGTTGCATTTAAAACATTAACAATTTCATGTCTTATACACTTTCGAGCGAACGCATGTTGAGTACGTGCTACAAATAATCCCTTTCTCCGGGTGTCATGTTCATGAAGATTTAACATAAAATTATGTGCCAACATTTCATACTCAAATCATCTAAAAATTGAATTTTAATTGGTGTTACAATGTCACACACATCAGAAAATGACTTTATTTTTTCCTTTAACAGTTAATTTATTACTTGCAAACATTCGACATTAGAAACATGTAATAATTGGACTGTAATTTGTGTTACAATGTCAGAGACATTTGAAAAGGATGTTAGTCTTTCAAGGAAACTTCATTTATGTTTAATATGTGCTTAGCATTATCAGTTCAGAGGACATTTACAATATGATAGATTTAATTAGAAATGGCAACATTATGTGCAAACATTTCATACTAGAATCATCTAATAATTGAACCGTAATTTGTGTTGTAGTGTGTTAGTACACATTTGAAAAGGACTTTAGCCTTTAACAGTTAATTCATTTGTGTATAATACATATTTGCTTAGTATTTTCACCTCAGAGAACACTGACAATCTATTGGATTTAATTGGAAAAATCAACATAATTATGTGAAAACACTGGAATCATCTAATAATATTATTGAACTATAATTTGTGTTTTGAAGTCACATAAATAATAAAATGTCAAAAATAATTCACTGGGCGTTTTTGCATGACGGTTTCCCGCATGGGCCTAATTATATTCTTTCATTCAAGGTTCTAATTTATGTTATTCAGCTGAACACAGACAACATCTCCTAACTTCCTGTAGGTAGAGAAAGTCTATGTGAGAAAGTGGTTCACTTTTTTAGGGGGAGTGTTTTTTTGTTTTTTTGTTTTTTTTTTTTTTTTGGTGTGTGTGTGTGTGTGTGTTTTTAATTTTGATTATATTTTACACTGGATATATAATTTATCTATCTGTTTGATTCATATCTTGCAGTCCTATAACTTCCTGAAGTTAATGCGTGCTTCTTGATTGCTGCGTAAAACAGGGTGATCAAACACTGGCAAATATAAGCATCTGGTGTAAAATATGAGCACCTATGCTCATATTGACTTACCTGTATGCTCATATTAGTCGACCCCATGGGTAATATGAGCATATTTTTCAAAAACTCGTTATTTGCCCTAAAATTTTTAAAAGGGGATATTAAGAGAATTTCTTCCACTTTTCAGTTCTTTTTCCACAGAAGTTCCAAACACAACTGAAATGACTAAGTTTGGGTTAACCTGCTGTAAATTAAACGTAAATGTAAAAAGTATGCTCATATTACCCGACTCTACCCTACTCGAACTACATCTACGGACCAGTTACGCCAAGCGCGCCGCATGAAATTTTGCAGCAGCACTTTAGCCAATCAGATTAGCTCAACTTGTCATCATAACAAATCTAACAGCACTGGAAAACGCCGTTTGTTGTTTTATCCAGTGTTTAGACATATGATTGTTTAAATATAAATTATTATTCTTGTGGGTATTTGTTCATATAATCAAATATTAGAACAAATAGTCAAATATTTATGCATATGGTCAATTATTCGAGCATACCATTTTATCATATGATTAAAATCGATTTGATCTTATGACTAAAACATTTAATTATGCATGTATTCAGATTCATTTAACCAAATGTTTAAATACATTTGATCATATCATTACATACATTTAGTTATATGATTAAATAGATTTATATATGCATGATTAAATATTAAGCAATATGATCAAATCGATTAGACCATATTTAATCATGATAAAATATTTTATGATATGATCAAATCGATTCGATCATGCCTTCAATCATTTAATTGTGTTCTTAAATATTTGTCCATATGATAAAATACATTTAATCATATGATCAAGTGCATTTGGTAATTATGACTAAATTTATGTATTTAAGTATATATGTTCAAATTTAGTTGATAAAAAAATGAAATACATTTATTCATATATGATTAAACAAATTTTATGATGTGCCTGATACTCTATAAAAGTGAAGGCATTCCATTGTACATACATACATACATACATACATACATACATACATACATACATACATACATACATACATACATACATACATACAATCTTCTTCTATTTTGTCCGACAATTTTCTCGGACACTATTACACTTAAAAACTCCAAATTTTATGTGATTATAGATCCATACATGAAGTCGCTACTTTCTACAAAGACGGTGGAGTGCATTTAAAATTTTGAAAATCAGGTCATTTGAAATTTGAATCTTGAATATCTTCAAAACGATTATAGGTAGAGAAGCCATTCCAACTTTTATGTGTGGATCCGGAAGTGGACATTGACATCGGAAGAACAGCGCTCCTTTCAACACATTACAGGATTAAGAAAGGGTACCTTTTTACATCTGGTGTAGGATTAAAATAGGGTATTGTATAAAAATGTCCAAGACACCCACCCACCCTGATGTTGAGTATGTGCCCCCCCCCCTCCCGTGCAGGCTTATGCAGCAGGCGCATCCAATGAACCACAAACAAAAGTTTCAGAATTTTAGTTTATGCTAATTTAGGTCACTTGGAAAGTTTAAATGTTGAATCTATTTATAGGCCTGTGCAGTAGTTGCATCCAATTAACCACAAACAAAAGTTGTAGAATTTTAATTCATGCAAAGTAGGGCCACTTAAAAAGTTTTAATGTTCAATATCTTCAAAGCGATAATAGAGGTGCCATTCCAACTTTAATTTATAGGTTTGGGCTGTCGGTGCATCCAATGAACCACAAAGACAGTTGTAGAATTTTAATTTATGCAAAGTAGGGAAAGTAGAAAAGTTTAAATGTCGAGTATATAAAAAATAGGCTATAATAGGTAGAGCAGTCCAATTCATAGATTTGTGCTGTATGCGAAATCAAATAAACCACAAAAAAGTGTTTTATGCTACTTTGGGACACCTGAAAAGTTTAAATGTTAAATATATGTATTTCAAAGTTGTAGTGGGTAGAGGTGCCATTCCCGATTTAATTCATAGGGTTGTACTGAAGGTGCATCCAAGACAAACAAACGACAGTTGCAGTATTTAAATTTATGCAAGTTTTTGGAGGCACACAGACAGATTTACTTTGAAGCAAGTCTTATCTTCCAGTTCTAAATGTCATCGTAAGCATTGCCTCAAGACAACGGTTTGGATTCAGTAAGTTCTTAACGTCAAGCTGAAGGCTCAGGTGTGCTTTTCCGTGTGCGCATGCGTTGAAAATGATTACAAAAAAAAAAAAAAAAAAGCAAACATGCAAGTCGCAAATACATTTGCAAAGGTTCTCACTGTCATGCGTATGGTTTGCATCGTTCTGTCTTGGCGCAGTTTCACCGTACATGTGCGATTTCTCCGTGAAATTGCAGGGGCATACGATTTCCATTGTTACAAATACATCAACGCAGCGCAACGCTCTATCTGAACTGAGTAATCCCATCTGCAGTTGTGTTTCTCGGATGCGAGTGCTCCATGTGGCACATCAATGGTCACGCGACTTGTCACTTGCATGCCGTGGGCCATGGGTTAAACGTAGTTTATTAAACAATCGGGGAACAGGGTTGCTCCCCATATGAACCTCTCTTGTACATCGAGATGAAAGACAGGGCAGCAATGAACATGGACAATAGGAGACATTCATATTTAACTTCGATCCTGCCCACTTCCTGTGTTGCCGGGGCAACAGACTGATGCTTCCACCATGATCAGGGCAGATTTGTATTATATACTACATAAACATCCATAAATAAATCCTTTTCAACCAAAAGAGAGCTCATTTCTAATTATTTTAGGCATCCTTACGTTTTAAATATATTTTAAATATATGTTAATACATTTTCTTAAGACTATTGTGTGTTTGTGTTGTTCATTTTGTTGAGAAAGTACTTTTGACCATGCTAAATACATGGATCTGCCCTGATGCAGGTGGCTCCCTCTTTTGCTCAATAGGTGTTAGAGTAGGACCGCATTTAGATATGAATAGATCCTATTGTCTGTCAAATGGCATGTGCACACATGAAAAAGGGCTGGACGCAAACTAGCCCCAAGGGGCCTCCCCACGCTCTGTAAGCTTGCGGTTCGAAGCTTACAAAGCGGAGGGGGTGGGGTGGGGGGTGGGGGGTGGGGGGTGGGGGGGGAGGTCCCTTGGGGCTAGACGCAAACCAACATGATAGACAGGGGCTCTGTTTTCTGGCCCTTTAACTCTTTCAGTGCCAATCATGTCTAAAGTCGATCTACAAAAGTAAAAAATAGTCTGTCAACCCTGATTTACGGAAGGGGAGTTTGCAAATATTACGTGAATAGCGGGCTAAATGACCATGTATTTCATACATAACCAAATCTGAGCAGTTTACCTTACTCATGAAGGAAATTTGCTGGCAGTGTGGTTTGTATTTATATCTGTAACCAGCAATTTTAGCGTTTTGCGGGCTACAAACACAGCCTTGCCGGCAGTTTAACAGGACCCGTCGATCACATTTGCGCACGCGCACTAATCCTTTGTTGGATGATACGGATTGCGCTAAGTTTTGGTTGCAGCCGCAGAAATGCCCCCCCCCCCCCAAACACGGGTGAAGAGAAATACAAAGTGCATTATAGTTACCACATATGCCTCAAAAGTAAGGTGCATTGATGAAAAAAGATTATGCATTGGATATATCTGCAAGTAACAATCCATTGTTGTAATCACAAAATCCGCTTCCGTAGAACAAGGTTGATAGACTATAGTTTGAATTATCATTAGGATCTCAGATTCGTATTCCTCGTAAAAAGACCTTTTATTTAAGTACCAGCATGCCAATAGTTCCAGAGAAAAGCTGTAGACTCAGTCCAAAATTTGGCAATTAAAGAGTAAATTACACATGAAATTATGATAAACCTTCAATATTTTGGGTGGCTCGAAGCGTCTTGGTTTTTCTATATAGGTGTGTACGGTGTGAAATGTTTCAACATTTTCTTGTTTGGAGCATTCTGCTGTTCCACACAGAACAGTCTGCAAGGTAAAATGTGCTCGGCGAATCACTGTTTCATGAAGGTCTATTCTTATATTGTTATATATAGGGCAGATATGGGAATAGTAGAACAGATGTTCAACAGGCACGCCACAACTACAAGCAGGAGAATTTTTAATTCCTATTTTGTTCAAATAGCGGTTCAGCTGGACTTTTCCCATTCGCCTCCTGACGTGTGTATTTGAAATTATTTTCTTCCCAAAGCAATAAAATCATTTTTCGCTGGAGATTTTGTAGTGCTTGATCAGTAAGTTTCGGAACGTTGAGATATGCGGTCCATTAGCTACCATGCTAACTGTGAATGATTTCGATTATGGCCTCGAAGACCAGAACTCCGGATTTCGAGACGTCTAGCTCAGAAAACAATACGGAAAGTATGAAAATGACACCATAGTGCTCAATGGACATTGCATTACACCGAGGCGGTAAGTATAGAAGTGTTCTCACTTTGACACGTTGATCCGGATGCTTCCTTCCCCGCAACACAGCTACATTTACCGCCGGTACAAACGCTGGATGCGGCCTTGCATTCCTTTGTGGAGCTGCAGGACTGTCCGGGGTTTTTTGAAGCTACAAAAACGAGAGAACATTTACATGAAATATATGCAGCTTGTTTTTTGGGGGGTGGGGGTGGGGGTGGGGGATGGGTGGGTAGGGGTTTGGGGATGGGGGAGGAGGGGAAAGAGGTAAGTGTCTGTGTGTGGGGGAGGGGGGAGTTAAAGGGGCTTTTCTCACTGGTGTATTGGTAACTTTTATTTACCGTCCTTGCGAAGTGAAATCCCATTTATTATCCGCCCTTTGTACCAGCCTTAATACATTTATCTCCGTTTTTTAAAATTCCATAGCTGGTATTAGGGGAGAAAACATGTACTAGCATCCTGGGGACCTCTTCTTTAGGCGCACCCCCCCCCCCGATGTATGGGTTGCCACGATATTTACTGTGCCCAACTGTGCGGTATTTAATATATTTAACTTTAGCTGTATGTATAATAGCTCTGAAATTATTTTATCGCCAGGTATTTTTTTTCTTTTAAGCGCAGCTGACTTATCAGTCAGGTCAGCTTCCAGGATGGTCCGCCGTCCGTTGTCCATCCCCAATTCACATTTGGGGCTGTCCCTTGGGTGAGTCTGTACCAAATTTTGTTCAAGTGGTCATGCTCCATCGAATTTTGGATTTTAGCGATTTTTTTCAACAACATGAACCAAATCAGATGAAAATTGACTAAGTTATTGCTAGTGAAACTTTCAAGGAGCCAAATGACCTTGACCTTTGACCTTTAGAGGTTACAAGTTAATTACAAAAATGTGCAGTGTTGCAATACTTACAATTCGAGTCCAACACGATTAAAATTGGGTGGAAATTGCCTGGGTTATGGCTGGATGAAACTTTCAAAGGTCCAAATGACCTTGACCTTTGACTTTTAGAGGTCACATGTAAATTACAACAATGTATTGTTATTTTGAATATCCCTTTTTTATGCAAAACATGAACCAAATCAGATGAAAATTCGCCAAGTTATGGCTGGATAAAAATTGTGAAAAATCAAATAACCTTGACTTTTGACCTTTAGAGGTCACTTGTAAATTACAAAATGTGCAGTGTTACAACAGCTACAATTTGAACCCAACATATTCAAAATTGAATAAAACTTGACCAAATTATGGCTAGAAGAACATTTTAAATGTTAAAATGACCTTGACCTATGACCTTTAGAGTTCACATGTAAATTACAAAAAATGTGCAGATGATAATGTTCATTTAACAAACTGTCCCTCAAACATTTGTACTTGTCTTTGCATTTATAACAATAGTCCAAAAAATATGCTTTGTTGTTGGTAACTTCCATGTGGTGGCACCAGGTTTTTTCTCAGACTATTAACAATATTAAATATTTTTTATAAAGCTTCACTGGTGAGGTAGCGATACCAGAACTCAGAACTCTTTATTTATGACATAAATATTAATACAACAAAAAACTGTCTAAGTTGGTCAAGGGAGACTCTTGCTATAACATTATGCATGTTGCTGTTGCAAGAGCCATCCTTGTAACAAGAATTGTGGTTATGAACGTGATGATTTTTTAAAAGAAATATGTTATACATCAGGATGTCTAATAAATTCCTGTAACTATCTTAAAATGCTATGGTGTACAAAAACCTTTAGATTAATTATTTTGTTGACAAATGTAACAATCATACACAGTGCATTCATGGTTTTTTGTTGAAAAACAAGTTTTTACATAGTTTGTAAAACCTTTTAGGCTATGAGAGTAGCTTTTATTTAATATGTTGTCATAAGTCGAGTTTCTGACTTTTGGAATATAAAAAATTAGACTTTCCTGTGCAAATTTGTTATTAACTTGATTAATAAATAACCCAATGTTTCTTATATTTCTAGTATCGCGATTATGTATATGTCTATTAGATATATATGGTAATGAAAGCAGTCTTGTCGGAAGTTTCTCAAGCAAAAATTTGTGATAAAATTTAAGTTTGGCTAAAGTTAACAAACCTTCTACCTTCAATAGGTTCAAACATTTTAAAATTGGTTCACTATGTGCATTATAATTACTACAAGATATACAACGCACTGCCTTCTTCTGAAGCTTTGTTATTTTATTATGTTTGAATCCCCAGGTAAGTATGCCATAATTTATATGAGGTAATATCAAAGAATTGTATAAGGTATTTTTTGTATTTAAGGGAAGAAAATGCTTTAACTTATTTATGATGCCAATAGTATTTGATACTTTGGAACTTATTTTAGCAATATGATTATTCCTAGCAAGTTTCTCATGTAAAGTAAGTTCCAAGAAGTTGAAGTTATCTACATGCTCAATTAAGATATTATTTATTAAAATTTCAGGTATATTGACAGATTTATTAGGTTGATGAAAAATCATAAATTTTGATTTATACACATTTAGAGAGAGCTCATTAACTTTAAGCCATTCACTTAGGAGATTTAATTCTTTGTTTATAGCAATGCAGCAATTTTGATCCTTTGGATTTAAGTATGTACAAAGAGTAGTATCTTCAGCATACATTATATATTTAAATAGTTCCCTAGCATTTGACAAATTATTTATGTATATGATAAACAGAAGTGGGTCAAGATTGGAGCCCTGTGGGACCCCAGTTGATATCAAGGTATTAATAGAGATTGTACCATCTATATCTACATACTGTTTACGATCAGTTAAATAATTTAGCATGAGGCTTAGAGGTGTACCATTGATACCGTAGTAGCGTAGCTGTTGAATTAAAATATTATGATTTATGGTATGAAAGGCTTTAGACAGATCGACAAAAGTACATAGAGGAACTTTGCCTTTATCCATATCATGAATTAAATTATTTTCAAGATCAACAGCTGCCAGTTCTGTTGAGTAACCACTTCGAAAACCAAACTGACCTTCACAAAATAAATTGTTTTCTTGAAAAAAAATCATATAGCTGATTGAAAATCACCCTTTCAAATACTTTGAAAATTGCTGGTAGATTAGATATAGGTCTATAATTTGAAAAGATGTAATCTTCATCTTTTTCATATAATGGTATCAGTCTTGTTATTTTTAAATATTCAGGAAATATGCCTGTATTGAGGCTTTGATTTATCATTATCGTTATTATAGGTTTAATTAAGGGTGATTTAAGTTGTTGTAAGATATTATTAGAAAAATTATCATTACCACAGCTGTTTTTGGGTTTTAACTGATCTGTAATTTTTTCAATATCATGGTTTGTGACTTCCTTAAAACTGAAGTTGTTTGGATATATTTTCTTAAGATATTTGTTATAGTCTATATGTTTAGGTTTTTAAATTTGTTTTGCAAGATCTGGCCCAATATTTGTAAAAAAAAAAAAAAAAAAAAAAGAAAAGAAAAAAAACCCCAACTTATTGAAACTGTTTGCTATAGCAATTTTGTCAGTAATTTGTTGTCCATCTATTACAAAATAGACAGGGAAAGAAATCTCTGTTTGGGTTATGTTTAAAATATCATTAATTGTAGACCATGTTTCTTAATATTACTCTTGTACTTTTGAAAAATAAAACCATAGTGCTTTTTCTTTGCTAGTCTTACATTTTTCTTTAATACTGTTATAAGTTGTTAAATTTCTTTAAATTTCAGTGCACTCTGCTGTGTTATGTTTAGTTTTCTAAAGTCTTCTATATAAATTATCTCTATATTTTATGGAAATCAATATGCCTTGAGTAATCCATTTATGTTTCTTGTGTGTATATTTATTACATCTCACAAGTTTTTTTGGCATATGTTTATTAGGCACATCATTTAGTATCTTATTGAGTAGATTGTAATTTGTATTAGGATCACAATTTTTATCTAAATTAAATTTATTTGAGACATCCGTAATTATAAGTTCCTGAAGTACTTTTTGTGCAGAATTTTTACTATTAATTTCACAATTAATGAATTTAGGTTTTTGTTTGTTACTCAATACTGTATTCAAGCACATAAAATAAGGTTGATGGTCATAAAAAATTTTTGTGAGAATTCCTGAAGTACTTTGAAATGTAAAATCACTTATTCTACAGAAGATACTGTCTTTAAGTGTTCCACTTTTATTTGAAAAACGGGTGGGTAGAGTAATCATTGGAATGAAGCTATTGGAAACCATGGTTTCAAAAAAATCATTGAAGATATTTCTTTCATGAACCTGTAGAAGGTTTATATTAAAATCACCTGTTATTAGTATTTCATGTTTACTTTGCTCAAACATGTTAGGGTCTTTTTCATTTCTTCCTGAAATTCAGTCAGAGTATCTCTAGGTGGTCTATAAATATTTCCAATTGTTATATTTTTGGTTAATCTATCTCCTGACATGTCTATAAATATTTCCAATTGTTATATTTTTGGTTAATCTATCTCCTGACATGTCTATAAATATTTCCAATTGTTATATTTTTGGTTAATCTATCTCCTGACATGTCTATAAATATTTCCAATTGTTATATTTTTGGTTAATCTATCTCCTGACATGTCTATAAATTGTCCTTCCCAAAGTGGTGTATTTTTAAAAACATCTGTTATAAATGTATGATTATATTTTTCATGTAAATATATTATTAAACCACCTTTCTTACCGCATGTACTACTCTGTACCAAACATTTTCCAAAGGTATTAATGATAAATCAGTATTGTCTGTAATGTGACATTCCTGTAAACAGATTGCTCTGAACTCAAAGCCTTTCTGTCTTAATTCTACAACAAAAGCTGTAAGTTTATCAAATTTAGCCCTTACTGAATCTGTTACTAATTAACACAGTGAAGTAATTTTCATGATACCAAGCTGAAAGAAGTGAATAAGCTGGCTTTGTTGATTGTGTCAGTTTCGTGAAAAATGAAATTGGATATAAAATCATAAAAAAGGGCACAAATAATCACCGGTTGAACATTCTCCTCTTACATTGTTGCACTTTCAAGTGGCAACCCAAGATTGAAAACAGTTGTTTCTAATCCTCTGATCACTATTTGCATACTAGTATTAACCACGAAAATAAAACACACGACATTTGTTGGTAATTTTAGTGGGAAAATTTGCATGCCGTATATCGACGTCATAGGTTCATCAGAATTAAAATAACAGAAGATTATTTTATGTTCTTCCTGGACAATTACCTGATTGACCTCCCTTGCACTTGAGTTTGCCAAGTGTGTGGTGGCCGGACTCCGACGCGTCACCTGTGTCCCCGAACTTCAACTTTGAGATTGGAAAGTTGGCTTTGTTGGTGATTGTTCCGGACTCATATCTCGGTGTATTGTCATTTATGTCGCACGTGCAGGAGCCTTAAATGATAGGACAGTAAAGTCAACGTGTATACATGTGTAAATTCGAATGAAGTCTGGGATCAGGTAGCATTGCAACCGACCCTTCATTCATTCACTCATTCATTCATTCATCTGCCACGTATGCCAAGTTAGTAGAGTTGTTTTTCATTCCTGAGGATAATGTATGTAACTACCAGTTCGGATTCCGCCAAGGCAGAAGCACGTCGATGGGCTGTGATGTTCTTTTAGATGTTATAGTTTATTCTTTGCTCAGTTTTCTTCTCTACGTGTTAGCACTTTAGATGCGGAGAAATGCTTTGGTAAAATTTGGCACACAGATCTGATATACAAACTAACTGGAAAAACTATCTATGCCCTACCAGTTATTTCTATGTTCTTGGTATAACAACCAATGTGCGTGTGTAAATAATGGAAAGGATCTCATTTTAAGGTCTTTTTAGTGAAAAAGGGGTACCCGTCACGGCAGCGTAATTTCCCTAGTGGTTTTAAATGTCTTTCGACATGAAAGACTTCAGGAATCTTCGAAATGACTATCAAGAACATATTCAAAATGCTGAAGAACAGTATAACCTTAAGCTCAGTGTATCTCTCTGTGATTCTCGTACTAAATACAAAACTGGGTGGCGTGCTGTTCAGTATTTTCTGAATCGTAACCAATGCTCGAATATGCCCCGTCTATTACGCAACGATGAGTATATATCTGACACTTTTTCCAAAGCTGAGGTATTTAATTCCTTTTTCCTAAGTCAATGCAATGTTGATTCATCATTATCTACCTTACCACCTCTAAACTTACAGCCGCCTAGGCCTATTTTGTCTAGTAAACATATTCGCGAGAGTGAGTTTTTTGGAAATTCTTAACTATATTAATGTGTTCAAGGCGACAGGACCTGATGAAATAAGCCCCAGATTATTAAAGGAAGCTGCACCACTCACATTTAGCTCCCTGACACGACATGGTGTAATTTATCTTTAAATCAAAATTCATTTCCAATCCCTGGAAGAAGGCTGATGTTATGCCCATTCACAAAAAGGATTCAGAATCGTTCTGTAATAACTATAGACATATTTCTCTTCTCAGCTGCGTGAGTGAAGTTATGGAATTAATTATATTTAAACATGTCTTTAATTTCTTTCGCAATAGTCTTGTTCTGTCTTCGCAGCAATCCGGTTTGAATCCGGGCGAGTCTACCGTCAGTCAACTTTTGTCCCTTTACCGCGAGCTTTGCTTAGCTATTGATCTTTGTAAGGATGTAAGAATTGTATTCCTAGACGTAACCAAAGTTTTTGATAAAGTGTGGCACTCTGCCTTGCTCCATAAAATTGAAAAGAATGGCATATCCGGTGAATTATTAACCTGGTTCCGTAGTTATCTGTCAGATAGACAACAGGGTGTGGTCATTAAGCACCAAGGCTCCAATTGGGGTACTGTTAATGCTGGGGTACCTCAAGGCTCTGTCCTTGGTCCCCTTCCATTTTTTATTTTTATTAATGACATCGTCGATGTTGTTCATTCCAATATCAAGTTATTTGCCGATGACACATCACTTTATTTGACAGAGGACGACCCGCAATCGACATCTGACATCTTTAATACTGACTTATCATCGCTTGATGGCTGGTCCAAACAGTGGCTTATTTCATTCAATGCTCTCAAAACTCACAGTATGATTGTTTCGCGCAAAGTAACTCCTGCCGCTCACCCTTCTCCTTTCTTCCATAATCACCAACTCTAGGATGTACATGTATCTTATCATAAACACTAAGGAATAACCTTGAAAAGTGAATTAATTCGGTATCATCATATGAGTCAGATTGCCCAAAAAGCCAACAAATTAATAAATATACTAAACTGTTTGCAATTTCGTTTGGACAAGAATTCTCTTGAAACTATTTATATATCCTTTATCCGCCCATTACTTGAGTATGATAGTCCGATATGGGATGGGTGTACGCAGGCAGACGCTGATAAGTTGGACCCAATTCAGATGGCTGCAGCCCGCGTAGTCACTGGTGCAATGAGAGGCACTGCTACATCGAAATTATATGAGGAAATTGGATGGGAAACATTGCGGAACGTAGGAAAAAAGTCAAACTTATTGTCATGTACAAAATTGTGCATAATCTGACCCCTACTGATTTGCGTGACCTTCTTCCTGAAACTGCACCCACAGTTGTAAATCACAATACCCGTCACTGACCAGACATCTATCATTTTAGAGCAAGAACATCCTTATTTGACCAATCTTTTTGTCCCTCCACTGCCCGCCTGTGGAACCTGTTGCCTATTGAAATTCGAAACGCTGCTTCACTTGCTCAGTTCAAGTTAAAATTAAAATTTGTCCCTAAGCATCCCGTACAATATGTAGAACTTCTATACTGTGACAAGCAACATACTGCTATTAAACACACGAGGCTGCGCTTCGGCTGCCGTCGTCTGAATTGTCACTTGTTTTAGATCGACGTGGTTGAATCCCCTTTATGCTCGTGTGATACTGGTATCGAAGACACGTTTCATTACTTTTTCATATGTCCTTTGTATCAAAATTTGAGGACTGACCTGAGTAGCAATATCATACCAATCGCACCCTTTACTACAGCAAAAGTACTCTATGGTAGCAAAGCCTGTTCGCTAGTTAATAATTATACAATTTTTGCAGCTGTATACGAATTTATTGAGAAAACGGAGAGATTGTCAGTGTACGGAGTCATGTTATGAAGTTTCACATTTGTGTATTAAGCACCAGCCCCACTATATGTCATCGTCTTGCTATGAGTCTCTTCTGCATGTTTCTGTGCTGTCTTTTACGTCCTCTTTATATGTTGTCCTTTTTCTTCTGCGAGAGGGGTTAATATAGGCTTTCCCTGTTCCCAATCGTTTTCATTTGAATAAAATAAGTTTAAATCAAATGTGCAGTGGGTTAAGTCCTAAATTTTTGCTGATTACTTTTATCAGAACCATTTATACGTTTTGCCACTGAATACCATGCATGTGTTATGATTAAAAATAATAAATAATCTTATTTCAAGAAATAGAAGATTAAATGGTAAATAAAAAGAAATAAAAATGTTCATTGAAAAACATTGTAAACCAGTTGTACAGCATGCATCCAGTTTATAGAACATCTTTCCTTCACAGTTAGAGGGCAAACTTTCCAAACGTGATACAAATCATAAGACAAGTTCATGTTTCAGTAATCTTCTATTTCTTGAAATAATATTATTTATTATTTTTAATCATAACACATGTGTTTGAACCGCTGTTTGACTTGTCTAATTGTTCCAGTTGTATTGTTATCATCGAGATTGTACCATCTTTCTTGCACACCCATGTACTCCTATTCAATACTTTACTCGGTTATCTTGTCAGTCATTATTTTATAATTATTTTCTTAATGAGTCTAATTTCTCTTTCCCAACCTGAGTTTTGCATCGTTATTTTGTATGTTTTCTAATGTTCACGTTTTATGCTTATTTTTATGTATTTGTTTGTACTTTCATTTCTTCATCCTTGGGTGTTCAATAAAATATTATTCAGCTTAATATCTGAATTATAAATAAGACGAAAATGATAAGACGACCTGCATGGCGACAGACTGCAAATCTGAAAACTACCAAGTGAATTCATTGGTCGGGCACTGATTTCACCCACCCGGGTGTGACCAGCAGGTGGATTGTTGAAAAACCCGGTCATCATTACTCGTGGCTATAATACGTCATGTTGTATTTATACTCTGGAAAAAAAAGTGACCCGTCCCGCTTGTTTTACATTGTGCATATTTTGGAGTATGTGTGTTGCAATTGTGGCTAATGTATTCATACTACTGTTTTATGTCCCCTTTTCGGATACTGTTGTGGTCCTGAAAAGGACCTTTGTTTTAAAGGTGCATGTGGGTGCTTTAGTGGCGGTTGTTTTGACTTTCACGGTTCTGCGAGCAGGTCTGTATTCTTGGCATAGTGTTGACCAGTTTGGCTATTTCTGCTTGGGAGATGTTTCACTGTTCCCTTGAACGCTGTTGGAGATGATCAAGGGTGGCTGGGGGATCATTGTACTCATATCTGATGTGGCGATGCAGAACATTCCATTGCACAGGTCTTATAGAATAGCGACAAACACCCCAAACAAGGTTTTGCTAAGGAGATACCCCTCCCCGCTATAGAACAAGGCACAACCTGTTTTTTTTTTTTTTTTTTTTTTTTTTTTTTAGTATGGAAGATTAACCTATTTAACATCATAAAATTGTTATCGTGCTTATCTATTTGGCAGGACTATTTTATTGCCACAAATGCAAAACAATGGCAATTAAGTTTGGAGAATTTTTCAAAAACGGAGCTTCAGCTCAAAGATCCTACAAAAATGTCTAAGAGAACCCAAAATTGCCCTCCAGTATGCAGGATGCATTGAGTGAAGTAAACAAATTATACAAAGTTTGGTTGTAGTTGTCTAAATATGCAAAAATTCAAATTAATTACAAAATTTTAGCAAAAAAAAAAGAAAAACAAAAACAAAATGCTTCGAGCATTACCTAGATCCAAACATAAAATATATCACAAGTTTCCGCATTTTTGCAGTTTTTGCTTGCTTTATACTTCAAAAACTGCCCAAAGGTCCTGAAATATATTATATGAAAGAAATACAGCTATATATTCCATTAAATTGGAATGTGATGAAAACAGATTACCCCACCCCCTTTCAAACGAATTCTTTATTTCCCAGGCTTCAGTCGATGATTAAAATTTTCATCTACCTCCTACTAAGCAGAGAGACTTTAACTTGTTACAATATATCTCTGTTAGCAAAATTGAAGTTAAAAATATCCTGGAAAGCCTTGATATCAGCAAGGCTAATGGCCCTGACGGAATAAGTGCACATTTGCTTGAAGGAAGGTGCATCGGTTATTTCTAAGCCGCTTACTAAATTGTCTAACTTTTCATTAGATTGTCATAGATGTCCTTCACAGTGGAAAAGAGCAAACGTACCATTTTCAAAAAAGGATGTCCTAGTTCTTGCAACAGTTATAGACTTACTTCTTTGCTCAATATTGTCAGCAAAGTCTTCTAAAAAGTAGTTTTTAAACACGTTTTCAACTTCTTTCTGGACTGGGCTGTTTTGTCCGAACATCAGACAGGTTTTGTCTCGGGAAATAACACGGTAAATCAGTTGTAGCATCATTCTTGTGAGACTGTTGAACTAAAAAAGGAAGTTAGAATTGTTTTTTTTTTTTTTTTTTTTTTTTTTTTTTTTTTTTTTTTTTTTTTTTTTTTTTTTGCATTACTTAGGCTTTTTACCGTGTTTATCATCCAGGACTACTGTTTAAATTACGCAAAGCAGGTATTGATGGTCCTTTATTAAACTTGATTTGGCGATTACCTTTACGATAGACAACAGCGTGTCGTTGTTAAGGGGGTAGACAAATTAGCAGAAAAATATGACTTAAAAGGGTTTGACGAAGTTGATGAATGGAAGTCATACATTAAGAAAACAGTTGCAGAGGCTGGAACAGCTCGGAATTTACCTGTCTGGTTCCTCTACTAAATCAGGAAAAATCCTGATTAGAAAATGTGCATCTATCTATACAAACCACACCTGGTGTAGCTGTTGACTCAGGGAGCCTGCTGGTGGACTTCAATGGCACTTTGATCAAATTGAATACTTAATGAATTGGATACATCATATGCTTTAGCCCATGCTGTGATCTGTGTAGGTCAGTACATGGCCATAACCCAGTGAAGATTCACTATTGCAAGTGGTGGCTTCCAATTTTTCAGGTGACTTTTGAATATGTATGCATGACATATTTCTCGTTGGGACGACTGGGAGTCAAGCAACAAGTATATATATGTGTGTGTGTGTGTGTGTGTGTGTGTGTGTTTGTGTGTGTGTGTGTGTGTGTGTGTGTGTGTGTGTGTGTGTGTGTTCAGGATATAAATTTATAATACCCAGCCGGTTAATTTGTGAGAATTGTGGATCAATTGTTCCAATTATGGGAATCACTGAGGCTTGACTGGGTCAGTGTACTGAGTGGTTTGTACCAAGTGGACTGTAAACAGTAAGCATATAGTAATTCCACCATATAGTAATTCCACAGCGTGGATAGCATTCATGCCATTATATAGTGAAACCAGAAGTAAAAAACGGACAAGGCATACTTCATCACCACAAGTTGATTGCAAAAGGCACAGATATTATTCATCAAGTTCTGCTGAAGGAGAAGACAGCCTGGCTGAAATCCCAGAAGAAGAAATGAAAGGTAGTATGGCAGAGGTGGTTACTAAGACAGAGGAAAGAATGGTAACAATGAGTGATCTGGAAACTAAATTGACTGCCCTTTTGGATAACATGAGAGTTGATGTTGTGAAAGAAATCAGACAAGAAATCAAACAAGAAATGAGAACAATAGTAAGTGAAGTGGTCAAAGAAAACATACAAGGGTTAGACTTCAGGCTGACTGCAGTGGAAACTGAAAATGTAAATCTGAAAGATGAAATCAGAGTTATGAAGGAAGAAATTATGACAAAATGTGATCAGGCCATCGAGATTGCTGAAGGTGGGAAGGCCCACGCTGTATACAATGAGCATTACACCCGTAAAGCAAGTATCCGTATTTTGGGGCTAAAAGAGAAAAAGGATGAAAGTGGCGGAGATCTTGCTCTCGACCTGTTTCAAGAAAAACTTAACATAGCCCTAAGAGGTCGGGGCATCAATGCAGTACACCTTGTTGGAAAAAGAAATACTGGTTGTCCTAGAACCCTTATGGTACAGTTCCTTAGAAAGGATGATTGCTGGACAGTTATTCATGCCAAGAAAGGATTGAGCATTACACCCGAAAAGCAAGTATCCGTATTTTGGGGCTAAAAGAGGAAAAGGATGAAAGTGGCGGAGATCTTGCTCTCGACCTGTTTCAAGAAAAACTTAACATAGCCCTAAGAGGTCGGGACATCAATGCAGTACATCTTGTTGGAAAAAGAAATTCTGGTCGTCCCAGAGCCCTTATGGTACAGTTCCTTAGAAAGGATGATTACTGGACAGTTATTCATGCCAAGAAAGGATTGAGAGGTTCCGGTCTGTCCATTGCCAATGATGTCACAAGGGAGGTATATCAGTTGGTGAACCGTTTAAAAAATGACTCCCGCGTTGCAGACGTGTGGGACTGGAATGGAAAAATCCACATGAAGACCAAAGATAAGAAGATCCACAAAGCCAAATATGGTCACAGCTTTGATCCGATTATTGATAAACTTTGATTGCACCTCATTAACCCTATCAGTACAATGACCAGTTACTACTGTATCTGTGTATTGGTACTTCGCTCACCGTAACTTATGTACATTAATTATTTAGTGGCAGGTTGCCGCTGTGTTTATCTCCTTTTTCATTTGCGCCAAGAGGAACACTGATAACCTAGAAGTGGTGTATGCCCTTGTGTGGACGCAAGAAGTCACTGTAATCTTATTTATGTTTTGGTGGTATGATACTGCTGTTATGTTTACATCTCGATATTATTCACGTCTTGGTTTCACAATATTGTTTCCACGTTCACATTATATTCCTGACGTAAATTGTTTGTATCCCAGTAGTTAGTACGGCTCTGATGTACGAAAAAAATGTATATATACATGTATATATACATACTTTCTTTTTTTTCAAGCAATGACCAGGCAGGCTTTAGTATGTCAATTCATCATGCCT
This sequence comes from Hermodice carunculata, assembly GCA_964020975.1. NCBI lineage: Eukaryota > Metazoa > Annelida > Polychaeta > Eunicida > Amphinomidae > Hermodice > Hermodice carunculata. Next base: position 116,375 of record CAXHWN010002076.1, on the reverse strand, counting down.
TTTATGTGGAGGTTAAACTGGCATAACTAGTGTTAGTATGTTACAGGCATAATATGGCACATAATTATTAAATGAACATTTTCATAAAACTTACCGCTCTATCAGTGGCTGTTGTAAGGTATATGTTTTTCATTACGGTTACGGTACTATTGCTCATGTCAATAATAAACTGACATTCTTTCTTAATCTCTGAGCGGAAATAAGTTCACCACATATATCCCAGGTGTCTCAAGGAGTGCATCTAGTTCAACCATACCGTATTTTAAGGCAATTAAACATGTGTCGTGAAAATGTGGAACTACATTACTATCTTAGCGATGATTGTACTGTGATTCAAGCGTGGTGCTTTAATTTATGAGCTGTCTTATGTTTACGTGCAACATTCATTTCTGACTTTGAGTCTCTTTCACTTTTTTCAAATACCAATGCTACTCTAAAGTGCAATTGTTCTATTCTTGATGTACAACATACAATGAGCAACGTGAAGTAAGTTACTTTATTTGTTGTGATTAGTGTTCTTGCATAGTAGATAATGCCGACAAAAGTACATTTATTTGCTAATGACAGCTACTAGAAAATCATATATTATGCATGTTATGTTCATATAAGCAATACTCATTCTTAATCCTTGTTAAGCCTTGTCTAGAAGCAGATGGCAATAGATAGATAGATCTGTTATTATGTATTCAGAGCTTAATAAGGGTCTGGTAAAAAAAAAAATGAGATTCATAGGTCGATTGTTAAGTGGCAGTATCAGGATTTTCTCTGCCTCTCAATGTAACTGGGGCAATATGTGAAGATAAATTGACATTCATAAGTGGCCAGTAATGATCGTGAGAGTGGGTATGTTTAAAATGTATAAGAGATCTGTAACAATTAAACTGGCAGGGATATGATTCACTAATGGACTGCCAGGCGGCAGCACGTCTTCATGGTATGTTTTGCCCGAAGTCATTTTAAATGGTAAACTCTAAATTATAACTTATTCATTTAAGGTCATGCATGGGGAGTGGGACATCCTGTATGCCACGACAGGTACACTTTAAATGTACGTTAGAGGTTTGTAATAATTAACAGGAGCGGGGATACTATTTATTAATGGACTGCTAGGTGGCAGCACCAGGTAAAGTTCTTGCTCCTTTGACTACTGCCAGTCTTCACGATATGATTTGCCATGAGTTAATGGTTTACTCATAATCATAATTTACTCATTTAAGGTAATGCACTGGGTGTGAGATATCCTCAATCCCACCACAGGTACATGTATGGTTCGCCTTATGTTCTGTATATGGAAAGACCTATATGGAGCTCAGTTCACTTAGAGTTTGTGTGCATTAATTGTCCATATTCAGGTGGAAGGCTTAGGGTCTAAGTGAGATAAACCTTTCTTTTTAGTTATCATTAGCACTTTATTATCCTATTTTACTTATGGACATATCATCCCTGCTATATACTGTCAGGTGATTCCAGATTGACACATGTAACATAAAGGGATAATTGATTATATCCCAGTGGACTCATCTTGGAGTAGAGGATACTCAATAGCTCCCTTTTTATCCTTTTCTTTGTATTTGCAACATGCTTCTGCTTTTCTTTAAGTTGCTATGTGTTGTGTTCACACTGTTGTGCCCTACACATTTGGTAATATGTTTGCCTAAATGGTGTATTACCTTAACCTCAGATGTAGTGGACAGAGCAGTGGAGTGTTTGTGTAGTTTGTTTCAATTTGCAAAAAAGCCTTTTCAACCTACATTTAAATTTTTGAAAAGCAAGTTACTTCAGTCTAATTGGATTTGCATAGTAATTTATTGGTCAATGTTGCTAAACAATTTAGTTATAAATATTCAATATATCACTTGTGCCTAACTGTTTGTTTAAACATGTACATTCATCTATGAGATGCAGTAAAAAAGTGTATACATAGTCAATAGCATAATGGTATTTAATTTTAAGTTATCATCATTGAATGTTCGAGGGATAGCAGATACTTTTAAACGCAAATCTATGTCCCACTGGCTTAGAAAGTTTCATTCTAGCATATGTTTCTTACAAGAGACTCACAGTGTTCCTGAAAAGGAATTGATGTGGAAAAATGAATGGTGTGCTCCTATGTACTTCTCTCATGGTACCTGTAACAGCAGGGGAGTGGCCATTTTCATGCCAAATAATCTGGAGTACAAGGTGCAGGAAGTCATTGCTGATAGCGACGTACGGTTTTTAATAATTGATATACTAAGAGACGATACTCGTTTCATACTTGTCAATATATATGTCCCAGCAAAAACCTTTGAAACAGATGAAAGCAATTTTATAGAGTCATTATATGAAAAAGTACAACCCTTCCAAGGAGAAAATATAATTATGGAAGGGGGGGATTTTAATACTATTCTCTATCCAGATTTAGACAAAAGAGGAGGAAAAAATGTTGGTATAACAAAATATATGCAAAAAAATTTTGATCTGTTTTTGAAAGAATTAGACCTATCCGATGTGTGGCGCATCAGATATCCAGATCTTTTCACGTTCACCTGGCAATCAAAAAATCCACCAATACAATGTAGGTTAGACTATTGGTTGATATCTTCTTTTTTAAGTACTTATGTCACTGATGATAGGATAAGACCATCTATAAAAACTGACCACAGTCTAATTAGTCTAGAGTTAAAAGGCAATTTGTTCAGTAAACGTGGTCCAGGCTTTTGGAGATTCAACTCCTCATTATTGAATGATCATATATATGTCCAAAAAGTTAAAGATTTACTTGGTTCATGCAGATAGAGGTCTGGTGTGGGACGCAGTTAAATGTGAAATCCGGGGGATGAGTATCCAATATTCCAAACGTAAGTTAAGGGAACTAAGAAAACGAAAACAAGAATTAAAAGAAAAATAAGATATTTTGATTTTGGTCGAAAATAGTGACAAAAATGAAATTGAAAAAAAATAACTGCTGAACTCACTGAAATAAATGATAGGCAAACACAGGGGGTAATGGTTAGATCTAAGGCTAAAGGGATGAAAGCAGGTGAACGGAATTCAAAATGTTTTCTTGGTTTGGAGAAAAGAAACTTTAAAAACAAGATTATTACTAAATTATAAGTTGCAAATGAGGTGGTAATTACTCAGCCAGAAGAAAGAATAGATGCACAGTGCACTCTTTTCTTTGCATTTTACACATCACATCTTGACACAGATAATGATGTTTGTTGTGAACATTTTTTCGACAGTGAAGATATTCCTAACTAAGTGAGCAACAAAACAAAAATGTGAGAATTTGATTACTGAGACTGAATGTTTAGAAGCCTTGATGTTGTTTTAAAATGGTAAAAGCCCTGGTTCTGATGGACCTACTGCTGAGTTTTATAAATTTTTTGGGGGACAATGTTCATGATTTTGTTATAGATAGTTTTAGATATGCATTTAAAGAGGGCAAATTATCGGTTGATCAACGGAGAGGCATAATTTGAATTTCGCTTATTCCAATAAAAGACAAATCTCGCATTTTCTTAGAAAATTGGAGGCCTATTTCTTTGTTAAATATTGGTTATAAAATAATCGCCAAGGTATTAGCTACACTATTAACACAGTTTCTCCCATTTTTGGAAAACAATGACCAAACTGGATATATCCAAGGTAGATACATAGGTGAAAACATTAGATTAATAGCAGACGTAATTCAATTCAGTAATTTGAAGAAATTGCCAGGCCTTATATTAATGATCGACCTTGAGAAAGCTTTTGACACTATTGAATGGGAATATCTTACTCAGGTATTGAAACGTTTCAATTTTGGTCCTTACTTTTGTAAATGGATTTCAATAATAAATGATGAAATCTCAAGTTGTGTAACAAATAATGGGCATGCATTACAATTTTCCCACTGGGCCGTGGAGTTAGACAGGGATGTCCTCTTGCACCTTTTCTCTTTGTTTTAGCCCTCGAAATCCTTGCTGTAGCTGTACGATCTAACTCTAATATAAAAGGTATTTTTATTGGTGATACTGAAATAAAAATTAGTCAGTTGGCCGACGATACCACATGTTTCCTTTCTGACGCAGAATAAGCCAAATTTCTATTTCAAGAGTTGAAATATTTTGAGTCTTGCTCAGGTCTTAAATGTAATTTTGAAAAAAACAGTAGCAGCACTTATTGGAGGAGAAAAGTATTCCCCAGATTGGGACCTGCCTGTTAGATGGTGTTCCGAAAGCTTATCTACACTGAGTATTACCTTTGATGAAAATGAACTTGTTATGAGTTCTTTAAACTTTAACGTTAAGGTCAGTCTTTTAAAAATGTATTAAATGTGTGGAGAGTCAGAAACCTGTCTTTGATTGGGAGAAATGTACTTCTAAAAAGTTAAGCTGCATCAAAACTGTTGTATTGTGTTTCCTCGGTATATATTGATGAGAAATATATTGATCTTGTTCAAAAGTGCATGCATGAATTCATGTGGAATAGCTCAATACCTAAAGTCAGAAATTCAATAATGTACAAGAAAATACAAGATGGTGGACTGAAAATACTACATTTATATCTCAAGTGAAATCTTTATTATCAAAATGGGTCAAAAGATTGTTTAGTGATAATGATGCAAAACGGAAACATACATTTCAGGCTTTCATTCCATTTATCAACGTTAAAGACTTGTTTTTGTCAAGATGTTGTATCGGTGAAATTTGGAAGTTGTCTTTGTTCTATAAAAATCTTATTGACATTACAAAAGAAAGAAAGAGCCTATTAAGGGTAATAAAGTCAGGAATGAATTTATATGGTTTAATGATTTCATCTTGATACAAAAAAGACATGTTTTCCTTAAACATTGGTACAGATTAGGTATTAAGCGAATCAACGATATTCTCGACAGTGAAGGTAATTTTTGTCACAGGAAATTTTGCAGAGAAATTTGGTCCACAAACAAATTTTTTGGAATATTTGTCTATTCGATTGGCTATTCCATCAAAATGGAAACAGTTATTACTGAGTGACCGTGATACAAATATTTTTGATGAGCCGGTGATAAACATACAGGAGAAGCAAAGCAAAATATGTTTTACTCAATGTAAAGAATTTTATTGGATGTTAGTATATTTTGACAACACTGAATTGAAACCTATTGCATGGCAGCGTTGGATGGAAAACTCAAATCTTAGTGTAGACAGTTGGGAAAAAATTCACACTTTGCCATTTCAATGTACTTTTGAAACCAGACTGCAAAGTTTCCAGTTCACTATTATACATAGATTTGTGACACAAAATGCTCAGTTATATACGTATAAACTTGGAACACCAGAACAATGTTATTTTTGTGAAGAAAAAGACACCATCATTCATCGTTTTTGTAGATGTGATCATGTTGCTGGTTTTGGGGAATTATTTCAACAATGGTGGAACACATGTGTTTATAATTATAACATTAATCTCACAGAAATAGATATAATGTTTGGATACTTTGATGAACCAAAAAGGTATGCTCTTAATAATTGTTTGCTACAAGCAAAACATTTTATCCATTGTTCTGTATGTAAAAGAGAAAGGGTTTCATTTCGAGCCTTCCGTCGTTCCTTTAAAAATAAGCTAGAGGCAGAGAAGCATATTATGTGTAATAGAAGTAAGCAACATATATTTGTATCTCGCTGGAAATTAATTGCACAGAATCTCTGTATTATATGTTGAAAAGGCAATGAAAAATCATTTAAAAAACAGTTGCAGCGGGATGGCGAGTAAAATGGAAAGGGAGGGTGAACGATAAAAGTACACTAAAAGCTTATAAAGTGGTAGATAAACCAAAAAGGAGCGCATGTTGGGATGGAGGGAAGGGATCTTTTCACTTTTGTTCCAAAGTAGGGCGGGGGTTGTCAACTTGGAGAAGAGACGTCAGAAATGGACACAGGGTAGTAATGGGAAATGTAGAGTTTGTACGCAGGAGGCAGATGAGACAGTAGATCACTGGGTACTGTGGTGTGATGCATACGGGTAATGAGGGAAAATGTATTCAGAAGTTGGCAGGATAAGGACCACAACTGTAAGGGCTTAGAGGAAATAAGGGGACTAGAAGAGGCTTGAAAGTAGATTTTCTAGGGTGTAAGGAGGGTATTAAAACTGTACAAGACTACCTGGTAGGGTGCTGGGATAAAAGGAAGGAAATGTTAGAATGGGAAGACAACAGGGTGAACCAACGGGTGAGAAGGGGGTAAGGAAGGGAAGAGTGGTAGCCCTTTTCTGGGCTGCCATGACTGTAGCTGCAGCTAGCTGTAGGTGCAGGCCATGGAATGCCTGAGCCTTAGAGGCGGGGATAGGGACAAACGCCAGGGCTTAATGTAACGGGGCAGGCCATCGCGGGGGAAATTCCAGGGAACGGGGGGCTTCCACTGCTGTGAGAGAGTATGTGAGGCCCTTACGCCTCGGCTCTGTTCCCGGGAATCATGTTTTTTTTTTTTTTTTAATTTGTTTTTTTAGATAGGCCATCTGTTACTTACAGAACCACGACAGATAAGTGGAGGGCCACACTGATATTATTATTATTATTATTATTATTATTATTATTATTATTATTATTATTATTATTATTATTATTATTATTATTAGTATTATTATTATTATTATTATTATTATTATTATTATTATTATTATTATTATTATTAGTATTATTATTATTATTATTATTATTATTATTAGCCCTTGGAGCCGAGTCACAGCTGGCTTCCCGCCAGGGATCAGAACTTGGTCCTCTTCTATTTCTTATTTATATTAACGACACATTAATATTATTAACTCATTAATTTGATTATTTGCAGACGCTAAAGTTCTTTATATATCCCTGGAGGACCCAGTCTTTGCAGCGAATGCACTAAATTCCGATCTGCAAGAAGTAGAAAACTGGGCACACAAACGGCTTGTGTCATTTCATCCAGCTAAAACTAGTACCATGATCGTATCCAGGAAAAGTATTTTAAGATACCATCCAGATTTGTTTTTTATGAATGAACCCTTACAAAATTCCAGCAACACAGGCATCTGGGGTTGGTTTTACGTTCAGATTCAAGTTGGTCAAGTTATATTTATAATTTGGTTATCACAGGTATGAAGATGGTCAATATTATGAAGTATCCACAGTTCCGGTTACCGAGACGATCTTTAGAAATTTTGCACTTCTCTTTTATTCGTCCAACTCTGGAATACGGTTCTGTTGTGTGGGATGGTGCACGTCCAATGACTGTCCACAATTAGAAAAGGTAAATTTGGCCACTGCAAGAGTAATTACTGGAGCCACAGTTGGGATTAATCATGATCTAATTTATCAGGAATCTGGAATTTAAAAATTATCGGAAAGAAGATGGAAGAATACATTAATCATTTTCTACAAAATTTTGAATGGTGATGCCCCTCAGTATTTGAGAGATTTAATGCCAAGATCTGTTGGCCAGCGGAACCGGTGCAATGTTAAAACTAGTTACAACTTATCTCTAACTCGAGCCCATACCAATCTATTTAATGCACCCTTCTTACCATCAGCTGTTCGTCTTTGGAATGACTTACCACTCGTCATGCTGAGTTTTTAGATGATTTTAAAAATGAATTAAACCGTAACAAGTTTAAAGTAAATCCATTATTTTACGTTGAGACCAGGCGAGTAGCTGTTTTACACGCGCGTTTAAACATGGAATGCAGCTTGTTTAAAAATGGTCTTGTTGACTCACCCAGGTGTGCCTGTAGAAGCGCAAATGAGGACGTTTTTCATTATTTTCTGAAATGTGCAAATTTTAGGACAGTCCGAAATAGACTGCAAAATAGTGTAATCCCTTTGGCGCCATTTACAGTCCAAACATTACAGTTTGGTTCAAAATACTGTACTTTTAAAGAGAATGAAATAATTTTTAACGCTGCACACGCATATATTCAATCAACAGGCAAGCCTGGGACAGTCACATGATTTGTAAAATGCGAGTGACGAAGTACGTGTTCACAATGACATAACCCAGTACTCGTTTATTCTATCAGTGATGTCTTCTTGTCTTGTCAACAATTCTCCTTGTGTGGCTTTGTCGATCTATCTGTCCTCGTTCAGTGATGTCCACTCTGGGTACGGGCTTCTCTTTGCTGTATATCGTCTCCTTCTCTCTCAAGTTTTTCATGTGCGAAAGGGATTTATATAGGAGTATGCCCTCCCCCAATCGCCTTTTTCAAATAAAAATATGCTTAAACCATATTTGCTACAGAAGTTCACATTCTTACACCATATGTTAAACCAATGGGACCGCTCACCCCTTTATCCCCCAGAGTATGTCCTTTAGCGACCGATCTGAGTGCAAGAGTGCATGAAGTCATCTACAGCAAAATATATATATATATATATATATATATATATATATATATATATACACACATATATATATATACATATATTCAAAGCCGCCTGTTTGGACTGATAAAGGTTTTCATTGTAATGATGTAAAATAAGCTGGTTTAAACATGCGTTACTGGGATTGGTTACATTTTGTCAAAGCTGCCTGTTTATACTGATAAAGTTTAACATTGCAATGTTGTAAAATGAGCTGTTTTAACCATGTATGACTGGGGTTTGTTACATTTTGAACATCAACTACAAGGTGTTTTGCATGAAATGGGCCCCAGTATTTAATAAAGTGTAGTGTACTAGTGCCCTGATTTTTTGATTCCATCGGACGTAATTTGCCGATTCGCGTTTAGGCCATCTTTACCCATAACCCGGATACCACACAATACTCCATTCATTTCATTGTACCTTTTTCAGTTTAATTGTTTCCTGATCAGAGTGAGTCAAAGTCAACAGCCTTCCTTGGCTCGAGTTAGGCGCCACGCCGCGGAAAGCTGTTGATCTGTGACGCACCATTATGGTATGTCTTATATCAGCAAAAATATTTTCTATAGCTGCTAATTGAGATGGTACTGAATTGGTACACCAGATATCGCATAGTAGTTTTTTGTCTATGCGCAAGTGCCAGTTGCCAAGCGATGAACTGCCGGGGTCACGCTAAATGCGGCTCAATATAGGTCAGGGAAATCATTACCGTGACCGCGAACTCTGCACTGTCCCGCGACAGGAAACCCTGCGGACGGAAATTTTTGAAAAGTTACACCTTCCATCCACGGGTATTTCTTATATTTCCCATGTTTTCTCGTATCTGAAGTACAACCAGGCACCTTACAGTTATGTACTGGGATATTGATATCAGTGTTGACACATAACTCCCAGAAATAAACAAGTTCAAACTGCCACTGTAATTTCGCCGTGTTAACCCTATGAGGACAATATGGCGCTCTAGAAAAGTGACCCCACTAGACTGTTCTCGCTTCCGCGAAGCTGCGAGAATAGGACAGTCAGCACCGCGCAGCGGCAAAAAAGGTACCATCTCAATAGATCTTATGCACGGTCGCCATTTTGAATAAGTTAGCGCCATGTTGGGAAATTGCATTCTGGGATTAATTGTAGTACGCTGCTGAGATCAGTCTGAGAGCTGCATTGGTATTAGATAGCTCGCCCTGATAAGTTTCACTCGTTGTTTAGCCATTTTTTTCACTAATATGGTCGGACTAATGTAACATATATTTGGTTTCTGAAGGTGTAGTATAGAAACTATCTTGTCTCCAAAAACAATGTAGGAAATTTAAGTCTTTAAGGGGGGAAAATACGTTGAAGTTAAGGATGTCCTTGAGGCTTGAGCAAATATCATCAATTCACTGTTGTGCTTGCATCCCTACTTTCTCATCTTTTTCTTTCTCTTGTGGGTAGGCCTAGTTTTTTATTTTCCCCTTCTTTTTCTCCTTTTTTCCCAGTTAACTGTTGCGTTTCGATCGTATTTTAAGAAATGTGATTTTCTTTGACGCGGAGGTCTGCCTTTCAGTGAGAAATAATCCCTGGACAAAATGAACATAAAAATGCAACAGAGAGACCGCATCCATCTGGTTGAGCGCGGGTTTCAATGATCTTTCAATGAGGGGAAACTGCAAACTCGTGGACACATCGAACATAGCCAAATGTCATTTTTGGTGCGCTTACTGTCAAACAAAAGGCACAATAATACTAACGACAACTTGCACAAACTTCAACAGTTTCTCTTCAAATCAAGAACGTACACTTGCGTTAAGACATCCCTTTGGTAATCAAAAGGTTTGAAAGACATATACAAACGAACAAGCGTACGTGCAAGACACATTTTGCTCCTGCAAACACTCTATATTTTTGTTTGTTTGTTTGTTTGTTTGTGTGTGTGTGTGTTTCTCTTGGTTTAAACGTATTTTATTTCTGAAAATACATGTACGAGTGGGGAGCAGGCAACGCCTATACGAGCCCATCCCTTGTGCGGATATCGATGCAACTTTGTACATTTAAGCGTGTTGCACATCTTTGCAATGTACATGTGTATTATTTCAGTAATTATTTTTATTTCACGCAATTACCCTAAAAATACCGACTTAAAATGGGAAAACAACGTGTTAGCGATATGGAATTTGGCTCCTAAGTCTTCAAAGTGTGCTTTCTGAAACCATTAGTACGTGTTAAGTACTTGGCCTTTCTTTGTGTTAACGATGTTTGCATAAAATTAATCACCCGGTGCTTAAGCTATGAAAGAGTTTACGAGATTAGCACAAGTACTGGTTGCTTTAAAAAAACTACTTGTGAAAACAACACGCCAAGAAACAACACACGGGTTGTTAGTTGAGGAGCGCATGGTAAAAATATCTGTAGTTTCAAACGTTAAAATGAATATTTTTTCGGTTATGATTAAGAAAACTCACCTCATTGGTTTAAACATATGTATCTACAGGATTGTCCAACATTATTTCTAGATGACTAATAACATGGGTTGTCGAGCTGAATATGACAATGGTGGAAGAGCAAAATCTCAGCTTATCAATCTGATTAATTTCTGCTACAGATGAACACGTCCCTGTTTTCATTTATGACATTGCGTAATGAAAGTTGAACATGTCCTATTTTCATATCTGACCCGGATTATTCCGAAATCAAAGTTTGTAGAAGAATACCTTAGTTTTGAAACAACTTTGCTCGAAAAACAACCTGTATTTATCTTTGAAAAATCCGTAATAAAGGAAGCAAAATTTGTTATTTTCGGGAGCGTAATCTTTCTTTTTCTTTCTTTCTTTCTTTCTTTCTTTCTTTCTTTCTTTCTTTCTTTCTTTCTTTCTTTCTTTCTTTCTTTCTTTCTTTCTTTCTCTCTCTCTCTCTCTTTCTTTCTCTCTCTCTCTTTCTTTCTTTCTTTCTTTCTTTCACTCGTTTAACTACTAACCTATCTATCTATCTATCTATCTATCTATCTATCTATCTATCTATCTATCTATCTATCTATCTATCTATCTATTCTTTTATCATTGGCCATAGTGTTTACACGTTGGTTGCAAAACACACAATACGATTTGGTTCCTAAAGGAATATGATTCAGATGACAGGGTTACCCAGTTGGAATGGATATATTTAAACTAAACTGTATAGACTGATCGCGATGTGCAAATGTCATCATTCAAAGTTACACGGCAAACGTTGTATGACGAGGTCATGGGCACGAATTTACACAATTTTCAGTCCTTTCCAGGACAGGAATTCTTCTTATCCATTGTTTTCCCAGTTTTTATTTATTGGCAAGGAATAAATTTACGTTGTTTGCCGCAGGAACAAGTTGAAAAGCGGACACCCAAATAACAAATTAAACTTCTCATGGCTACATGTGTAATTTCATAGTCGACACAGGTATCGCCATAACGGCTCGCATACTACAAATAAGTCCACAATGCACTGCGCGTCAAAAAATTCGGCGCATGCGCTGTGTCGCGAGCATAAGATCTATTAGCAGCTATTGACGTGATATATCAGTTTGAAAACACACACACACACACACACACACACACACGTATTTTACAGAGGACACTTTCTGGTGATTTGACCAGGAACATGTTAAGAATCACACTGTTATTCTGAAATTTGACAGCAGACCTTCCATGCCTGGGTACTTACCGCTACTACAGATGCCGGAAGTGCCCGAGTTCCATGTCTTTATATCTTGCCCGGAATAAGACACATACCATCCGTAGTCTTTCATAATGGACCCTATGCAGTCATATCGGAAGGAATATTCACAGGAGTCGGACCAGAGTACCAAACCTCTTACCTGTGCATTAGAAGCTCCGCTGTAGGTAATGGTGGTTGAATAACTACCTTGATTTTCGTACCTGTAAGTATGCGCGAATTGAAAATTGAGCAGTCACTGTTAAAAGACGAAGTGACTCAAAGCAAAAGCACCCCCAACCCCCTAAAACTGTCAAGACAATAGGAGGTGTTCATAGTAACTGGAGTATTGTGCTGCCACCTGTAGGCTGCAGCAGAGAACTTGAGAGAAAGTAGGGCAGATTCAAGTATTAAGCAGAGCCAAATAAGCTTCCATGATAAAAGTAATAACCCGAGAAAGCAAAAAGCTCATCAGAAGTCATTCACAAAGTTTAAAGCATACAAGATCTTAAGCATATTGAGAAAATTTCAATTTTTTGGCAGAAAAGGTGCTATTTCTCGGTGGTTACATACCATAACCGGTATACTACGACAGTTTGTCACAGGCAAGGTGTAACCTAATATTAATAGATTTTGAAATTTGTAATAATATCTCACGGAAAAAATGCAGTAAATCAGGTGAGTTGAAAAATTGTTATAAAATCTAATACACCGAATGGAAGTATGTTCAAGGGGATGGAAAGTATTGTTGAGACGACCCCTAGAAAGTTCTTAAATATAGACAATCTCTTTTTTCGTCAGAAATTTGTAATTTTGGTGGGTTTGAAAATTAAGCAAAAGAGCAACAAGTGGGAAAGCGTGTCCAATATTAATAGTTATCTACCTGGAAAGGAACGAAAGGATGGACAAAATATAGGGACCAACTGACAAACTTACGCGCAAACACAGATTATCCTATCCAGGGTGTCGAAAAGAGAGGCTTGGTCAGAAAGTTTAAAATATAACAACAGAAGATGCTACAGATGCAGTGAAGACTGTTGAAACACATTTTGACTGAGTTTTCTGGTACACTGTAATAACATGACATGTGCGATAGTTTCCAGTCTCCAAGTTGTTTTTATAAAGTTTTGGTCCCCACCTCAAATTTAATAATAATAGTAGTAAAAGAATTATTTTACAATAGTCTTCAATGCATGTATTCCTTTTTTGATCTGAAGAGGGTGCGATGCACCTGCATTACGGTAAAACATACATTCTTCTTGAATTGCGCAAAAGAAGTGCATATTGTCTCACCCGAACCCAGAGTACTTTTTTGACTGAATGCCATGGCTGCTTATTTTGAAACATTGCACATTTCCACATTTCCAAGGATTGCGATATACCGACAAGTCGTCAATGACGCGATTCCGCCTGTGCACATTTTGTCTCCGATTCTAATTCTACTTAAAGTTCATAATCTCAGGAAGTATACTTCTGTATGGGCTCTGTATTCCGGGGAAATTAGTGCCAAACTGCCCCCATATGGCGGCCAGAATATTATCGGCGATGCCCCACCATCGCAGACACGGAAATTGTTTTTAGAACCATAACGAAATGGGTGTTGTAACCCCTGTTTCATTCATTAAGAAGAAATGGGTGTTGTAACCCCTGTTTCATTAATTAAGAAATAGCGGAAAAGGTGGAAAACCAACACGACAGTGGTTTTGAAGCGATCACATAGCAAGTCTGCAAATGAGAGAGAGAGAGAGAGAGAGAGAGAGAGAGAGAGACAGAGAGAGAGAGCCAACACGTCATATTACTCATTGCAATATCAATATGACATGTTTCAGTTATTTCATTTCATCATACATGCTCCTCCTGAGATTGTGATAGTTGAACAGCATTTTTTTTTCATTATCACTACTAAAACAATGTGGAAAAGACTATAAAAAATTGTAAAAGTTTGTTATTCAATGAGAAACCACCAAAACTTTCATAAATGTTTATATTGGTACATAAATTAATCCTGCTAATACTAGTGTGTTTATTTTGATACATTCTCCGATTGAAGCTAAAATTTTTTGGTTTGATTTAAAATGAAAATTATCTGGTATTCAAGTAGTTTTTGTTCAGAGCCTTTTTTGACAGTTCAACTCAGATCTACCAGATTTTCTTGGTGAGTTTGTATAGTCAAATGGAATGACTAGAGCATCTTGTGTTGCGATTACAGCGAGTTCTACTACCTGTGAGGTCCAATTCATATCCATACTAATCTGGGCTGTAAGCATAAATGGATTTTATTTAAAAAAAAAAAATAAAAAACAAGAAAAAAAAAACAGGCATACCAAAAAGACCTTAGACAAACAGGAACTTCCCATAAAATCAAAATTTAATATCAACCGTAATGCAGGCTATAATTTTCAATTAGCAAACACCCACCCCCAAAACAAACCCAGAATGGAAACAGCACAGCTAAACTTGTTATACAAAATTAGATATTTTTGCCACAAAATGAGCGCTCTAAGTGTAGTGTTTATGTCAAATAAAATTTGACTGTTGATGCTTGCATTTTGCCCATTTCCCCCTTTCGAAAGTATAAAAGGATGAATATCAGTTATAGTCCTTCATCCTTAGGTGCTTTATTGAGTATTAAATCCAATGAAACCTCATATATGTTTCTACAGTCAGAAGTCATAGGTTGTCCATCTTTGGGAACTATAACAACAGAGCGGATGTCTCGAAAGTACATTCTATTTCGTTGTAACATAAATTAATCAAATGATAAAAAAATCAACACAGAACGCTTGTATGTTTAGCAATTTGGTAATGTAACATCGTTTTTCAGTGGAACGTTCCTCTTGAAATAGAATTTGAATGAAAACGTATTAAATGATATTTCTGTACAATTATGACCTTTTTGGCACATTTTAAACTGAATATATATTTTACTGCAAGATATTATGATAATTTGCACATTGCAATACTATTACTGAACAAATTAATATCTACATGACATCTATCTTTGTTTATAAGGCGATTGATAACCTGATGTCAAATATCTTCAAGAATTTTTTTCATTTGAATTTTGATGTTCATTGTTATTCTACCCGGTACAGGGAAGATTTATATATCCCTAGATACCGAACAAATGTTTGTAAATTTGGAATCAAGTACCATGGTCCAATAGTTTGGAATAATATTCTTCAAGATTTGAAAAAGGTACCTTGTTTGTCTTCATTTTAAAAGAAGTTGAAATTTTTGTTGCTTCTTAATACAACTAATTGACTGATTGTATTCTTAATGATCTTTGATGTGTATAATGCCATCTGGTATATATTATAATTATATAGATTTACATATGGATGCATCATGGGGATTTTTTTATGCGCACCAGAGTTTCTATCCCCAATGTATACTGTGTATATTTGAATGTTTATGCTGGATTAATAAAATTCAGTTCAATTCGAATTCAATTACATTTTGCCGCACCTTATTACACATGACCGCAGTATTATAAATTTCTGCTGATTTTTATTGCAAAAAAAAAAGTTATTAGTACTAATTTCCGCGTGTGAAAAATTGTCGCATAAGAACGCTACAGTCATTTGTAGTATACTCAAAATATACAGTGACTCGTAACTTTCGTGCACTCATTATAATAAAGTCGGACACTTTTTATGTACAGGAACTTATGAAGTACATTACGGACACTTTAATTGTCACAGAAATATTGTAGCGTAATGTAAATTTAGAGAAATTTAAGAATTAAGTAGCAGTCACTTAAAGAATACCTGCCAAAAATATACAGGTACTGGTATATCTACGGGCGTACTGGAAGGTCACAGTATTTTAGAGGTAATTTTCAGCACAAAGCGTCCAGTAAGTAGGGATGAATTTTATATGTTTAACAGCGTTCGTCTATGGTGTCAATTTACCTGAACTGTATTGGATATTTTAACATTTTAATTAATTTTGACAATTCTATGCTGTTCAACAAATATGAAGAGATGTAGTCTGGGTGGATATACAGATCCAGATGCAGACACAGATACAGAACAAATACTCCTAGGCACCATTTGAGGTTCGGATATCACTATTTTGCGACCAATAAAAAGGCTCCAAGGGTTAAAATACTGCAACTAGTTGTACCTAATTATAGCCTACTGTGCGTCACATAATGAGCAATAAACACGCAAGAAATATACGCGCCATTCGCTATCATTTAATCAAATGCCACTATGATTAATTGGTCTAGGATAAGAGTTATATTTTGTACATATACAACTGAACATATTTTTTTGGGGGGGGGGGGGCAGGGTAACACTGAGGGAATGTAGCTGTAATGTGTCATGTGACAGCCTGATTGTTGGCGGGAATTGTCCCTTTCTCTTTACACAGGGGATTTATTTGTGATTTCAATTTAAGTTCTTCACTCACGTATGTAAAGCTTATCGGTGTCAGGACCCCCAAAATTCGGGGACTCGGATATTAACAATGTGCTTGATTTGATTTGACATATTTTATTCATCCAAAACATGAAAGGGATTGGAAAACAAGCGTTAATACGTTTATATCAAGTCCGCTCCGGAACACAATATACAGAAATCTCAATCACAGTAACAATGAATATGTTCATACAGGAGGCAGAATAAAAGTACACATAATATACTGAGATATAGATTTCAGGATCAGCGAATAACCGACTAGTGCTTAATACGTAGGCTGCATTTTTAGTCAGAATAATTTTGTGGAAAAAAAGGAGAAAAATGTGATGTGGTCATATTTAATTAGGAATAGTTTCTTGGGAAATAAAAATATGATATGGTGACTTCAAGAGTAAAATGTTGAAGACAAAACTAGTTTAGCGACATTCAAATTTTATAACCTTAGAAAATAATATAAGTACAGTTGAAACTCTATGGAAAAAAGATCAGAATCGTTTTGACTTCTTGATAATTTTTTCGACATGATTAAACAAGGATTTATTCCATCTGTAGTTTTGTCGCTCATCACCAAAGAGTAAAAGTTGAACAGTAATTTCAGTTTGCACTTAAGTACTTAACACATCCAACAGTTCCGTTCTTACTATGGAATATAAGTTACATTAATTACAGAAAAAATAATGTGAGACTGTTTTAGAAGCAACTCCGCATTTGTAGAGTCGACTATTAAGTAGTTTGTATTTGTAGATATCATGATTTGATAAACTGCAATTCATACGTAGTCGAGCATGATGTATCTGGGCCTTTCTGTTGCCTCCGCTGAAATAAGCTGGTGTACGTTCAACCTGTGATTGAAGTTTCGATTTAAAATGACTTATAGAAGGGGAGTCTTTTACATCAGGATCTAGATTGTTAAATACCGATAGCTGATGGAAAAAAGGATGTTGTACGCTGTACAGATGAAGGAAAAAGCATAGGTATATCATTTGAATATCTTGTAGCATGGTCAATTTTTTTTGCCCGGAGGTATTCTTTCTCAGAAGTGGGCAGGGGCAAGACTATTGACAATCTTATACATTTGAACTAGTTTGTGACGCTCACGTAGACCTCTCAGAGGCTGCCATTTTATCCCATTGTACTAACACTTTGCGGTTCACCTACAACAATACGTGCAGCCTCGTGCTGTACACGCTCCAGCTTATTA
This sequence comes from Hermodice carunculata, assembly GCA_964020975.1. NCBI lineage: Eukaryota > Metazoa > Annelida > Polychaeta > Eunicida > Amphinomidae > Hermodice > Hermodice carunculata. The sequence goes on along the minus strand of CAXHWN010002076.1, from coordinate 98,752 downwards.
GTGGCTGCAACAGAACAGTTATCCCACAATATATTCCCGAATTCCAAGATGGGTGTAACAAAGGTAAAGTGCAACTTTTCTAATCGCTTTCGATCAAGAATATATTTCATATCTCTGAGACAATCAACTCGTTTCATGGCTGGAATATAAATATTGTTAACATGATGGTCCCAAGAACCGTTTCTAGATAGAGTGATACCCAAGTGCTTGTAACTTTCTGTTTCGGAAATTACATGATTATTCAAATAAAGTGGACAGTTTGTTCCAACATTTGAACGAGTAATTATCATTGACGTGTTTTTTTTTTGTTCATTTAGATAAATAAACCATTTTTTTTCCCAGACAGAAATTGTCGACAATTCTCCGTTTAAGGACATTTGAACAATATCGGGAAACTGTCTATCAGAGACAATAAAAAGTGATGTATGATCAACAAAAATTCGAATATGTGATGATACGATATTTGCTAAATCATTAATGTAGATTAAAAACAGCAAAGGCCCTAAAATTGAGCCTATGAGACACCGGCATACACATTTTTCCATGTAGAGGAAGAGCCATTTACTACCACTCTCTGTTGACTGTTTGATAGACAATTTTCAAACCACTTGATTAAGGTACCCCTTACACCTGTAGCATGAAGTTTAGATATAAGACCTTTGTGCCACACGTTGTCAAAAGCCTTTGACAAATCAAGGAAAACGAAATGTGCTTATCTTTGGAGGACTTGATTAAACGGACACCTGCGTGTCTTCCTTGGATAATACAAAATATTGATCAATTAATTACATGTATGCATTACAGATAACTTAATACTGACCCTTTAACTTTTGTTTTGGCCTCCCTATTGTGACTGACTTCAGCAATGGGTGGGTTGGCGGACATATCACACCTAACATTGAAAGCGCCTTGACCTCCTGAGCCGTCGGGGTCAATGGAATAGGTGCCGCTATTGGTCGAACCGCTACGATACCAATCTAGACAAGATGGTTGTGTAGCTACAAACAAAAGTCAGAAATATTATATCATACACAATATGAATATCATATAATTTTGGGCCGATATTTACGTGGGTCATCTTGTTACCAGTATTTTGCAATACATAATGTGTATAGTTTCATGTTATCTCTGACAAATGAAATGACACCGGGTGAAAATAAATTTTCATTCATGAGAAGGTATTTATTGAACTGATAAAGACAACAAAGCAGCTAGAGGTTTCATTCCCAATAAAAAAGTGAAATCAATTTTGAGGTTGAATAGCCCCCCCCCCTCCCTTTGCCTCCATGTTATAGGCTTCCTCTTACCTTTTCATTTGAGCTTTCGATGAAAGTGCAATGTGAATGAAAAAGTAAAATGCACACCGTTTTCCTGGGAAAGAATTTAAACTCAGATTTTTTAATCCTTTCCAAAAGTTTGAGTCTGTTCAAGATTACTTTTTGCTAGGATCGACAATAACGATCGTCATTATAAAGATTTAAATTTTAATCGAGTTTTAAGTTCGGAAATAATTGACGTGGCCGGCACAAATTGCACCAGCTCAAGATAACTATTCTGTCCATAATTTCTTAACAATACTTTTATTATAATTGGAACAATAACAACATGTCAACCTTAGCGTGCAATAGGTCAATCCACGACGGATATAATCTCCACGAGCCTATATACTTTCTAGCTAATGTTTTAAACGTTAAGATCAGTCTTGAAAAAAAGGTCGACAGATGAGGGTAAGTGGTTCATTTCAGTGTGTAAAGATTTCGCACTCGGCTTTGAAAGATTTAACATGAGATGACAAAGCTCATCATTTCCTTTTATTGTCATAAACATGTTATGTAGTATTTTAAAAAAACACAAATTATTGAAAACGGAAATCTAGTCTTAAAATTATTATCATCATAACTATTATTGTCATTGTTATTAATATTTTGTGTATGTTCAAGAACAGGATTATTATTATTATTATTATTATTATTATTATTATTATTATTATTATTATTATTATTATTATTACTTTTATTATTATTATTATTATTATTATTATTATTATTATTATTATTATTATTATTATTATTATTATTATTATTATTAATATTATCATTACTAGTTAGGGATGGTTCAACATTTTCATCATTTTTGAATCAGTACTTACAGTACGCAAGGGGGGAGGGGGTTAAATGGGTCTGTACACTTTCACAGAATATGGAAAATGATGATCAATTTTTGGCCTGTTTTGTGCAATTTTACTACAATTTTTTGGGAAAATCGTCATTTTTAAAGTACTAATCTGGGGGGAGGGAGGAGGGTCATGGAATTTAGTACCCTAAGTACTAATTCAAAAATAATGATAATGTTGAACCATCCCTTAACATGCTTACCTTGTGCATTCACAGCACACATTATTACCAACATGAGGACTTTCATCTTGGCTACGACGTCCAAGGTTTCAATCACGAGGAACGGGGAAGCCACTGTCACCTACCGTCAGAAAGATAACTTAAAGGAAAGTTCTGGGTCATACCTAGGAGGGATTCTCCTTGGTTAAAAATAAAGGAACCAAAGCCGTGGTACACCATGTTCTAACCTTATCCTGCATCTCAAGCGACAAGATCCTTAGCTGTCCTGCAAGAGTTTGTCCCTGAGCAGATAAAAGGTGCCGATGAAAATATTTTTTAAGTCTTTAAGTGCTAATCAATGGGAAGCCCTGGAGTTCCGTGGGATCTTAAAATTGTGAAAACGTTAAGTCGTGACCAGGCAATAGTATGTCGTGGGCACGAAGTCGTGGGTCGTGGATCGTGGACACGAGATCGTAAGTTGTGGCCAGGAAATAGTAAGTCGTGGGCAGGAGGTTGCATCTCGAGTCGAGGCCATGATATAGTAAAACGTCGCCACCAGTTACTTTTTCTTTCTCTCCCCTTTCTTTTTAATCCATGCCCTTGGCCTTGCAGGCCTCCCAAAATCGTAATAAAAGTTTTCTTATCTGAATGAATCCTACGCAAAATAATCTGTTATTCCATGTGCCAGCATGCATACTTTAAAAAAAAAATGGTGCCGGATTTTATAATTTATGCTTTAATTTAGGTTAAACATATTTATTCATCCTGGATTGCCTAATAGTACATCAAATGCCGAAAAGTTGGCTCTCCAGACACTGATAGAAGCACAGTACATATACAAAACCACAAAATACGTTGTTAGAAAGTTACCAGTGCAATCATAGGTGAAAATACACAGTATGTTACCAGCACAATGATAGGTGAAGTAAACGGTATTACAATATATAAAATATGGAATTGACAAGTTTCTCCCTGAGGAAGATATACTTTTGAACCGCTTGAAAATTTCAGTGTTTAATGCATTCGATAATTCTTTGCTACGAAAAAAGAAAATTTCAACTACCTGTGAATGGTCGCTAGCAATATGGAGTATAAACGTAGAGTGAACAGTGGGAACAATTATAGGTATGGTGGCCTTTAATATATTTTCCTGAGAGATTAGAAGAGTGAACAAAAGAGAAAGAAATGTTTCGCGTTTTCAGTGGAGTGGGAACATCCACAATCGGATATGGAACAATATCATCTTTGTGAAGGTCATAGTTTAGCTTAGAGAAACCTAGACGCATTTGGGTGTGGCAGGTGTTGGGGAAGCGGCCATCAGTAGAATAGAAGTCGGGGACATTATGAACAGCAAGCAAAGTAGCTTTGAGTCTGGATTTGCATATTTGTAGAGAATTAGATTCTCTGATGTCAGAGGGCAGGTTGTTCCATAGCTTCATAGAGGAAGGAATCACTATATCGCTGAGTTTTATATGTAGGACGTCAAGCTGAAGTAAAATGGCGTAACGTCCGATCAGTAAAAGATGGCGGTAAGATGTTGGACAGGTATACAGGAGTGAGGCTATGGTACATTTTATGAAAGAGAATCAGCCTCAGATATTTGCGTCTGTCAGCAAGCGTATAGGCCAGCCGAGCTCCTGAAGAATGTCTTCAAAGCCACCGTACACATTTGGCGGCCTCATATTGGATAGATTGAAAAAGGTCAGATAGGCCTTTGCGGCAGTTATCGAAGAGAACACAACCGTATTTAAGAATGGGTCCTATCATGGAAAAGTACAACCAGACTAGAGCTTTGCGGAGAGTTTATACTTGAACCTGCATGGGAAAGCAACGCGCTGGCTATCTTTGTTAGTAATGCAAGTTATATGAGCATGCCAGAACAATTTACTGCTGACAGCAATTCCAGGGTGAGTGTGGGTGTCAGCCTCAGGAACGGCTGATTCACCAAGATAAACTGGAGGGTGATATGGTTTATTGGCTTTGACAGAGAAAATAACTGACAAGTACTTCCGTGCATTAAAGATGAGGCCAGGCCATAATTTACCCCAATTACAAATGACAGAATGATTCGTGTTTAAGTGACGTGAGGAATGCTCCGGATTTTGAACAATTTCAAGTAAGCTTGTGTCGTCAGCAAAAAGTCTGACATTACAAATTATGTCATCAACAAGATCGTTTACATAAACCAATAACAAGAGCGGACCGAGTATGGATCCCTGCGGTATGCCGGCTTCAATAGATAGCCAAGATGACGTTTGAATATGAATGTGAGGCATGCATATTAATTTCCCACCGCAAATGTATACCCGGTTGTCGTAGTGACCGTTGTCTCGGCAAATGGTATTTGAAAAACCAAGTTTCTGTAAAAGACACTAATTTTGTGAGAAAGGGGTGTTTAGCCCTGTCTGTGACAGTGATATGCCCGTGTATCCTCCGTGATTGACTTGAGTGAACCACGTGCTTTGTGTCGGGAAATTAATATGCATGTCTCGCTGAAAGCGATTAGATAGGTAACTTTCGATCCATGACAGTAGGGGATTACAGATACCTAATAGGAGACATGCATATCAATTTCCCGCCCCTACTGCATACCGGATTGAACTGTGACACAGAAAATCCACTTTGTTTGCAATCAAGAACATAAGCATTATACTTGGCAAAACTTCAATCTCTTCCTAATAGATGCACATGTAACCATGCATAGTCCCCCCCCCCCCAAAAAAGTTGAAGATTTGATGCAAGATGTAGTAAACTTAATTTCTGGACCCCTCTTTGTGCAAACCTCCTTCAAGCACTGCTTTATACAAATCTTAGTTAAATACCACAAAGCTGATATATAATTTCGAGAAAAAAGAAGAAAAAGAAGAAAAAAATGGGATTAGATTGAATTTGTAGGCCCAAAATTACACAATGAGGGTATAGAGGGCGCATCGGGATCCATCATTAACTATTCCTTCACCATGTGGCAACACAGATAGAGATATCTGTATTGGTAATACAGATATCTGAATGAGAAATACAGATATGCATTAGACTGGAAATACAGATATCTGAATCAGAAATACAGATATATTTGTATTTGGTGGTCAAATACAGATATCGGTATTAGAAATACAGATATCTGTATTTGTGAATATTTGCAGGTTTGGCTTGCCATAATCATCAGAGTCACCGGCAACTGATAAGATATAAGGTTTTTTTTCGGTAGCTATCCAGATGGAATGGGCCAGAGACGCTAAGAATGAAACACGGATGCACACTTGCCGGGCGAACAATAATAATTTCCAATCAACACTTTGCCTTGCCTGTAAAGCGGCCTGGTGCTACACAATTAGTGTAACATACATAAACATGAACATTAGAGTCTGCTTCGCAGGCAACACTTTGCAACGCTGTGTCGATATTTCGATCCAAATGTATTCATTATATTCATCTTCGAGGTCACTACGTCTTGAACATGGGAGTGAGGACTGTACGAACGTCAATAAACCGCTTGCTTCCAAAGCATCCCCCTGACTCACTATTACGTTTACTGATGACGAGAGCACATCAGAAACACATGGCGATCTGGGGGATCTCTGTGGAGGCAATAAACCGCCGCCTCTGCCAGTGGGCGGAAAAGAAGTTGTTCAGGATACTTGGCATCAAGCGATGTTTCAGAGAGTGTAATTGTATCGAAATTTTGTGATTGAGTTAGCAATTGGGTTTTGTCGAGTTTTCCTGGACATTTGATGCTAGGAACACTTGAGTGGCAGATCCTAAATTGGATATTAGTGTATCTGGTAGGACCAGGGTTAAAGTGAACATCCGTAGAACATAGGAAGAAATTATATAAAGTTGAAATAATTTGCTGAAGACAAAAAAAAAAAAAAAAAAAAAAAAAAAAAAAGACATTGAGGCAGATGTTGATAGGAATCAATGATAGTATGTAGTGAGGAATATTGAGGGGGGAAAATCGACAGTTTCACGGGAAGAATGAGAGACTTTAAGAGTAGTATATTTATAATGAAAAAGACCAATGGTCACTCTGTACTGCTCTATACTTATAGCCATGTATTGTGTTGATAGGAGGGACGACGAAGTAAACAGACTCACAGGTATAGATAATCAGGTAGGTCAGAAGGATTACGTAATAGTACCTTCAAAGTCCGGTAAGTTTGAGAGTGAAGGACAGCACTTGACGCAGATTACACAAATGTTGCGCCTGGACGGTAGGGGATTGAGTAAGGCTGTAGGAGATGAAGGAGTCAACTTGTACTTGGTACACAAAAACATGTGTACGTTTCCAATTCAAATTCAAATTAACCCTCAAACAAACCTTGTTGGCCACTGATAATGTCCCCCCATACTACGCTCATGGTGACCGTTTTGCCAATATTTGCCAAACCCAGCTACGTCTGCGTCACTCAGGTCTACACGCACATCTCTTCAAAATAAACGTTATAGCCTCTTCATCGTGTGATTGTGGTCATCCCATCGAAGATATTATTCATTTCTTTCTCTTTTGTCCACTACATGCTGCCCCCCCCCCCCCCCGTTTAAAATGTTGAAGGAAATTAGAGATATTGTCGCACCAGGGGTTCACTCAAGCTTAATGGTCCATGTAGCTAGTGAACGCTTGGTGGAAATTCTGTTATATGGCAACACAGACTTTACACTTGAAGTTAACCAACACATTTTTTCAAGTGTACAAATTTTAAGGTCTGGTGTGTCATATGTTGCTGAAACTAATTTGAATCGTTTATAAATGGGTTATTTGTACATTTTATGTGAGGTATAAACTTGACGATGTATGCTTTCTTGTGATATATTGGACTGTAATGCTTTCCGTTTAACATGCATCTTTCATTGTACTTGTCCTGTGCGTCTTGCACCATGTGTTGCGTTGTATGTCTGGAGAGCCTCCAGATTCGTAATTTTGTACTACCTAGGCAATCCAGGTAAAATAAATATGTTTATAATAATGTACACGGAAGATACAAACGTATCAAGGAGGACGGATAAACAAGATAAACAAAACAAGGAGAAACGAGAATTGAAATGAAAACGTAGGGTAACAACCACGGCAAACAGGAGTGCAGCAATCACAGTGAAACCTCATTATAATGATACTCAGATATCCAACATATTCACTTAACGACACTACTTTCAAGGGACAGAAAGTACATTTACTATGTTATTTGATTCATTTATCTGACATATTCAGTTATCTGACAAATTTTCTAGGGAACAAATGGTGTCATTATAATGAGTTTTCACTGTATATGTCTCTACTCATGCATGACATAACAAAAGTGGTTGTGATTCTTAATTTAATGTATGTATTGAAATAGCTGCACTCTGGGAAGACAATGGCCATGTATGTTTAACTCGCAATGATAAAGACTACATGTATCAAGGGGTGTATAAGAAGGTTAACCTGAAGGTATTATGACCTAGTGTATTAGGTTACACATACAAGGATAATTGATAAAACTGCTTAAAGCTCACATATTGCGTAGGGCAGACAAATACCCAGTAAAGTATACCTTATTGTATAACAACACTAATACCATAAAATATATAATAAATTGTATACCAGGCAATGGGAAATTACCATCTTTGTATCATTGATTCCACCTTGAGGTGCCATGCAATTTATTTGAGCGGAATGAGGTAAATTAACCCACCAAGCAACCTGAAAGAATATCTGTCCGTGAAGTTCAGAACGTAATCAGTGATTTCGCAACAACGGGCAGGAACGTATCTTATATATACCAGCTGAACAGTGACTTGTACAAAATAGGTGTTGTAGAGTCTCCAGCATGCTCATGCGGAGCCGGTCAAGATTCTATTTACCATTTTTTCTTTGAATGTGATAAATATGTAACCCTACGAAACGAATTGCAGTGTAAAGTACTCTCTCTTGGTAATTTCAATTTGAAAACATTATTGTTCGGAATAGAACGAAGCGGACTTTCAAAAAGTCAAAACGAGGAAATTTTTGAAGCAGTACATAAGTATATAAAATTATCTGGCAGATTTAAAACGTGATCCTATTTTGGTAACTGTGTTCATGGAGTACGACTCCTTCTATTTGTACCAATGCTCACGCATCATTTCTTTTCCCTTCCGCTTTCATATTTGTGGTTCTGTGCGTGACCTATCTGTGAATTGGTGTTTACGATATCTATGTAGTCTTGTCTTCTTTGTACAAGAGGCCCTCATATAGGCTGGTGAGCCTGTCGACCAATTGTGCTAATAAAATATGTTTAAACCATATATACCCAACTAGTCATAATACATTTAAATTCATAGAATAGTATATTATGTATTAATTAAATTTAAATCATACAGCCGGTTAAGCAATTGAGAGGTGTAACCTTTAAAATCAACAAGACTTGAAGACATCGGCCTATTTACTGAAAATTGAAGCAAAACAGTGTCTTTCCTATTGTACTCTTGGTTGGGAGGCTCCAAAAACCACCCCAGTAGCTTGCATTGATTTGCAAATGACGAATGAAAAGATCCACTTTTCAAGTTCGAACCACCCTGCATAAATGTGCTTTGTAATACAATGTACATAGTTGACATGTTACTTTAAAAATAAAGAAATAACTTAAAAAGAATAATGAGTAAGTAAAGTCCAAGTTCTGGCATGTATTGACTGTTATCAGAAGGACATAATTGATATCAAGGAGTATTTGTTTATGTGTGTACTGGTACTATGAATAGCTAAATAGGAAATCCACAGTTTTAGTTTACGATGATATGTGGAATATTTTGTATTCTACCTGCCCTCCGCGACTAATGGCACGCCGTGCCCTTTGTAGACGGTACTTTCTCCCTGCGAATCGGAGGGACGTAAAGGTTGTAAATATATCATATGAATATATATATATACGACCACCACTAGCTGCATCTTATAGAAATCTTTATTTGGAAGTGGTGTCAATGCCGGGCTCCAACATGTATGTATGTATGTATGTATGTATGTATGTATGTATGTATGTATGTTTGTATGTTTGTATGTATGTATGTATGTATGTACGTATGTACGTATGCACGTATGTATGTATGTATGTATGCATGTATGTATTAGGGCATTGACTAGGTACCTGACATCAAAGCACATTCTGCAACCTTTGTAAAGTTATGAAGAGTGGGGCCTTTCCAATTCTGTCAGCTTTCAATTCTGTGTGATGTTTCTTTATTCAGTGTGACAATAATGTTTCAAGATTTTCGTGCAGAAAGAGACTGAATTTTAGCACATACGTACATCTTTATAGTACCTATGAAATACTGTCCTATTTTCGTATGTAACAAAGGCATCTGTGCTGGATGGACACCTATCTCTCTCCCAAATGCTTGAGTTGCGCGAGAAAGTCAAACCAGCATTTGACAATCGGCGCTTTTCTTTTTGCCAACTTGTAGGTATATTTAATATCTCATCTGATATGGGAACAAAAAAAAAAAAAAAAACTAAAATCCGCCATGCCGTATGTAAGAATGGCATCATAGGCCTTACCAGAAAAGGCCTTCCTTGGTTCGAAGGACACAGACACTTCACTTCTTAGGTGCATATGCCAAGTCAATGAGAGAGTGCAGTTGACTTGGGTCGAACAGCCAGCCGATTCATGAGCAGCTTATGCCCTGCTGCAATGACCTGCTATGAGAAAGATGTCTGATCTGGGTTGACACAAACTAACAGAAACAGAAACATAAGATAACCAATCTAATTGAGGTGGAGAGTCATCTAGAAGAGATTTGTCATTTGTCAACATTTTGTCTGGGTTTGTACACACATGCAGGTTTACAGAAACCTCTATCACATTTAATTAAGAATGGACAGAACTGTGCAATGTTCATCCAGAGATCACTATCTTAATCAGAGTGTATTCAGCATGGTGTTATTCCAGGATCAGGCTTTGTACAGTCAGCAATATGGTGAAAAAGATGAAATTGACCTGTAAGGGAAACTTTACACATTCAAATACAATGTGAGTTAGTTTTTCACAGAGACGTGACTGTCGCAAAACACATGAGATTTGACCATGGACTACCTTCTCAGCTACCTCATAACAGTGACATCAGCAGCATTATTCCACAGAGATGAACACATGTGAAGCACTAGCGAGAGTGATATGGCCAATAAACTACAGGAAAAAGGTAAAAGTGAAGTAGATTTGTCACTAGATCAAGCTATAATCGAGTCCATGAAAGATGATCAGTAAAAACATTTAACAACCTTGTTGTAATTAACTTTGTTGCAATTCAGTTTGCGTTAATTGTTGGGTTGATATTTTTGAACATGGGTTTCTTTTTCTGAGCTATTGGATAAATACGCCATTGGCAATGTGGTGCTGTGTGCTGTGTTTTCTGACTCATACTACTAATGCAGGTATGTTTTTTTTTTAATGTTCCAGATACAGTGGCCCTGACTCTGCGAAGCAGGGGAACATGAAAAGTGAATGGTTTCGGGGCCTGCTGGCAAAATAATCAGTGACAGCTAGATTAATTCAACCAGGCAGAACGTTCCTCACCAACACAGCAAACTGATCAGCTCGTGCTTCCCTCATCTGCCAGTATGTGGCAGACAACTCACAGAATCATCTTGTGCAGCACTGTGGGCATAATATCTGCATGGCTGGAGGTTTCACTGATAGATGTATCACTAAGTACCTCACAACTGGGAATGCAATGAATACAACTGAATTGTGTTCTACTCAGGGAAAAGCTGAATCCATGATGCTATTGCATGCCTGAATAACAGAAAAGAACTTTGATACGCAAGGCATTTCAGTTGGCATTATAGTGAGGTCATTCTGCAGGCAAGATATTCCAGGTTGTATTTTAGTGAGGTCATTTGACACTAATGTGATGTTGTTATTGGTGCACTATTTTCCAAAGATGAGGGGCACATTACAAGTACGGATGGTAGCTGCCTAAACCACCAACAATGAGACAAGCAAAAAGTGCATACCTATCCATGACATTTTACATGTGCTAGGTGATGCCAATTTCAAATATTGCTGGCTATTTAATCTTTTGACTGGTTGCAATTCAGTGTTTTCCTTATTCGGTACAGGCAAGAAAAAGTGTACTGAAGCTAATATAAATCATAAGAGGTTCTCACAATGCAGATCTGATATCCCCGAGTCACACTGATACAGCCAGCGATGTAGATGCTGCGCAGAAATTAGCCATGGATCTGTCTGAGCACAATGCACAAATGTGTCAGAGGACACTTAGCAAACGTAGAGCAAAGTTTCCACAAGTTAAGAAACTGGCCCTTGGGAGGCGTCAACCAAGCCAGACAGGTTTCACACATGTCTATCATTCAAACTTGCTAACGCTGACATGAATTTCATGTTCATGATGAACATCATCTCACATTGCTAGCCTTACATTGGATCATCTATAAGCTTGGAAAGAGATCCATTGGCAGACACTGATCTACATACTTTGAAGGCCCCACAGCGGCTGGGATCATTGAGAACTTCCTATCCTCTTGTCTTGGCACCAGAGACGTCTTTGTTAAGGGCTGTAAATGCTTTGTGGTGTCTGTGACCTCCACTGAGTTGTGTCCGGGTAATGGCAGTGATACGTGCAGTACTCCAACGGACTGTAAACTGGATCCTGATGGCGAATGCATTCAGTGATATTTTCATTAAGTATTTTTATCAATTTTTTTTCCTGAACTTATTGCATCACAGAACTTGAAATTTTCCTTGATGATGAAGTCTGTTACAGTCGACCTCCCCAAAACAACAAGATGAAAAAGACAAAAATACCCCTCCCCACACTGCTCTCTTCTGCAAAACACTGACATGACACAATAATAGATTAAGCTTAAAATGTCAGAATGGCTACTGAAGTTGTCTCTTTTGTAGGTTGTTTGCATTAAGTTTACATCTATGTAAAAACGAAGATGTGATCAACATTGTTGGAATTTGATGACATCACATCATATAAATACCAGTGCACATTTATAATTTATTTGACCGTCCCAGATATAGAGGATATCCTCAAGGGTTTTTTTTTTAAATTGTCTGTTAAATATATAGTATAGAGGTTCTGAGCAATAGATTTCCACCGAGACACAAACATTTGTTGCTTTTTCCTGGTGTACAAAATATGCTGCTCTGCTTGTAAACTTTTCCTAAGCAAACGAAGAAAACCCTTGAATGAAACTGTTTCCCTTTTACACACACAGCAATGAATGAAACATTTTGCTTCTAGCTAACAATAATTGACAGCATATTTTTTCGGTTCATCAAAGTCTCGGAAAATTATATTGAAATCTGTGAAGTTTAAATTTTCATTATGAAATCATGTATAACACCACTGCTGGAATAATTTTCCAAAACTAACATCATGATCACATGTACAAAAACAATAAACGGTACTATCCTTTCTTACACAAAAATAACATTGTTCAGATTCTAAAATTTTATACTTATATCACTGAGTATTGTGTGCTGAAAATCTATATATAAAGGTAAACTGGACACTTTGCACATTTATTCCAAATGTATATTTCAGGGGTAAAAATTGTGAATTTTGTTCCAGTCGTCTTCACTTAAATTAAAATTTTCTATCCAAGGATGCCAAACAATAGGGTTCACTACAACATTATCAAAATGTACAAGCATCCACTTAAATTAATTACATTGGGTAAAACTTATTTTCTTTTTCTTCATTTCTACATTTATCACTGGCTCATGCAATTTATTGATTTTTTTGAAAGTCGATAATTATTGTCTCCGTTTAGATGGGATAGCTGATCGAATAGATAAATATTAAAAAAAAACTGTTTGTATCCAAATTTTTCCTGCAAAGTTTCTTGTGATAAAAATTACCCTTATTGTCAAGAATATCATCAACTTGCTTGATATCTAACCTGTACCAAAGTTTAAAGAAGATTTGTCTTTTTTGTATCAATATGAAGTCATTGAACCACATGAATTTATTTCGAACATCATTATCATTAATGGACTCATTCTTTCTTTCATACTTGTTCCAAATATTAATACGATTTTTATGGAAAAAAAAGGTGTAGCGTCCAATTTTTACCAATACAACATCGTTATAGGAACAAACCCTTTAGATCGATAAATGGAATGAAAGCCTGAAATGCGTGTTTCCATTTTGCATAATCAAACGCTTGACCCATTTCAATAGTAATGCTTTCACTTGAGATTTAAAATGTAGTACCTTAACTCCACCATCTTGTATTTTCTTGTAGATAACTGAATTTTTCACTGTAGGAGATGGACCATTCCACAGGAATTCATATATACACTTTTGAACAATATCATTACATTTTTCATCAATATAAACAGACGATACACTATACAATAACTCTTTGACTCTTTAAAACTACATTTTTCCGAATTAGGCAAACTTTCTGACTTTCCACACTTTTAGCACATCCTTGAAGTGTTTGATGTGCAGCTGATACATGGTTACTTTCAGTAAATGGGTAAATGTATACATATTTGACTTTTTTTTAAAAAAATATTTTTTTGTACAAATAATCAGCATCTAAATCAGCTGACTGACAAGTTGACCTATGTCTGATTGTCAATGAAAAAACTTAAAACTGTTACATGGGACACCGCTGCACTCACAGTTAATTTTTAGGGATTTCAACATGGTTTCTTTCTCTCTCTCTCTCTCTCTCTCTCTCTCTCTCTCTCTCTCTCTCTCTCTCTCTCTCTCTCTCTCTCTCTCTCTCTCTCTCTCTCTTCATAAATCCTACTCTTTCCCCGATAAATGTGACTTTTACAAGAATTAGGACTGTTATACAGTTTGGCATTTTGAAGTTTATAGAGCCATAAATTAGATGCACATTATGTTTAGCTGACTGGCAGATTACTTACAATAACATATTATTTTTTTAATTAAATAATTATGACCATAGTTAATGGCTTATTAGATGCCTTGTGGGATTCTATAATTTTTTGAACATTTCATTTTCCTTTTAAAAATACTTTTGGAAACCATAGTTGAAAGTTGACTGCTATACTTACAATTTTTGGCTATTGTTATGCAATTTGACTACTGTTCTTGCAAATTTTGACTGCTGTTTTGCGTTTTGAGAGCTGATGTTACTTGTCTCTGGCTGCTGTTTGATATTTGAACCAGTCTACTTGCAAATTCTGACACTGTATTGATTTTTGACCACTATACTTGCACATTCAATTTTTGTTCTTTCGGAAGCACTCTTAGTTTATCTCATTTAAAACAACATCATGCCTTTAGCTACCTGTCTAAAACACATGGAATTGTATAATCATGTTGTTTGGATTCTTATTGATGGTCATGTTAGGCCTATGGCTCCTTTGATGGATTGATGTTGGTGTTAGTGTCCCTTTGTGGACTTGTATGGATGGTGATCATTGTTGAGACGGTGGTTGCAACTAGTATATTTTACATGCTGAATTTTATTGATATTTTCGACAAATGTGTAACCTGTGCTTGCAAATTCTCTACTGTGCTGCAGATTTTGGTCCCTTTTCATGAATAGTACAGTCCGATATGCACATGAATGATGCACCTGTTCAGTCCAATTTACTGCAATGAGCCTATACTTTTAAACACAATGTTTTGCATCCGTGTCATGTTAAGACTAGACATGGCTTTTTTGGCCCTATGGACCTTTGGGTGTACGTGTTGGACTCTTTTAGATACAGATAAACTATAAAACTATGTAACTGAGCCAAACATACCAAGGAACATTGCCTTTGGTCGGAATTGACTTGGATTTGTTTCATTAGGACTACATATTGGATATGGTAATGACACTCTGTAAGTTGAACGATTGTATCTTGGGATCAAAGTTTCAAGAGCTCATAACAAGTTTATTTTCATTAAAAGTAATACCCAATGTAAAGAAGCTCCCAGTACACCATCTTACAGGCTGGCCTGATCAGGAGAGTACTTTTCTCCTCCAATTAGTGCTGCGACAGTTTTCTCGAAGTTACATTTCAGTCCTGAACATGACTCAAAATACTTCAATTCCTGGAATAAAACCAGCAGATGATGCATCAGCTGGGAATGTGGCGTCATTGACTTACTGACTGATTATTATTGCAATGTCACCAATACGTATACCTTTAACATTAGTGTTAGATCTTACAGCTACCACAAAAATTGCAACAGCCAAAACAAATAAAAAAGGTGTAAGGGGGCACCCCTGTTTAACTCCATGGCCCAATGGAAAAAAATGTGAGGTATACCCATTAGTTGTTACACAACTTGAAATGTCATTATTTAATACTGATACCCATTTAATAAAATAAAGACCAAAATTGAAACATTTTAATTCTTTAGCCGGATATTTCCATTCGATAGTGTCGAAGGCTTTCTTAAAGTCAGTAATTAATATAAGACCAGACGATTTCTTCAAATGATTATACGAAATTACATTTGATATCAGTCTAATATTTTTGCCCATGTATCTACTTAAGATATTTACGGTTTGGTCATTGTTTACCAAAAAAAGGGAGACACTTTTTAAAACTTGTTGCTAATACTTTTGCCATTATCTAATAATCAACATATAATAAAGAAACGGCCCTTCAGTTGAAAAAGCGAGGTTTGTGTGTTTTGGTATTAGAGAAATTGTGCCTTTGCACCGATCAATTGATAGCTTGCCTTCTTCAAATGCCTATTTAAAGCTATCTTGTACAACATCATGAATGTCATTTCAAGAACATTTATAAAACTCAGCAGTGACTCCGTCAGAACCATGGCTTTCAACATTTGTGAACAACTTTATAGCTTCGAACCATTCAGTCTTAGAAATCAAATTCTCGCATTTTCGTTTTTGTTGCTCGTTAAGTGATGTGTATAATTTGAGAAAAAAAGGTAAAGTGTACATATATCATTTGTTCGGGCTGGGTAATAAACTCTTCATTTGCTTCTTGTAATTTTTTAATTGTCTTATTTTTGAAATTTCTTTACTCCAAACCAAGGAAATATTTTGAGTCCCGTTCACCTTCTTGCATCTCGCCTTAAATCTAATCATGACACTCTGTGTTTGACTATCAAATATATTTCGTGGAAGAAAATAAATTTCCTGGGAACGAAATAATTATTTCGTTCCAACGAAATATTATTTCGTTCCCACGAAATATTTCGTTCCCTCAAAATGTATTTCGTTCCTACGAACTGTATTTCGTTCCAAAGAAATATATTTTTCCCCCCAAATAATTATTTTGTTCCCACGAAATAATTATTTCGTTCCCATGAAATAATTATATCGTTCCCTCGAAATAATTATGTTGAGGGAATGAAATATATTTTGTGGGAATGCAATAATTTTTTCGAGGGAGCGAAATATGTTTTGTGGGAATGAAATAATTATTTCGTTCCAACGAAATATATATATATTTTCTTCTATCACTTTGAGGGCTATATAGTCGGGAGCCCCAGAAGGACATGAAGAGAAACCTAATTTTATTTCGTGGGAACGAAATAAAATACGAAAATCTACCATGTCCCTTTTGGGGTAAAATATGATGCTCCTAAGGGTACTTGAAAAATATAAATGAATATCTGCCAAGCCCCAGAAGGGACATGAAGAAAATATTTTATTTCATTCCCACAAAATAAAATACGAAAATGTACCATGTCTCTTTAGTGGTAGAATGTGGAGCCCCTAAGGGGTCACTTCGAAAATATAAATGGATATCAGTATATGTACAAGGCATATATTTCGTTCCCACGAAATAATTATTTTGTTCCCTCGAAATATTTCGTGGGAATGAAATAATTATTTCGAGGGAATGAAATATATTTCGTGGGAACGAAAAAAATATTTTGAGGGAACGAAATATACATATATTTTCTTGTATCACTTTGAGGGCTCTATAGTACCCTTCATGTAGTGGTTTTTATATTTATTTCAAAATATATTTCGTGGGAACGAATTTTTTTTTTCTTCATCTCCCTTTTCGGGCTCTGTAGACATCAGTATATGTACAAGACATATACTTCATTTCCACGAAATATTTTTTCATTCCCGCGAGATATTATTTCGTTCCCTCGAAATATATTCCATGGGAAAAAAATAATTATTTCGAGGTAATGAAATATTTATATATTTTCTTCTATCACTTTGAGGGCTCTATAGTACCCTTTATGGAGTGGTGTTTATATTTTTTGCGTTCCCACGAAATATTTTTTTCGTGGGAACAAAATATATATTTTGTCAGAACAAAATAATTTTTTTCTTCTCCATCTCCCTTCTGGGGCTCCGTACATTAGTAACCTTTATGTAGTGGTTTTTTATATTTATTTCGCTCCCACGAAATATTCATTCTGTTGGAACGAAATATATGTCCTGGGAACGAAACAAATTTTTTTTCTTCATGTCCCCCGTCTGGGGCTCCACACTATAGTACCCTTTATGTAGTGGTTTTTATATTTATTTCGTTCCCACGAAATATTTATTTGGTGGGAACGAAATAATTTTTTTCTTCATGTCCCTTCTGGGGCTTCGAACCTTATACTCCAGGTTATTTGGCATCAAAATAGCTACACCTGCACTATTAGAAGTATCCTGAGAGAAATAGACAGCCCCCTATTCATTTGTTCCATTCAAGTTCCTTTTCGGGAATGAGTGTCTTGTAAAAAGCATATACTATAATGGAATTTTCTGAGCCAATAAAAACTTGATCTTCGTTTAAAAGTGTCTGGTATCCCTCGAACATTTAACACTGATATGGCAGTGTACACAGCACAATACATTAGTCAATATGAAACAAACCAAGATTTAAAAAGGAAAACCTACCAAACGGTTGCTCCCATTGTTAATTTGTCGTGGAACATGTTTTGTAAGAGTATGGCGACCACGGTGATAGTATTACGTTCAACACTGCAATTTATTTCGCTTTTAAACATACAGAATACTCCAGGCTAAATTAAATGCCCTTGCATGATAAAGCAAGTTGTCATCATTGTCATTACGTATCTTATATATTGTGATCAAGGCATCCGTCATAACCTAGCCATATTAAACAAATGCAGAGGTGACTTACATCAAAATTAAAAACTACCATGCCCACTTCCATGACGGGCTTAGTCTACCAGTTAAATTCCAGTATTATCATATAAACACATTGTGATACATTAGGTATAAATAGTAAAATTTTCCATCATTAGAAATTTAAGATGATCAGGTTCACAATCTTATATTCAACTTATAATAGTGCATATTTTGTACAATAAAGGCTAGGTATTACATGGTTGCAACCATCATCAAAGAATTACTTACATCTGCCTATTACTATAACTCATTCCACCCTAATTACGCTTTTTACCGCTAATATCTAAATGTCGTCTGCGAATTGTATACTAATTTATGGATTATTTTCCTTAAAATATTGGAAGAAACTTACATGGAAGATCATTCCAAATTTTATGCCCATAGTCAACAGCTTTCCTTGGCGCGCTCTGGGCGAGGAAAGCTGTTGACTCGGTCTTTTGTCAGGGTGGAATGAGTTAAGTGTGCATTAGCCACGTTAACTCAGTGGAAAAGACGCCATTGCCTCACCTGCTTTAAAACGCGAGTTATAAACTTTGCTTTGTGCTGCCACCTTGCAATCAATCCATGCTACCCTCACTTACCCTTGAAACATATTTTGAATATAGTGACTGGTTTGTCACATTTTACTGCATGTATGTTTCAAAATAGAATGTAATAGAAATATATAAGGCACGGTACATATATAGTCACTGCATGCCAAATTTTATACTTTAATTCGAGTCCAGTTAAATCTCACGCTACAAACGTTAAAATCAGGACTCTATAGCGTCAATGCAACACATATGTCATACAGTGTCGCGTAAAGATGTGGTCACATTCAGCAAGTGACCTGTTATTGCAGGCAAATCAGTAGAGAAACAAGTGTCCAGCATTTCGAATAGGTGGTCTTAAGAATGAGTGTGGTCTTCCAGGAAGTGGTCCCTGGAAGAGAGACCACTTAGCACCAGGATTTAATTATACACTTAACATGCTTAATGCCCCATATCTAAGTGAAATGGCAGATGATGTTGTCTCCACTAATGTAGCATCTCGAGTGATAGTGTCATCCAGCGTACTTTGTCAGAAAATAACAAGTGGAACATCAGGATTCAAGCTTTGGACTCATTAGTACCGAAGACTGCGGGAGAATGACAAGAATATCATTGATTGGCGTGAAAATTACCAAAGCTTTGTAAACAGGCAAAACCAGATTATTGTTAAAGATCTGTACGACAAAAACAACCTCCACCTAAACGAGCAAGATACTCGCCTCCTGGCAGCGAACTCAACCAAACCTTACGCCGGAATGGTAACAGCAACAATAGGCTCAGTTACCCCGGGCGCGTAAATGGCCGTCGATGGTAAACAATACTTTAATATAAATTTAATTTATATCATTCAGTAAACCCTGAACAAGAACACGGGTTGTCTGAAGATAATGCTATGGAATAACCATGGTCACTTGGTCTCCGGTCAATCAATATAAAAAGATGAAGAATTTTAAATTTACTTGATGCAATTTAAAATTTATATTTGGCTTGCAAGGAACGCGCAAATTCCAAAGATTTGCCGAATATTAAGGGTACACAGCACACAACGGTTAAAAGGAAAATTACAAGGTGTAGCAAAATAACTTTGCAAAATTGTGTTGTATTCATTAGAGGAACACTCACGAAACTGTCAAATTTGTAAGGGACCGACATAAAGATTTACGCTTGGGCTATACCTATTTGTCCTGAAAATTCAAGGTAGTCAAACAAGTGATTCATCTGGGTTTCGCGATATATAAACAAAAACTTCGCTAAATGTTTAGCGATTTTAATGCTGCCATTAAGACAGAAAATAATTTCCTAATACTGGCATAGGCTGACAACAAATTAATACTATTGCCATCTGAATTTATACAGTTCTCAAGTGATAGCTTTGGCATTCAAGTCTATCACAAAGTTGATGAGTTTAACTTTGAAGTGGTCAATTATCTTTTCCCTGACAGTAATATTACATAAACTATTGGATATAGATGTAAAATATTTTTGTCACAAATTTTGAAATTTGGTCATATTCGTTCCAAATTTCAAGATTTTGCATCCAGAACCAAATTTATTTTCAACAAACTTGAGTCAAGAGGATTCAAGCATGTATTTTTGATCAGATACTTCTACAAATTTGGCTGTAAATATCCAGAGATTGTCAGAAAATTTTTGGTTTCAAGAATTTTAATGGTTTCTGACTTGCCTGTTTTGCTACTTAATTTTTACCTTTTGGTATTATAATGTTTTAATATTCACCTTCCTGACATTTTAGGCTGACATGTATGTGTACATTTACTCAATGTAAACAATTACTCAATTTGGCTGTTCAACGCCAGGGCCGGGAGTCAGTCACAGGCTGTCCTGAGCACTTGGCCAAAATTTGGCAGTATTTACTCAATTGTCACAAACTTGAGTCATCCTTATGAAACATTTACTACACGGCCGGGAGTAAGTCATATGCTGTCCCAAGCGCTTAGTCAGAAATTGGCATGATTTACCCAGTTATTACAAATTTGATTCATTCTGTTGAAATATAAACTAGGGGTTTACAACTAAATAGGACTTAATTTCTTGGA
The DNA here is from genome assembly GCA_964020975.1 of Hermodice carunculata. Classification (NCBI taxonomy): domain Eukaryota; kingdom Metazoa; phylum Annelida; class Polychaeta; order Eunicida; family Amphinomidae; genus Hermodice; species Hermodice carunculata. The sequence goes on along the minus strand of CAXHWN010002076.1, from coordinate 77,796 downwards.
AGACTTTCATAGTGAGGGGTAGGTGTCATCATGGAGTTTGTTTTACATTTCTGGTACAGGATATCCATTGTTACAGTACTTGTTAGGAATCCCCCAGGTTTATACAGGTGTCTGTCTGTAACTGTTTATTTTAAAATCACTTGGGTTGAATATATAACCCCAGTTTGTTTCTACCTCAGTTATACACTGGCAAGTGGTTTGATTAATGTGTCCTGTCCAGCTAGAAAGGGTTCATAATAGTTCAGGGGTAAGTCACTTTATATTATCTGAACTTGTTCTATACTATTTAGTAATGATGTTGGTTAGATAGGTATTCTACATTCATATTAAAGCTCTGCATTTATGGGCAAAACTTCACTTATTTAGCTAATTCATCATTTGCCACGTTCATATTTATTCATTATTATGTGGGTTGTCTTTGCTGAATATTTAGTTCAGACAAGGAGCCGGTACTCAGAGAGACATGTACGGGTACAGACTTCGAAACATGTTCTGAGTAATTACTCACTGACGACCCTAAAATTCATTTGGGCTAATACAGCCTATGTCAAAATTCTACAGAGGAACGTGGGCAATTTGGACAATAATACTTCCGTATGTATATCGGTTAGACAGTGACAGGTTAGCTTGTGGAGAGTAAAGAGTCAGGACTGCGGAATAGGGTAATGACTACTAGGAAGTGGTTCTGGACAAAAAGACACGAATACAAATGCGGATATTGAACTCTTTAGAAACAATATGGATAAAGGTAAAAGCGACAGACATGGTAATAAATTGTGGGAGATAGTAAATCAGCAAGGCTCCGTGTTTTGAATGGGAGAACGCTGGGAGATCTGTCAGGGTTCCGTGTTTTGAATGGGAGAACGCTGGGAGATCTGTCAGGGTTCCGTGTTTTGAATGGGAGAACGCTGGGAGATCTGTCAGGGCTCCGTGTTTTGAATGGGAGAACGCTGGGAGATCTGCCAGGGCTCCATGTTTTGAATGGGAGAACACTGGGAGATCTGCCAGGGCTCCTTGTTTTGAATGGGAGAACGCTGGGAGATCTGCCAGGGCTCCATGTTTTGAATGGGAGAACGCTGGGAGATCTGTCAGGGTTCCGTGTTTTGAATGGGAGAACGCTGGGGGATCTGTCAGGGCTCGTTGTTTTGAATGGGAGAACGCTGGGAGATCTGTCAGGGTTCCGTGTTTTGAATGGGAGAACGCTGGGAGATCTGTCAGGGCTCCGTGTTTTGAATGGGAGAACGCTGGGAGATCTGCCAGGGCTCCTTGTTTTGAATGGGAGAACGCTGGGAGATCTGTCAGGGCTCCGTGTTTTGAATGGGAGAACGCTGGGAGATCTGTCAGGGCTCCGTGTTTTGAATGGGAGAACGCTGGGAGATCTGTCAGGGCACCGTGTTTTGAATAGGAGAACACTTGGAGGTCTGTCAGGTGGATACACTGAGGTGGAGCCAGAATGCGAGGCAGTACGGTTATATGAGAGTTATAACATGAAAGGAGACGATTATGGCTTATAACTGTCGAGTGGCGAAGCCACGAGACAGTTGTAATAGCCATAATCGTCTCCTTTCATGTAATACTAATAATAATAATAATAATAATTTATTCGGAAAACTACCCCTTTACAGCGGGGGCATCAATGGAACGGGGTTTATTCCATGATGCGTCCAAGTATACTACAAGAAGCCGTCTATATTACAAAGTAAGGATTTGTGTGTGGTAGGGCTGTATCTACGTTCAGCATTGAGCCGTACGTGGAACAGCATCCATTTACCATTTTGGAATTTACTTTTTACATGCGCATGCAACCATCAATAGGCTTCTCATAGCTCCATGTTTATATATACATATATATTGTCCATTACATTCTTTTGACAAATTAACCTTCCCTTAACACTAATCACACATACATTTTGAATGTGTTATAACACATTTGTCATTGGCTGGTAGGAATGGTCATTTGTGTTCAGGTCGGATCAGTGATTTCATGATTGAAAGCGTATTATCTGTCAGTTACGTAATCAAATTCTTACACTCACGTGTGACAGTGTCATTTCACTTCTGAGTCACTTCATTCGTGATTTCGCTCAGGCGTTCAGGTAGTTCGTGAATCTGCTAGCTGCCACAAAATGGAAGATGACGTGCCTCTAATTGAACTTGATAATATTGCAACTCAGCAATTATTTTTCCAAAGAAATGACGGCACCGGCAGTACTGGGAGGTATGTTGGTTTTTATTTGTAGTGTTTTTACAATTTCACAATCAAAGTTTGCTTGGCGTTCATGATATGCTACTGCATCAAGACTACTGACCCGCAGAAGTTTTGTGGCTGATGGTATAATGCGTGCTGGTACTTGAATGGAAAGTTTTTATCATGGAAATTTAGGTGAATCATTTCAAATCTATCGTTAGACATTGAAAGGGTTAATTCGGAAAGAGTGAGTTATACACTCTAAACCCGTTGGATGCCTGACGCGTCTTTATGTGTTCTAAATTGGAACATTAGCGTTCCAAAACAGAACAGCAGTGTTCTATATGAATGTTCCTGCGTGTTCTGTGCGTTCCAGCTAGAACACATAGTGTTCCAAATAACACTATGGAGGGAACGGGAGGCCTCTAATGGCATAAAACATACTGTAGTCAAATTTTATTGTTAATCAGCTGTTATGTGTGACGTAAATGGTTACAATTTTATAATGGTGTTTAATGGAACCCGGTTTGTCAATAGAAAAGGCGTTTTTTGTACATTAGGCCTATTTTACCAGATTGTATGATTGACTAGTGATTTCTCTCATCAAATAGAACCTTGGGGGAAGCAAAGTGGTGTAGTATACAAGGAATAAACGTTAAACTTAGTTAATAAACCACAATATAAGGTTCTTTGAAACGATCACTCTGTTTTCTGAACACTATGTGTTCTGAGTAGTCTGCCCTGCCGTGTTTTCGGAACACGATGTGTTCAAGACAGGCGCCAAAACTGCGATCGTTCGCGCCATGCGCATGTGCAGTAGCCATCCTGCACGCCTGCAGTCGAATTTGGAACTGGTGAGAAATAGCGTATTTTTGATTGATTTTGTGCAGTTTATGGTAATATTTTACTTTTGGCTTCCTGACATATATGTCAAGACATAATGTAAATCGCTTCCAGGCACCCTAACGTGTATAAATGGCAGGACTTTGCATAGTATGGACGATAATGCATACATCTATCTAGTCATTCGTAGAATGAAGCTCCATATAATAGGATAGGCCTAAGTAGTAAAACAATAGATTTGATAGGAAAAAGGAAACACTGCAGTTGTGTTTTTCTTTGGCCAAATCTTGTCAGTTGCACACGAGCACACAGGCATACATTCATTCATAGGCCTACATTCGTCATCCCAAGTTCTAGCTATAGCCTATGTTTGAGGGTGATGTTGTTTTTTTTTATTTAAGTGCATCCCCAATGGGTCATATCATACATTTACTTGACCTATCTCTGTGTATCTCCTCCACCACATACATAACAAACTTAGGCTGTTTAAGCCTAGCAAATGGGAGGTTTGCAAGATGTTCTAATTTTAACATTTTTTGTAAATGTTCTCTTTATCGTTGATATTTTTTGCCACAGTATGGCAGAAAATTTTACATGTACCATGTGCCCATGCTATAGCACAAACAGCTTCAGTGCTTTCCAGAAACACTATGTTAGAAGACACAGAAATGATGCAAACTTCTATGTGGCATGTAATGCCGAGGGATGTGCATATAGTACAAGAAGGTGGGGTACATTTCGTGTACACTTGCATAGAAAACATAGAGATCTAGTGAAAAACACAGGGGATGGAGTGGATAGCCATGAAAATGCAGATGTGTCAGCATGGTCATTGAATGATGAGGATATGGGTGAGGAACAGACCCATACTGGGAATAATACATTTAGTGGTACTGGTAAATTTGACCCTATGCACTTCAATGCCATGTATTCACTGTCTTTGGAAATCAACCATAATGTCTCAAAAAGGGGCATTGATGATATTATTTCAACCACAACTGCTTTAGTGGATCACCAATTGCAGTCTTTTAAGAACCAGATTAAGACCAAACTTCAAGAAAAAAACATAGATGCAGATGTTTTGAATGATGTTCCAGTTGAGTCTTTTCTGGCTGAGTTTGATTCACACAAAAAGCGTGAAACATTCTACAAGAAGAATCTTTCGACATTTATTGATCCAGAATGCACAGTTCTTGGTACTTCAGTTAAAGTAAGAGATGGCATATTTGTTCATGATGAGAAAAAAGGTTACATAATTCCATTTCTTGCCAACCTTAAGAACCTGATTGAAATGCCAGAGGTGTGGCACTGCATTCAAAATCCTCATCCAAGTGATGATGAATACATGCGTGATGTTTCTGACGGTGACTTTATGATAAAACACCCATTGTTCACACGGAACCCCTCAGCTCTACAGATTTCCTTGTATACAGATGATTTGGAGATCGTAAATCCTTTAGGTAGTCATGTGAAAAAGCACAAAATTACAGTGGTCTATTTCACCCTTTTGAATATACCCCCTGAATACAGATCCAGACTGAATGCTATTCAGCTTGTGGCAATTGGCAAAACAAAAGATGTGAGAGAAAACAATGGGCTTGAGTTGCTTCTCAAAGATTTCATTACAGTTGTAAATAGGCTATCGCAAGGGGGAATCAAAATGGTTGTTTTTGGAGAGGAACACCTGATTGAGGGGGCTCTGGTATTGGTGCCTGCAGATACTCTTGCAGCACACTGGTTAGGTGGTTTTAAGGAAGGTGTTTCATTTGCTTTCAAAAACTGTCGACATTGTCAAGTCAGTGGAAGGCGACTTTCTCTCTGCACAGTTGATTCACAGTGTAAAAAAAGAGGCTTGGCTGAACATCTTGAAAGATGTGAAAGACTCGAAGAATTGAGCAGAACTGCCCATGTGTACTGGAGTAAACAATGGGGGATCAACAAGCGATCTTGTCTTCTGGAGCTTAAAGATTTTAACATCATAGATTGTCTAGTGCAGGATCCCATGCATGTGCTATTGGAGGGCACATTTCCCAATGAGCTGAGTCAGATCCTATATAACTTCATATATGTTAGGAAATATTTTACTCTCCAGTGGTTAAATACAGCTCTTCGTGGATTTCCTTACTCCTATTTGCATACAAAAACAAAACCTGAAGTGATAGAAAAGGGACAAATTGTGGGAAATTCTAAAATAAAACAAACTGCCTCTGCGATGCTTACTTTATGTCACATACTTCCTATTGTGCTTGGGTCAACAATACCAAAGGGAAATAAGCACTGGGTCAATTTTCTCTGCCTGATACAGATAATCCTGTTCTGTGTATCACCTTATTGTACAAGGGAAACAACTTCTCAGCTTGCAATACTGATAGCCACTTACCTGTCTAATTACAAAATACTTTATCCAAGAGCTACTTTCAAACCCAAAATGCACTACATGGTTCATTTTCCACAACAAATGTTAAAGTTTGGACCATGCAGACATCATTGGTGCATGAGGTATGAGGGCAAGCATAGTTTCTTCACACAAAAAAAGTGGAAAAACTTCAGGAATATAGCATATTCAATGGCTAAAAAGCATCAACTGCATATGTGTTATGTGCAAACAGGTTTTGACAGAGAAAGGTCCGAAAACTTTCTGTATGAAGGTGATGTTGTGAGTGAGGGAGCTACCATTTTGCTGTCAGAAGATTATCCCTCAGTGGTTCAAGAATTCTCTTCCCTGTCTGGGCTTGATGTGGATGAGGTGTATCATACTGACAGAGCCATAATTCATGGCCTAGAGTACAAAAAAGGATGTGCTTTGGTCCTGAATTTTGTTGAGGAAAAGCCTTGTTTTGGATTACTGAAGGGTATTGTCGTAGTTGATCATAGGAAGTATTTTGTGCTTGAGAAAACAACAAGTGAATTTGATTTTTACATCTTGTCATATTTGATTTGTAGCACAGAGGTACTTTGTGTTGTAGAGTTTAAATCTATGCCTTTTAAGTGGCCTCTCAGTGTGTACAAGTGCAAAAATGACCTAGCTGTTATGAACTGTTATAGTCATACGTGTGAACTGGCACTATTTGATCCTGAAGCTCATTAAAATACTACGTGAGGTAAGCATGACTACTTTAACTGGAAAACTGGTCAACCTGAGTTGCCAGGCTTATACCTTTCTATTTGAAAAAAGAAAAAAAAAAAAACTAGAACACACGCATAAAAAGTTTTTTTTCCAGAGTCCAGTAGACCTGCCCTGGGAAAAAATGTTAAAAGGGAGGAGGGGGGAGGGCAGTTAAGGCAAATATGGGTATGCAAGCTATGAAGAAAAGGCTTGGTGTACGCAAGTGTGTCTTCAGTATTTCAACTATTGTATATATATTGAGTCCCTTCACCTTGAAGACTTAAGATGCAACACTGAAATGTTATTAGTCCTGCATGGTAAACTTGAGGGAGCAACAGTGGGAATATGAGGCCCAATATCTGTGTATGACTGCCATATCAACATTACGGTGTATCTATAGCTATAGGTTTAGTGTGTTTACTGTAGATCTAATGAAGGGCACCTGGGCCCCAATTCTTGAAACTTGTATACATTTTCCAGTTCTTAATGGAGAACTTAATTCTTCTTTGAGCTATGATGGGGTTATGTTTCCCAATATTCATTTGTATATAGAGGAGACATTGACAGTAAATATGTATTTTTTTCAATGTGCTATAAAAGATTTAAGCAAAGTTGAATTTATTCATAAAGTTTTAACATTGCATCTCTGACTAGTCTTTAGGTATGGCCTAGAGCTGGGGTTAGTGACTTAGTCACACAATACCTTGTGTTCAGATATATACAAATTGGTGGTTAAAAGGGTAAAAGAGAAGTAGTACTTAATAAGTATGATTGTGCATGTACAACACACCAGTTGTCATCTGAAGAGTGTCAATGTAACTTGTAGGGTATAGTAGAAGTACTGCAAAAGTTGTCTTAAAGGTCAGAATTAAATCTATGGCATAGACTTAAATAAAGGGTTGTATTATTGTTTTAAAAAAGTAAAGTTTATTACAAGGGTGCTTGGAAGTGATAACTGCAAAATTCCAAGAAAAGGAAAGGAATGCAAGACTTTTGTGGTTTTAAAGAGGTTCCCTAATACACAGTTTTGCAAAATGCCCTTGCTGAAAGTCTGGGATGCTGGGAGAAAAATCAAGAAGTTCGTGAGGGCCGATTCTGTTGAAGCTCTTATCCAGAAGGGTAAGTATTTTTTCTATTTATAAATATTTTAAGCTAATACTGTGAGTATGTTTATGTACATTGTAATTTGAGGTTATTGTAACTAGAAAATACTTTTGCATGTCAGTTGGGTGTGCAAATAGTGCTAAATGAAATTCAGCATAAATATTTCAAGAACAAATTAGACTATGTTAGGGGTCATTCACAGTTGTCATCCTTTTCATGAGTGCAAGCAGAACATGTTCTTGACACTCACACCCTCCTGCATACTCTCTATACTGTTATGGAAAGACTGAAAATTGTTGATGACTCTTCACTGTAATTTATACAAAATAAATCCTCTCATTTGGATAATTTACCCTTTATTGTATTAACCATTTGAAAGTAGTTGTGGCCAAAAAATCTGTAATACAAAGTTAATGGTACATGTACTAATGGTCCTAGTATCATATTTATATTTCGATGTGTAAGGGAACATTAACCTCTAATTTGTAGGCATGCAAAAGCTTGGTTTTGAACAAGTCACAGTGGATGGACATAGGCCTACTGTTGTCCTTGAAACAGATGGGACAAACATAGATGAAGATGACATATTGGAAGAAATAACAGGGCAGGTTGTCTTGCTCCTTAAGCCTGGGGAATCTTGGGAGCCACCAGAGCCAACAACAGAACCCACCACCCCACGACCCCCTGCAGAAGCAGCAGTGCCAAGTCCCAATACTGCCTTAGGATCATCTGGAGGATCAGATATGTTATCAGAAAAACATACACCAGTCACCTCACCAACTGTCTCCCTTGGGGAAGCTGAAGGTATTTTGGGGCTATAATGTTACTTGTGGATGTAGAAATGTTCATGCTCCACCTTTAATTTTGTGCTATTCATGCACATATTTCATGTGCAGGAATAAAATATGTGAAAATGTTTGTACAAACATTATGTATATTTACATTGATGTGTGAAATAAAAGTATGTGGAAATTTTTAGTATTAAAAAGTTGCATTGGGACTAAATTAAGCTTGTGCTGAATTTTCACAAGAACATAATACTTATGGTTGCAGTAATGTAAGTTCAAGGTACTGACTTCCCAATATTTTTCACATACACTGTTAGAAAAATTGATAAGATTTTCCTAATTATTCTCTGTCATTTGTTCTTTTTGAAAAGTTGTTTACTACCCAACAGGGCCCAGATGTTTCTGTGGACAGCTGGTTTAAAGTTTTGATGCTCAGAAATCAGAATCTCTGTAATAAAACTGATAGCAGAAGTCAATAATCCTCTTTGATCATATTACCATGGGCACAAGAGTACAATTAGTGTGATCAGCATGTAGCCCCCCCCCCCCCCACAACAAAAAGAAAAAGAAAAAATAAAGGTACTGTCTATAATGAGCTTTGAAAATGATTGTTGATGGATGTAATTAAGTTAAACCATTAAAACTACTGCTGGGGCTCAACATCAGTTTGCTTTTAAGGCCAATCTTTTCATTTCCAGATCACAGCGTTGTGCATCAAAAGCTGAAATCTGCACCACCACCAAAGTTTAGCGCTTTCGTGTGCACTAAATTGCAGCAGTGCTGTCCACAACCAGTTTGGAACACCTTGATTGCTGAGGCTGCAGAGTACTACTTCTCAATGTGTCCAAAAATTGGGGACCAGAGACATTATGATCTGATAGGACAGACAGTATATGCCAGATATCCTGGAATTAAGCTTGAAGGAAGCAGGCCTTGGGTAAGAAACATTGCATTAATCAGAGAAGGAGAATTTCTTAACATTTTAAAAAGTTTCTTTTGAGAAAGGAATTACACTTTACTGTATAAAAAATTGGAATTAGATTTATTCTCAACCTTTTCGTATAGAAATGGAGTATGCAGTAGCAAAATACATTTTTCTCTGTTTACATAGTCTCATATATGATAAGGCACTTCAGGTATGTTTGTTTCTTATTTTCAACTTGCTCTGACTGAGGTTTCACTTGTTCAGTGCCAGCAGACACACAAATTGTATAGCCTTGGAATGGATAGGCATGCATAGTTTCAAGTACTAATTTAATGACTAAATTTAGCTACTTTTGTATTTGTAGTCTACCTTTACCAAGTGTCTGTCACAAAAGATCAGACATATGCGGCACAGAATGAAATCAAAGAGCCAAGATGGACCTGCCCAAAAGAAAAGGAAGGTGTTCAGAGTGTTAGATTATTCTACCCAAACACCCTGCACTATCTCTCCTGGAACAGAGGAAGAGGTACAAGGATTTGTAAATGAAATAAAGAAGGTGTGGGCCAAACCAGCTGCCTCCAGGGACAAGAAACATCTGCAAGTCCTGCTCAGGCACACGAAGGAGTACCGAACAAAACTGCTTGTGGATACTCCGAGTGGTCGTATAGAGCCCATCATGAGGGAATTCCCCTGTTTTGAAGACAGCAGCTATGTAAGTTCATATTCAAAGATGGAAAATATTGTTGCTACAACCCTTCTTGCAATAAATATTGAGAAAAGTTTCAGGCATATATGCAGTATGAGTTGTGGCAAAATCAGAGTCATACTCCCATACTGTCAGCATTTTAAGGCTGTCTCTCGACTGTCATAAGGCAAATTTGTGGGATTCCTCAATTGGACAACTTGAAAATTAAGTAAAGAGGTGTAAAAGCTGTTAAATGTAGGATCTTTTTTATTTTATACTATTCTATTCTTTTCAGTTAATTGAAATGATAACTTGGGGTCAATATATTATTATCTGTGTATATACAGTAAAACCTGTCCTTGTGGACACCTCTATAATGCGGACACCTGTATAACGTGGACACAAATGTCCAGGACCAAAAGGTCAATTTTCTTGTTAAAAACACCTGTCTATTGTGGACACCTGCCAACTGGGGACACCTTTTGCCAGTCCCAGAGGTGTCCACAATAGGCAGGTTTCACTGTATTTGTTCAAACTTGAAATTGAATCATTTATTAACAAAAAATTGTTGAACATGTTTCAGCTCCTCTATGATTTGACTCTCCTTGTTGGAGGCAAGGAAAAAGTAGAACAGATGGCCCTTAACATGAAGAAAGTGATGTTTGCAGGAGAGGAGCTTATGGGAACTCACCAAGAGGTATTGTATTTAATTTGAGAGTTTGAGCATGTTTGTTTATGATGGTTTCAAATTTAGTAGCCCCAAAGGAATGGGTCTCAACAAGATAGCCCCATAAAGGAGGGCATATGAAGCTTGCTGTTCGCACAAGAATAGGATATAATTTTAACTAGACACACTTTCAACATGAAACGTTGTTTGAAGGGTCCACAAGGCTGCCGTGTATTCGCTTAAATTAGGTCAGGGAGGCACTACAATCTTATCAGATCACCTTGGCATGTTATATGATCACCCTGCAAAATTTCTGCAAAATGCACAGAGCATTCTGTAGATATCGCGGTGAAGAGAAAGCATGCACATACGGATGGACGGAAATCCAGATGGACAACCAGAAAACATAAAGGGTTCCCCCCATGGGGCATATTCTTTAATAGTACATTGGGCAAAGGAACAGATATATATGTAAGTCAGTTTGCATATATGCTGCTATATAGCACACTGACTTCATGAGACAACACTGAGGTCACAACAGATGTGCACAGATGATGCCTTTGTTTCCACATTCAAGCAGAGTACTGGTGTAGCCCAAATATTAGTTTTGTCAGGTTGTCAGTATATAGCATTCAAAAACTATGACGAACCTATGACTTGAGTATTTTGCAAGCTTATTCTTCTCATATTTAAGTATGAACAGTTTTATGTGTATGCTTTTTATTTTTTCTCAGGGCAGGTTGAGAATGTGGCCAGTCATCAAATACATTGAAAAAGAGACTGCCTATGAACGAGGAGGAGGCAAAGCAAAAAAAGGGCAGGCCAGCAGAAGAACCCTGAAGACAATGCCCATAATTGAGGTGAAGCAGGTGAGTTAAAAAAGGAATTAAACTTCTACTTCACCATCTGAAAATATTTCTTGTGACCGGTACATTTTTTTTGGGGGGGGGGGGGGCAGGGAGATGCAAAGCTTGTTAGTTTTAGGGTACCAATCACAGAAAAAGTGGATGGGTTTATAAGTTAGGGTACATAAATGTGGACAGCTGTTGTAAAAAAATTGTGGTCTATCCCCAATTGTATTGAGCTGGGGAATTTTATGTCCTATAATCATCATAACAGTATGAGTATTTCATTTCTCAAATACATTATACTGTATAACCCCCCAAAATTGCACCCATCTTAACTTTATGTTCAAGAGAAGCATGTTATTGTCACAGTTCGGTTTGCACAAATTACTTACAAATATTCAAAAACAAAATAAACTTGTTACAAATATATTCAAGCACAGAATAATTGGGTACAAATTTTCAAGCTATCCAAGGAAAGCTTCCATATCAGGCCTAAAAGCTTTGTTTCTGCATAATATTATCAAAGAAGTAGTGTTCTGGATAATTGTATCAATTAAATAACATTCAGGCTATTTACATGTTTGTCTCTTTTTGTTATGTAAATATATGCAGCATCTGTATTAGAAAAAAATCACAGGATGGGAGAAAATGCAACCTCATGATGAAATAGATGCTCTGGCTCTTACTTGATTCAGTACATATTAAGATTTTTGTTTGTTTGTTCATAAGAGCTGAGACCATTATAATCTTGAAAGGTCTTTGACATATTTTTAAGGGTCTGCCCCATGGGGGGACCCTTTTTGTTTTTCGGGTTGTATGTCCGTCTGTCCGGATGTTTGTCTCTCTTAAGGTACCCTTGTGGATGCTGTAACTTGAAAAAAAAATAGGCTTCAACCATCACATGTATACGCTTAAAGTATCTTATGAAGACCTTGGATGAGTTCAACATTCAGTGACCTTGACCTATTTTCAAGGTCACCAGGGCCCGATATGTGGGCGCCATGTGGACGCTTTAACTTGAAAACAAAGCTAGAACCGTTAAACTTGTGCACATGAATTATCTTATGAAGACCTTGGATGAGTTTGACATTCAGCGACCTGGACCTATTTTCAAGGTCACCAGGGCGCGACATTTGGGCCCCTTGTGGATGCTCTAACTTAAAAACAAATGAAGCTACAACTGTCATACCTATACACATGAAGAATCTTATGAAGATCTTTGATGAGTTTGACATTCAGCAACCTTGACCTACTTTCAAGGTCACCAGGGCCCGACATATGAGCGACCAGTGGGTCTTCAGGGCATTTTTACTGTATCTACAGAATGCTTCCATGTATTTTACTCAAATTTTACAGTATGATTATATTGTATGCCAAAATGAACGGATATGATTTTGGTGTCACCATGACCTAATTTAAGCAAACAGCAGCCTAATTAGATGTTTGCAAGAGCATGTTACTGTGATATTTACAGAATGCCTCCAGCTATTTTGCTCAGATTTTGCAGTATGATCATCTTACATGCCAAGATGAGCTGGTATGATTTGGATGTCGCCATGACCTAACTTAAGCAATTTACGGACCTTTCAGTCAACGCTTTGCATTGAAGGCAGTCTAGCTTTTAAAGAGACTGTTTCAAAATGGTTCTTCTTCAAATACTAATAATCTCATTTAAACTTATAATTTTCCTTTGCAGGATATATCTGAAGATCAGATAGAAAAGGAACTGAAGACTGAAGAAGGCAGTGCCCCTCATCTGATTGCATTTGTTTCATCACAGGAAGACAGCCTCCAGGGCATGTACATTGTGGGAGACACTGTAAAGATCAGTGTGCCTGTAGAGGGGGGTATAATGTGTGGGGTGCTAAAACTCTTTGCTTCCTATTACGTGTTTGATCTCCAATACCCAAGGCAGCATGCGATGGTCATGGCAATTTTACAGACCTTCTTAACTGACGAGCCATACAGAGGTGCAACAAATCAGAAATACAAATTCTTCGTGGAGAAGTTCCGAAAGGCCTTCAAAAAACTGCCTGATCCAGAGCCAATGTCAAAAGATTAATACAATTAAAAGGCTTGCACATATGTGTAGCACAGACGCCTGGTGAATTAGATAATTGACATATCTATATTACATATCTTTTCATTGGTCAAGAAAGTTTAGAAACTTGATTGAACATTGTAATGTAGAGACCAAGTTTTAATCAAGGTACTTTACATATGAACTTTTGACTGAAAATATTTTAGCTTATTTTTTTTGAGGGGGGGGATGAAATGTACATGCATCGTTTATTGTGCTGTTTACCTCTCAGTATGTTTAAATAGTTTATGTAATATTGATGCCAGATTACAATGTTTAATGTATCCATGAAAAAGGGGTAACCATTAAATATAATGTTCATGTTATTGTACATGTATATAGGTTCTTGTTTTGTTAAGGAACAAGGAATGAATTAAGCATGTTTGATGCCTCCTTAATCGTTGGTGTGACATTGCCATATCAAGTGCTGCTTGTCTGGAGATGTCTAGATATATTTTAGTAGGCCCACAGCTGATCTAATGATATCAGAAGAGATATTATATGTCTCTATGTTGGGTACATAAATTGATAAATGTTATGACAGAAAACTATTGAAGTGAAAAAGTTTTTGTCAACATTTGTCTGTATAAAGTGAACTGTTTGATCCAAGTATTTGTTAGTTATACTGTCCATTATGATATGTTAGATTATGTTTAGATCTGATCTACTGATACCACATGAATTCAAATGAATTATGAGTTCACTTTTGAATCTTGGGTACTTAGTTGAGTAATGCAATATTTAGTCTTTAATGAGATGGTATAAAATGATATTAGAGAAAACCATTCTCTTCCAAGTCTAGTCCACATTACAGTGTACATTACAGTTCTTGTATTAAATTCTGAACTGATAATGTGATGCAAAATCACTATTTAAGATGCCACAAGTGAAACTCTAAAATTAAAACTTACTATTTGCTACCTCAGGCAAGGACCTAGTCAACTTATAAGTGGAGATATTCTCATTTTTAATGCCGTCCAGAATACTATGTGGTGTGTGTCCAACAAATGTAAAGATACCATCATGTTGAATGCTGATTCCATTTGTCTTGAGAAGTTAGTAGAAATGGTATTCAAGATAACTTTCTCTATTTTGGGCATTCATTGGTCAATTTTATGACAGACAACTATTAAAGTGAAAGAAAATGTTTGTCCACACCAGTCTGCATTTCGTGAAATGTTTGGTCCAATCATTTCTTGGTCATACTGTCCATTATGATAATTTGTTTTATCTGCTTCTCTTATACAATCATGTATACTATATTGTCTAAACATTTCATGTGAAGTTAATTTATTATTAATCGTCCATTTTGTGCTTTTGTATTCTCATTTTTAATGCCGTCCAGAATACTGTGTGGTGTGATTCCAAGAAATGTCAAGGATACCATCATGTTAAATGGTGCTTTCATTTGTCTTGAGAATTTAGTAGGAGTGGTATTCCAGATAACTTTTTATTGCCAGCTCTAGTCTATTGTACTTTTTCCCATCCAAGGTGCTGTTTGAATATTGAACATAGAATATTCAAATTTTTGGAATGGTGAATAAGTGCTGTTTGTTTGGAGATGTCGTGATTGAAATGTATAGGTGTAGATCTGATTTGGTGATACCACATGAATTCAAATGAATTCTGGGGTTACTTTTGTATCTTCAGTACTTAGTTGAGTAATGCAATATTTAGTCTTTAATGAGATGTTATGAACTGATATTAGAGAAAACCATTCTCTAATTCTAGTCCACATACAATGTACATTATCAGTCTTGTATAAGTTTCTTATTTAGATAAAAAAAACCCTGATAATTTGATGAAAATAAACTGTTTAAGATGTCACAAGTGGAACTTTGAAAACTTGCAATTTCCAATTACAGGCAAGGACTTAGTCAACTTACAAGTGAAGGTATGGTGCTCAGTATAAATTGTATTAGTCATGCAATATTTTCATGGAAGACTGATGTTCACATGTTTATGTATGCTTGCAATATTACATAAAATTATGCGAGGTATTTTGCTGAAAATAAATGTGATTGAACTGCTATTAATGGTACTTGCATGTTTTTGCTTACAATGTGCATCTATTTTCTTGTCAGACATGGGAATTTCCTGATTTTTTACCCTTTTTCAGGTGGCATTCTCATTTCTGATGTATGAAAACATATTAATTGCTTATTGGGAACACTGTGTGTTCTGAAAGTGCTTTGAGAACACAAATAAGTGTTCTCAAACTGTTACATGGCCAGAACGCGTCCATGTGTTCTCCGTGGAACACATGTAGAACGGATGTATGCGTTCTGAGTTTGGAACACACAGTGTTTTATTCTGAACACACAATGTTCTATATTCAGTTTAGAACACTAAGACTGCGTTCCCAAACTGTTACAAATGAGTGTTCTCTGTGTGTTCTAAACCAGAACACTTGGGTTTAGAGTGTAGGTTTTACTTAATTCACTCTTTTTGCAGGCCCTTTTTGCGTTTATCGAGGGTGAAGGTCAGCCCAAAAAAGATGCATTATCAAGTTTCATAATACATTCTTTTTCATAATCAATAGTTATGGGATATAATCAACTCTTTTTGAGCCTTATGATTGGCTAATTCCTACCAGCCATATGACAAATGGTTCATGTTCTTGTAGATCACACCTCTTTGTTCCTTATACCCTGTGTGGAAGTCTAGGAGTCAAATTGGTATTTCGACCATGTTATTATCTCTTTTGACTGAAGAATTGACAGAAATAAATCATCACGTGCATTAGAATCAAACCACATAATACCAAAATGATCTATCTCAAACACTAAGGATTTAAATTATCCTTATAAACAGTTTGCAGGCTTTTTTTTCTTTCACTTTCTTTTCTTACTATTGATCCAAAGTTTCTCTGTGGATGTAAAGTTTGGGGAGCGTTTATTATCCAACCAATTTTCAATCAAATTGCTTATCACCAATGAATTAAGTGGTCACTTTAGTTTCTTCAAATGTTTGGGACTTTCAACACGGCGGTAATAAGTGAAACTGGGCTGCATCCTTCGTTTTTGATAATTTACAGTCGTGTACGTGTGCGCGAAAAGTGGCATCGCATTCTAAATCTAGATTCCGATACCCTTTTCCAGCATGTCTTCTGAAGCCATTATGAACTAATGACAACAGGTTGATGTCAATTGCTATCTACAG
>CAXHWN010002076.1:29200-61200 GCA_964020975.1 Hermodice carunculata | reverse complement strand
TAAAAGACTCTAGAATATTTCAGGATTTAATGATATTCGACAAAATTACTCGGTTGACTTTCAAGATTTTCCCATCAAAATGATATAAATAAACTGTTCAAAAATTATAACACAATAGGAATGCAAACTTACAACCTAGATTCTATCGGATAAATTTTGTGAGAACTTAGGTCAAATCTAAAGAAACTTTTGAATTAGAAAAATATTTGTATGTAATGAAAAATTGATATAACATACTTTTAGAGTCATCTCGGCTGCTACCGCAGAAAATTGACTGTCTACTTTAATATAATTACACAGGATGACCTGTACTATATTTTTCTGTCCGTTGTTCTCACTTGATTTAATTGTATAATTACACCATGTCTTTGTTCGTTTAAACGATAGATTGTATGTTTGCTGTTTGACGGTATTTTGTTGTGTTGTGTCTGTTGTTTTTCGGCAAAATGCCTCAAGTGTAGACATAAGGCGAATAAACTTTATTTGTTTAACATAATGGTGATAATCCACTGGTGATAATCCACTGGTGTTAAACCCAAAACCTATGATGTCAGACAAGAAATAACCATAAAACTTTACATGTTTTCTTTAAAGAAGAAGAAGAGGAAGCATCTGTACCCAGGTATCCGATGAAAGAAGTTCTGGACAGGTACCAAGATCGATACGCTGGTACCTGTTACGTATGTTCATATTATCTACTTCTTGAGATTGTACACGGGCTTAGTTATGGCAAACAAGGCGTCGTTTTACGGCACATTTTGAAAAACAAAAAATCTAAGGGATCAGCCACCTTTGATTTTACAGCAGATACAATACCAGTTTTTTTCTTGTGTGGCGTTTTTATTAAACGTGCAGGCAAAATGGAATTTATGCATTGTCCACGTAAGGGCATTGCTGAAAACACCGAAAGTGCAATTAATTGACAGAACAAGAGGGTTTTGTTTGTGTATTGCAAAGTAATAATGAGATGAAAATAATCTACACGTTTCTCAAAATGCGATTAATACAGGAAATCGATGATAGCGTGACACATTAGAATAGAATTTAAATACCTGTCTGCCGTGGAACCTTTGCGGCTGTACCCTTGAAACCCGTTTCTGACAAAGTGTGGTAAAGCAGTTTATTAGAATTTGCCAGTTGAGATTGTATTGGCAACCCTCAAATACAAGTAACCAATAACAAAACATGGTGCTAAATGTGGAAGGATTAAACGAGGTACCGGAAGAAATTGGGATTCTGGTCCCGTTCGTTCAAGTACACTTATAATTCGTGATGAGTTTTTATAAGGTTTTAATGCCTTTTCTTTGCCGATAAGCATATAAATATATAGGTGAAAATACACATTGCATTACTGTACTGTTATGTAATTATGCTTTAGCCACGGGGTCACTGCTTATCAGCCATTTAACGTTGACGAGATGCAAACCACATTAACATTTCCATAACAAAAGCGGTTAACAGCGATAATATGGCGGGTTGGGGGGGGGGTGTAGTATACTTTATGGTAAAACTCCACTTTTGGGATACAACTCCTAGTAAGGAAAAGTTTCCGTGACATTATCTCACCTTTTGAAAAGAACGTGCGCGTTGTCTAATGTGCAACGGCGAGCAGTCTGGGCGAAAAGACCAGGCAGTCGAGCACGAACTCCCCACGTTCCTTCAATTTTTAGTTTTTTTTTTTTTTTTTTTAAATTCTCTTGATCCAACTTAGCTGGTAAAAATTTCAAGACTCAAAATTCAAACTTTGTGGTCCCTGTGCGTCATAATGAAGTTTTATGAAGCAGCATTTGACCCATATCATGCTTTATTTTTAGTTACCGCTCCAACAAATTAAAGTTTTTAGGAATTTGGGATTTTTATCTTTTGAACAATTTTCATACTAAATTTCTTAATGAAAGAAAAAAAACTATTTTACACAGTTTTAATCAGATCATAACAATTCTAAAAAGATGCTACATGTACTTTGGAGAAAGAGAAAGAGAAAGAGAGAGAGAGAGAGAGAGAGAGAGAGAGAGAGAGAGAGAGAGAGAGAGAGAGAGAGAGAGAGAGAGCTTAACTCTAGTTATTTATGAGCAAAACGATATCCGGTGATGCGTGTACTAAAAAGGATCTTGGTAATGTTTCATTAACCTCGAGATACTGGTCAAGCGTGTCAATTTTATGTACATTAGTAATTATGTTCACACTCACGTCAAAATCTTATACGCGTATTAAGTAGTTTCGTTGTATCTTAGTCAATTTTCGAGCCTCCCTGTAGATCTTCCAAAAAAAACAAATTAGTATCTGATGAAGCTGAAACATGATGGAAGTGTCTTATTGCTTATGCCGAATGGAAGCGTTTAACAGAATGGATTTGGACATTCTTGTGCACAATTTTGGATGACACGATGTATTAATAAATGAGAAAATGGTCCTTTTAAAAAAATGCTATGAAATACCTGCGAACTTTATCATTTCTGCAAAATAAAATGAAATAAAATAAAATTAAATTAAACTGAAGTGAAAAAATGAATGATAACATAATGTACATGCACAACGTTGAGTCAACTTAACTTTTTTTTTTTTTTGACCGTTGTTGAAGAAGGGGAAGAAGGGGCCTATGAGATCGAGAATCTATAATGGAGTTGAAATAGTAAAGTGATAATAAGACTTGCACAAATTCCACATCCGTATAATTTGCACAATCTTAAGCATTTTGCGTTATCCACTTGCCTAGGGATCAGACTAGTTACATGAGTTCAATGGCTTTGGCCCTCCCCGCGGCGGAAAAGTTGTTCAACTGGAAACATCACATGAAAACCTTTAATGTCATATATTGAGGCATAAGCATGACATGTTCTGTGCTTCTGGCGTAGTAGTGTTTGGAGAAGGAGAAACAAAGATAAAAAAAACACTGCAAAATGCAACCCTCCCCCCATAAATAAACAAAACAAAACAAAAGCAAACCAAAAATAAATAAATAAAACAAACAAACAAACCCCAAAACAAAATTAAAAAAACGACACATGAAAGAAAAGGAAAACATAATATTTGTGCTGACAATTGGACATAATTACACCATGACAATAAGCAGATTGTAGGCCCATGATTATACCTTCACTGCGGAACGTTCATATTAACTGAATTGTTGCTTTGGCCCGTATCCTTCAACATAAAAGTACCCGTATTTTCTGGTAAATCCATTTTCCGAACAGGGTAAAATGTGTTGCTCATGCAAAAACTAGCAATTTTTAGGGTAGACGTGTGCAAAAAGTCAAGGTCATATTCTGTAAACACGCCTTTAGCGATATAAGAAAAGAAATGTTCATCTATTTGGAATAAATATTCTTTATTAAATTAATCTTTTTTATCGCAATAAATAGTCTTTATTACTACAAATATAAGTGACACACTTAGTAAATTCATCAATACGCCCGTATCATGGCGGCAGATTGTCGTCGTTGCCTATGGATAGGGTCAGTAATTATGGCGGGAAACTACGATGCATGTCTTGTATTCACTGCGGTCCAAGGTAGGAGAATCATGTGCAACTGAAGGCTGAAAGCATGAAGTTGATCTTTATTGGTTTCATCGTTACAACATATTTTTCTACGACAAATATACAGGAAATTGAGAACAAGTATCATGTTTACACATATATAGCAAAAAGAAAACAACTGAGGTACTTATGTAAGAAAACATCGATAAATGTGCTGATTACGCTAAGAAGTTAAGCTGCTTTGAAAACATGTTTTCAAACTAAACTTGAACACCCGAGGTGTGCCCAGTTTAAAGGCCTGTGTACGTTACAGTGTGACCTTGGTTAGCAATTTTCAGTACCTACCTCTCGTGAAAACATGACAAACATTGTCGTCGTAATTTTAGACATCTGAAATTACTGTCGGTTCGTTGTCAGTTTATGTCCTTGATTCGCCTCCAAACAATGTAAGACATAGTAGATGAAGCGCGGAAAATGCTTTTTTTCCCTTTCAGGAGAGTAGATGATACATTCCATTACATTGGAAAATCTTTAGCACTTTAACGCACTACTGGTCAGAGTCAATAGCTTTCCTTTGCGTGGGTTGGGCACAATACATCCGACCCACACAAAGGAAAGTTATTGACCTAGGACATGCTATCCTGAATGGTCTTACATACAAATCTCAGCAAAAGTGTTTTCTAATGAAGAGAAATTTAAGTAAAAACGTTAAGGCAGACGACAATGTACATCCGGGCGCTTTGAGCGGGAAAGGGTTTTAAACAATATTTTAATGCTGACCGAATGACCGCCCAAATGAGGCTATCCATATTATCCCGGTTCACGAAGATTTATCCCTAAAAGGTTATACTTTGATTAGATTTCTATTTTGTCCTTTATGAAAGGCACCAATTCCAGATGTAGCTAAATAAGGTAAAGAAAAGTGAACTCCATAAATGTTTTATTCTCTTACATATTTTTTAGCTTTTTTCGGTTATACGTTACAATTTTCACAAATCCGTGTAATTTCAGAAAAAAATATCATTAAAAGTACACAGAAATATCCCAAATACCCATTAATAGCAAGACGAATTTTAAGAAATTAAAATTACTTTTTATCTGCTTCATTTACCCAACATACTCAGTTACCGATGCATTTTCCAGGGAATAAATGATACCATTATAATAAAGGTTCCCTGCAGCACCTTTGCAGTTGTAGATGACCGTAAAAATGCAGAACGTAGAGCAAGTGGCCAAGGGTAGGGCCCTGTTATTTAATAGTCCATTTCCCGTGTCCCATCCAACCTTTAATTTTTATTACGGCGCAAAAATCATAAAAACACATGTTACTCATACAGACACACATTTTGAGTGTTGTCACTCTAATGGTATTTTGATCGACGAAACCCTTTGTGGTTCCTTACACTTTGTATAGGCAGGCGATTTTTAAAAATTGTTTTAATAGGTCCCTGAGGGCACACAAATTTAATTCCATAGTACAACAGGGAAGTAGAGTGAGGTCTATTTCAAGAAGAGAGAAAAAATAACTGAACAATAGCGTCACTCCCCATATAAAGGGAATAACAAAGGTACTTAGACTGCATAGACCTGAGCATAATGATTGTACAGAAAGTAAGTTTAACATTAGAACGAGATTGACGTGTAGCAGTTGAGTAACTCAATAGGCTAAGGGAGGACAACTAATCGTTTAAAGTCTTCAGTCATGAAGCTACTCTGAGGAAAAGGCACCAGGCAAAAATGCATTTTCGCAGAATGTTACTCCAGAGCATTTGTATGAGTGAGCAAAAATACGTATTCAAAGATAATATTGTACAAATTAAACTCTATATGAGTATCCATATAGTCCCCCCCCCGCCCCCCTGACCAAGTTCCATTTTATCTCAATGACTTATTCAAGTGATGTGTACAAAACACAGAAATTGGTCTGTTTAGCAGGCAAACATATACATGTAGTACCCAGTAGATCTACTTTGCAAGTAAACCAAGCTGATCACATGTATGTCACTAACGCTTACCTATACCTATGATGCGGTTCAGTGGATATGTACGTTTTCCATATACTGCCACGTGATAGGTTCCGACGCAGGTTCGAGACCTTGTCGTTCCGAAGTCAATGCTTGAAGGAATATATATATATATATATATATATATATATATATATATATATATATATATATATATATATATATATATATATATATATATATATATATATATATATATGTATATATATATAAATGTGTGTGTGTGTGTGTGTGTGTGTGTACATATATACATACAGATAGAGAGAGCTTTTCACACTGTTTCGACTGTCATTCTGTTTGTAAACTCGGGGAAGGTACCTTAGGTTATAGATTATGAACTAGTGCACTTTTGGACTTAAAGGTTTTGGAGTTTCATAGGATGCTCACACTTTTCTGTGAACAAGTAAACTTGATCCAGTTTATGCCTCATCATTGTCTCCATACAGATTTGGGAAATGGGATGCCAAATGACATGCCATGGCTAGTTGGGATCAATACATGAAGCGCCATTCCAGATGAAAGTTAATCAGAGGGTCAGATGCTCCCAGGACAACCCCAGCAGCATATGCAAGTGTTGGCCCCAGGAGTACTGGCAGAAGGTTGGCAACATGGACCAGAAATCAGTGCCTTACTCCAAGGGAGGACCAGACCTTGGGGAAGGTAGGAAGAAGAGAAAAGAACATCAGAAAGTATAGAAAGAAGCCAGTGGTGGTCTTACTCCAGGTATCACCCCCCATCTTTGTAGGTTCAGTCTTCATTGTTAGGCCCCACTTTGTGGGTTCAGTCTTCATCATTAGATTCCCCTGGGCCTTCAGCCATGTATCTGCAACAAGTCAAGAAGACCATTAATAGACCAGTTCCCACCTGATCCAGTTCCAGAGCAAGGACCCCATCTCCCACCATTCCAACTGTATGCTATCCAGTGCCTTTTCTGTCTCCACCTTGACATCATTCTCCAGCCCTATCACCACCTCCCCAGTCCCAGCTGCCTGCAGACAATCCGAGACACTGATTATTGGGCAAGGGAATCCAATCCAGTTTCCCTTGCCAGCCTGGGACACCCAATTTCTGTTGGGCACTCCTGATCCTCCATCTCCATTGTCACAAAGAAGGGAACATCACCGCATGCCCTCACCCACAGTAGAACCAGAGCTCCCCAGCTCCAACCTTACAGCTTGTAGACACCACCATTAACCAACCACCTTCCATGCTGGCCTCCTGTGGATAGGGAGCCCTGGGCTTACACCACCTACCCCAGGTCATTTTGGCTCCTGATCTGCAAGAGCAGGATATCATTGATAGAGATATTGCGCCACCATTTACAGGCCAGCAGCTGTCCCTAGCAGCACACAGCAGCTGGCACAATCAACCAAGTTCCCTCTCCTCCATGGTGTCCAATAAGGAAGAGTCAGAAGGGCAGAAGACGTCCTTTCCATGCACTTGTTTTCTGTGCATGGAGTCTGAGTGCTTCTTACAACAGCATCTGTTATATCCAGTAGTCAGCACCAGCATGTCAGTAGAGGCTATGGTAAAAGAGATGCTCAGAGATCATTGCTTGCCTTTGAATGAGGAAGCATGAGGACTGTGAATCAGAGGATATAGAAGGGTGTCTGGATGACACTGTTACCACCTACGACATAGACCTAATTCCCTAATGGCAGCTGGATGGTCCCATGTCTTCAACCCATCAGAGCTGCTCCCCAAGCCAGGGAACCTACCCTAATAGTAAAAAAAAAAACACTATCCGTATTCATAAATTTCAACCCAACAATAACAGCAAAGAGATTCAACAGTTACCAAAACAGAAACATTTGTCTTCCAATACCAATGTGATGAAACAAATTTCAATCCTGACTCGAGACAGGCAGTCACCTGTAAAGGGCAAGTGGTGGTTTTATAGATACACAGGGTGCCATTGTCCACTTGGGATGCTAAGCCTTGCAGGGCCCAGGATGAGTTGGGTACCCTGTGCCCTGGAAAGAAGCATCTGCTCCACTTATACTTACCTCCAAGGATCCTCAACAGGAGGAGACATCAGACCCATCCTGCTAGCACCCTCTTGAGCTGATGTAGAGACCTTAACCCAAAGTGAACTGCTTTGCAGGCTCACTGACTGCTAGACCCCGACATTCACAAGCCACTCAACATTTTTAGCTGGACACAGCAATCCAGGGCACTATTACTACATGCCCTCAAGAGCATGGAGCAAAATATCCTGAGATTCCGAACTAATCAATTATTGTCATGCCCTCAAGAGCATGGAGAAATGTTCTGTAGAATATTTTAAAAAGAAGAGAATTTCAGATTTGGACCAAAAATGAGGAAAAGAGCACAAGGGATGTGCTCTTATATTGATTCCAATGTTACTGCCAGGCAATGCCATGAGGAATTTTAAGAGTACAACTAGCAGCTCGGGCTCAAAGATTAGATACATTTAAAAAAAGATAATCACGATGTCTCAAATTTAAGGGGAGTTATGCTCATTTATACCAACTTCCGGTTCTGCCCAGGAGGCGCCCATCTTGCAGTTGGAAAATCCAAAACGAGGTTCTGTTTTTCAACGAACCTAAATTCATTGAATTTTTTTTAATAAATCATCTACTCGGCAAGCTGCATCCCTGGGTGTGCATCTCTGATCATCTTTTTCAACATTTATCATGGTATTTTGGAAAATGACCTGTTTTGACAGAATTTATGAGAACAGATTAATTTTGAGTCATAGAGCTACATTTTTCCAAAATATCCTGAGATTCCGAACTTATCAATTATTGTCATCATTTTGACAGTAAAGGTGAACATATGGAGTAAATTTGGAAAGATATAAGAATATAGATATTTTTTATACTTCCAAGGTCATTTGAAGGTCAAATAAAGGTCACATTTTAATTCCCAGTGCATATCTTACCCACATGACTATTTTCATACAGATATTTTACCTGGCCAAAAAGCTACCTCCAAGAAAGTTTCAAGCGGCCTGGAGGTACCACTCTTGACCATTTGGACCCAGTGTGAATGGGCAGCAGGACAACAGAACACACGATGGTCATGGTGAAAGAAGTGGCAGCAGAAGAGGAGCAGCAGCCTTACCTCTACAGCCAGCCAGCATGGCTGATGGTGTATTCCAGTCATCCATTATTACACACCTACACATTGCTGAGAAGCCCCAACCAGTGGGAGCCAGGTTGTCACTTTATGGGACAGGTCACAAATATTCCAGAACCGTTGCTAAGTAGACTTCCCTTGGTACGTGGAGACACAAGCTATCCACAGCATCTTGGTTCATAGCTTCATCTGAACCATCTGGAAAAGCCATACATATACTTTCATTTGAAATGCCAAAATCAGGGCACCATCGGAATATCCATTGTGGAATATTTTATGTAAATGTACAAACAGTGCTAACATGTGACCTTTCAGGTTTTTATGCAAGGTATGTTGGATGCTTACACATGAGCAAAAATTTTCAACACTCAGGCAATTGAGCACCCCAAACACAAAATGCTACAAATAAACATGAAAACCGCAATTTGATTCACCCCCCCCCCCCCCAAAGATAGATTTTCCTTCTGCATATTGATGTCACCACTGGTATTTATGTACAAGTTAAATATTTTTCAACAGTTTTATCATGGTTCCTTCGAGGTCAGTGATTCATGATTATTTTTATTCATGCAGATAAAAAACTGGCAACAATGTTCCCATATAAATTTGCACCAACATCAACGAATAAACATAAATACGTAGATATATCATTGCGTACCCAGACAAACCATTTAAACTAGACTTGGGTAACTTGGTGCGCCATTCAAGACATGCCTGACCTGTGTACATCATTTGAGTTGATATGCGCCACCAGTAAGTTAAACCGACATATCATCTGAGCATGCTCAGTGACAGTTTGACCCTTTATTGGATCACAGGTCAATGGGGATAAATTCTAATGATTTAGCAGAGAAAATAAGACCGACCAAACTAAGAGCCATCAATAAACAGGTTCTGAGAAATATTTCTTTATATTACAATTATTTCTTGTGTGGTTATGACGGTGTTGAGAATTCTCAAGGATTATTTTCAATAAACAAACCAACTTTTACTATAAATGGCCAATGTAGTACTGGTTGCTTAGGAAACTTTATTAGATGAATAGAAAAAAGAGTCACCTCAGATTTTCAATGACCTGTAACCCACATTCTGTCGGTGGCCAGCTCCTCTGAGATCTTAACTCAGCTAAAAATTCCCTGCTGCCAAGGGCAAGCGACACTTTGATAACAAGAATCAAATAGTAGTTTGAGACCACCATGTCTCAATGTCGGTGTTAAGATTCTGTCTTAGTTAAAAACTGTCCAAATCTTGACAAGCCCATCAAAATGAACATCATCGGATATAACAAGACTTGAATATGCACCAAGCAATACATTATCCATTGAATATCTAAAGATGATGTCATATTGACGTCATAGAAATAATGACCATCATGAAAAATAGAAGCGGACAACAGTTTTCAACGATGCTAAAGATGCTGCACCAAAAATCCGATCAAACAAGAACCATCCATGATCAAAACCTGTCAGTCATAGAAACAAGCAAAGTCGAATCCAGAAGTCCAAGGGAAACATAGCAACAACTTTGTAATATTATTGTATCAGTGAATGAAGATGAAATGTGGTGTGCATGAAAACATCATTCTCTTGACTTGAGAAAAGTACCAACAAAAGTTAATAGTACTATTAGTTTAAATCGATTTTAGTTTGAATGACATACAATTTAGTCATTTAATCAAATGCAACGTACTTTTGTTTAGCAAGTACAGGTAAAGGTGAACAGTACAAACATTTATGGTGTAACAAAGTAATCAATGTATGGAAAAACTATTAAGATTTTTTTTGCAGAAGTTTATACAAGAATGCCAGGTTGACCCCAGCTAAGGACTCTATCTGCTATCGCAAGGGCCACCTAGAGAGAAGTAATCACTAAATTTACAACATCTTGCTATGAAATCCTGTGATATAAACATATAATCATGATTAAACGGTGACTTAAAAGACTGTATAGCCTAGAAAGAAGGCAAAAGATTGAGCTGTTATATACATAACAATTTTGCACAGTACACAGATTTGGATACTACATTAGAAGCTATGTCAGGGTGGAATTTGAAAACAAAAACACACACTGCTCAAGTCTTTGGAGTATACGATGACTTTAGAAAGTCCATTTTCTATTTTGTTTATTTGAGTAGTCCATTTTAAATTTTCTTAAACTTTAAATTCTAATCAAATTAAGTTCCTTAGTTTTGAATATCGAAATATTTGCAAATCGGTTCAAGAATTTTTCACAAATATTGCCCCCCCCCCAACCTCAATGCTTCCAATGTGAAAATAGGAACAGAATTTCCGTTAACTTTCATTGGGTTAAAACGTACAAAGTAAAAGTCTAACTATATCATGTATCCATCTATCCGTTGTTACTTTATCCCTAAAATGATTTTCAGGGCAAGCATATATGCCTGAACATTTTATTTAACATACGCTGTAACATTGCGGAAGGCGAAGATAAAATGTTTTTGCATAATGCACTGGGCAATATGTTACTTCGACACTCTGGACGCAGGGATTTTTCTCTCTAATACGACAAACCAAGGAAGGAACTGCAAAATAGGGTTTTATGGAAGGCTGGCAAATATAGAAGGCAGCATACATCATTTTTAAAAATCAGAATGTTAAAGGAGAAAGGGAACAATCGAGTGAGACTTTTTAATCTATTACATGAAATCTTATTCAACTATACTTTTTTTCAAATAAAGTCACTTACCTATCTTTGTGGTACAATCAGTGGAAACACACCACAATGCATCGCAATCTGAGAAACAAAGCACGTGAGATAAACCCATTCAATAATTCAATGTCTGAGTTTTTCGTTCTAACCACCGTGTAATTTGTGATGCCTCATTCGTTCAAACGCGTTCTTCCCGAAATTTGGTACAACTTGTAACATTGTATTGCAGGGAACATATGCTGTGGTTGTAGTACATGCGCAGTGGGGAAAAGAGAGATAACGCGAAAGTAACTTTGTCAGCTGACATAAATAGGACAGCATATGTTCGTGCATACTTTGATTTAAAAAAGTGTGAGAGCTCAACGAAGGTATTTAATAAATAGACATCCAACCAGGAATTGTTCTGATCCCGCGCAGATGCCTAGTAAATGATAATGAATCAAGTTTTCAAATTTAGATTTCAAAATTCTCGCATACGAACTGGATAATTTCTACGCATTTCCCCTCAAAAACCGTTTGCCTTTTAAGCAGACCGAGCTCCATGTTTATTCTTACTATATATTTTTCTGGAGGGAATAATACGTGGTAGTATGTTTAGCAAGCAACCAAAAGGTACTGTGGCTATCCCTTGGACTGGTTGTGATTAAAAAAGGTATGTCTGTCCTAACATTTATGATACAATTTAGAACTGGATGAGAGGTTTTGAATTGCTGGGAATGCAAGAGAAGCTGTCGATTCGTTGGAAGAAACATTTGCACATGATGATCCAAGTGGTGCACAAGTGGTTATAATATTGATGTATGTGTTTGTGTCTGGACCTGAAGTTCTGCTTATGAGAGGATTTGCACAGGTTTTCCTAAGACGGCCAAGTGGACAGCTCGCAGCACTATGTCACCGCCGCCAGGTGGCCCTGAAGTGAGCCTCGTAAGGGAAACCTTGGAAGCAAAAGCGGCCCGTTCCTGGGTACCGGCTGGTCCTGCAACAAGTGTTGTTCTCTTACCAAGAAGCCCCAGGCGGACCCCGCAACATGTTGCTATGCATATGGCGCTGGGCATGGCATCCCATGACATACTTATGTACTGGAAGGTAATCAGTCCACGACATCTGTTGCACATATGTCGTGCAAAACCACGGTTAAAATCCTTCTCCAAAAGTTAAAACTTTACTGGACCTGGCGAGTTTCATGTGTGGAGCATACTCAACATAGGTAAGAATTCTTTCTAGTTGAATTTGTGATGGTGGTTCTTCACATGCAAACATGGAGACTTTAATGCCCATTGATTCTTTGTGCATTGCCTGAAAATGATGCCTGTTTCTACACTGCAAAATATTCCAGTCGTTTTACAATATCAGAATGGGAAGGCGTTAAACCATAACATACGCTTGCAACATGATTAATGGACCAACTTCAACAAGATTTTAATACCATTTCTGTCTTTGTCGCAACTCTTGAAACTGATTGCATTCCACTCAAAATAAATAAGAAGCAAAAGATACAGCCTGACTCAAAAATGCAAGGTGAGTGCTGCAAATAATCCGAGATTGGCTGACAATAACCGATGCATCTCTTCCTTTGCTCGCAACAATCAACGTAAAGCTCTTGATGCACCGAAGCAGCAAATATTGTATTTAAATGACAAAATGTTCTGGTAGGTATTACAAATAAAAACAGAGGCGTGAACCTATGGAGCCAAAGTTTCTTGGAGCTGTGTACAAACAACGCCAAAATTGTTTGACTGCAAATTTGACGAAGATATTAGATGTTACATAAAACAAAGTCCAGTACCAGCGCTCAATGAAAGTTTATTCTATTCAATAAAAAAGCGGAAAATAATTTTAATGCAAGGTGCTGAAAAAACATGGTTAATTTTCATCTGTACATGTCCAGTACGAATGTCAGGTTAGATCCTAATGGCACCAAATGTTTGTTTTGCCACGACATCGTGTCCCGTCGCGACTACGACGTTGATTTAATTGTTGTCATATAACTAAATGTTAACTTTAGACGGTACTTGTACCTTTTCAACATGTTTCTTCAAAGCTTTCTAAAAGGGAAAGGAAAAACTATCAGGTTCCACGTGATACATGAGGCACACGATCCTAACACACACACACGCACGCACGCACACACAAACACACACCCACACCCACACCCACACACACACACACACACACACACATACATATATATATATATATATATATATATATATATATATATATATATATATATATATATATATATATATATATATATATACAGACTCGGCAAGTCGGTATAATGATTTCACTAATTATATCCTCATGCTTACTTTTGTCGAAGAAATATTCTTTTTTTTTCATAATTAGAAACTTTTATGACTTAACCAGCTGCAAATATAAAAAGGGTCACAATTTCTTGAGACGGTTTATGTGTTCCCCTAATATCCTTCATCAGACTTGACTCATTGATAGTAAAATAAACGTTTTTTGGCCATCCCTCTTGCACAGATGTGTTCTCAAATGACACGTTTATTACATGCATGATGAGGTTCTCCTCAAGTATCTTTCGAGCACCTGAACCCATGACATGCTGATAGGCTACGATCCTATAGTATTAACGCTCAGGAGTAGTTCATCATTTTCGTAAGGGTACAAACATAGTACTCTATGGATGATGGGGTACATGGTGTTCACACTTAATAATGTAAGAAAGTGATGTTTAAGAAATCACAAACGGGCGATGGATTGCCCCTGGAAACCGGAAAAAGGACTGGAAACAGTTATGCTGAGGGTCGAAACAAGCAATGGATTTGCCACTGCAAACCAGAAAAAAGACTGGAAACAGTTATGCTGAGAGCCCAATAACCTTTACCAGTATATTTTCATTTGAAATAAGGACTGAAAGTAAGCCAGGCTTTTCGTGACTTAGCTTCTTTCATTGTCAAACGAACCTGAAGGTCGTCATTTTGAATCCCGGAAAGTACTATTTGGGGGTGGGCGTGGGCGTGGGTGGTCTGGTTTACACATTTTATTTTCAAAGACAATGGGTTTGAGAACAAGTAACAACACTTATGTGAACTTCTTTTGATGTTATATATATATACAATTCAGAACTTTGTTAGATAAACCATTAATAAAGCAAACACACACACACACACACACACACACACACACACACGCACGCACGCGTGTGTGTGTGCGTGTGTGTGTGTGTATGTGTGTGTGTATACCTTTTCAATTTTACCACTCAAGGGTATGGTATTATTGTGAGATTTAAGATCTCTTAGTCTTAATTACGAATTGTATAACTTATTCAAATATGCTTTTTAAGCATTGCATGTAAAAATTTCATAGTCAAGTAAAAAAAGCTTCGGTTGTGGTATTTACATTTATTGGTAACTATCAGTTTAGACATATTGTAATTTAAAAAATACAAAAGTAATCGTAGCATCATTTCAAAGGGTCGTACACTTGCCAAATCCTCCTTGCAACGAAAAGACAGAGAGACAGACCATATAACAATGCACCACGAAAACACGTTTAAGGTAACAATCACAAGACATTGACTGACGGAAACATTTTTACAGTTTGTCCGCATGATGCTCCAAACGCGAGTTAAATACCCAAGGCCTGTAGCTTTAAAACAACCTGTGGCAATATTGTTTTCATGAAATATTTGTTCGTTAACCTATAGTGAAGATTCAGAAGATCCAAAACGGATAGTTGTAAAGTAAATGGAACTAGGGGAGAAATAATCGAAAGCAATTTTGTTCTTTGGAAAGTAAATTAACACAGATGTATATGTTGATAAAGAAACTTGCCCCTGATCGTTTATATGCTATCATTATTACAGTTCCGGAGTCATTTACTTACAATACAAGACAAAAATTAAATCTATCTCACTTTAGAGGCGCGTATTGAAAGCAATTAACAAGTGATTGGTAACTCTGAGGGAGGCAAGGGGGTAATGAAAAAGAATACTCCGTACATTCTCTTGAAAATGATGACCGTGTTGAATCACCCCTAGCAGTGCCTGGTTTAATATCTGATACTTTATTTGACCTGCCAAAGGGCTGTCTCGCACCCATACCATCAAAGGAGCAAGCAGCCTCCGGGCACACTATTCTCCAAGATGGCGCCCGGTGAAGACACATCTTGTCTTTATGACATGCCCACAGGCAATAAAATAACAAAATACAAGTTGCTAGTCAATTAGTCAGTAGATACATTATAAATATTTCTTATTTCTCAGCACTTCTGTCAACTTCTGATGCGTCAGCAATATTATATGTCATGCTATCTTTAAAACTTCGGGGTTGTCAATTAAAGTATTTTGCTGTGAGACAATCATAATTTGTTCCGAACTTTACATAGTTAAATTTTCGTCATTTTTCCCAACTTGTGACAGGTCTTTCTATAAGTTTCCATTACTCTTGCTTCTAGTCTTGTAGCAATTTATTCCATTTCATTAATACTGTACTCTTCCAGTTTACTTGGCGCACAAATTGTAGATCTGATGTTGATATTTTGCGACATATAGATAACGAAATAGACTAATCTCGACGATGATCAAATCGAATATTTTCTTTGGCTGTTTTATGCTACTACGTTACAAATATTCAGCAGTAACATTAAAAAGTCAAAGTAGTAAACTGTGTATGATGTTCAGTTCATGTGCAATTTTGTCACTAATCAGCATTTCACAATCTGTACACTGGACCTTGTCACAAGAAAATAGATGTTTAGGCCGGATAATCACTGAAGTTTTGTCATTGTTTAGATTATCATTGCATTACCGTATACATGCTTTTGCGCCCAACTTCATTTGCAAGGTGTCACAAAGGCCAAAAAAGCATTTTACATTTTTTCAGTATCCTCTTGATGAGACATAAACAATTTACAAATAAACATTCGGGGCATTTTGAAGACGTGCACCTGTGATGACCACCCATTCGAATTGAGTTGCACTTCGCAAAGACACCCCAGCCTTTGAACTGAAAGGAAAAAAGGCGCACACAAAGGTAAATGGAGAGAATACCCATTTCATAAGCATGCCTTAGCGTCAGAGATGTGTTCAAAGAGTCTCTACGACTTGTAGTTAAGGTAATATCACTTTCAAAAACGTAAACTGCGCACTAAAAATAAAACAAAATCTAAAAGTTGCGAAACTCACATACCAACAAACAAAACAAAAGCAAAACGAACAAACAAAAACGAAAACAGAGAAGGAAATGCCCAGCATCATTTTTAGAGTATTAAATTTAGCATGCTAGTGCATTGCACCTGTCCTGTCCCATAATTTGTGTATTTGGAGCTGTATTAGATTCGCTACTAAACAGACTAATTTTCGTATTTCTCCACGCTTATTTTCCAGTGGGGATAATGCGGAGCTTGTTCTGCTTTGGGAGCAATGTACTCGACTGAAAATAACAGAAATGTCTAATAGTGACCTCTCGTAATGAATTAAAATATAAAAATAATGTTTATTTTGCAGGCATTGGATCATTTTACCTCTATGTAAATGATTCTTTCTCTTATGATTTATTGGCATTTTTGTATTTTCTCCACCTTTAATGTCCATTGTTTAAGTTTTGTGCGTATTGTATACATGTGTGTCGTCTTTTTGTCCGGAGAACTACTTGTTTAGTCATTTCGGTATACCATTTTGGTAATCCAGGTTGAATAAATTTGTTTATACTTGCAGCCCAAGGTTTGTGATTTGCAGCCTGACTGTGGTCATTTGCACCTGACGCGAAGCGGAGGGGGCAAATGACCAGAGGAAGGACGCAAATCAAAACCATGGGCTGCACAATGATCCCAATGCCTGCATCAACAAACATTATTACGTTTATTATTAATATGTGTACACAGGCCTACCTCAATGAAAATCATCATACACTACCCTTAGGCTAGCCCTTAATAGGGTTAATCTACCAACAGGGATATAATTGCCTTACCAATAGAAGCTCAGAATTGCACAAAAGAGACAAAAGCTGTCCCGCTTAACAGGGAAGACTGCCGTATTCCTTACCGGAAGAACGAAAGTATGCTTTAATATGGTTCCCGTGCTTCGCCTTTTTAATAAACCAGGGGCATATACATGTACTACTTATACCTCCCTGAACAAACACTTTTCGCGGGCGCTGTAGTGAATGGCAGCCAGCGTGTATAGTATTACTGTACAGGTAATGGCCAATATATTAATAACAACATTAGCTATAGACTCAATACGTTCATCATATTGATATCAATAAAACAGTAAGCTTTTGCTTTGTTTGGGAACATGGCCAGCAACATGTTTAAGGTGGACTTGACGTAAAATGTTTACGTAAGAAATACATTTCTGAACGGAAAAGGTTAGCTTTAATTGAACTGAATCTAATATTAGTCATCAATTATGGCTAGCACTTACGGCAAGAGTCTAAGTCAATTAGACGTACAGCCCCAGGGCTGACTTACGACTAATTATGAACGCTCGCTGTATCGGTATCATTGTTTATCAGCAGGACAGAACGTTCGGTTGCATATGAGGGACCACATTTTATCTTTATACATGTTTAACTCTTTATACAAATTGCGAAATACCCCCTATGAATTTATAATAATCACATTTGTAATATGAATCCAAGAGAATTAGTTTTGATATATATTTGTGACCTGGAAATCATCTTTTCTTTAAACAGTTTGAGTAACATAGCCTTCACTATACTATGGCTGACACTCTGAACAGAAAACAAGCGTACAAACTTGCTGGTTCCTCATTAACACTTTGAGTCCCTGGTTTGGCTTTTATGACTGGTTTGATTCCTCAAAACGCCCCATCCCTTTGTGTACAAAATAACGAAGTAATGCTATCTGCCCTTTGTTCAAAATGAATCAGGAGCTATCGTGGCCGGCCGGGTGACCTCAACAAATAAGGCCGAAAATCTAGCTGCTTGCCAGAGGCAGTTTTCTTGTTGGTGGCAGAGAGAAGGATATCCATCTTACGAAAAACAGAGGTTAATCAGTGTTCCTCTGCTCCAGAGAAGTCAGTTTTGTCACAGTGGCTTTTATCTGCACGAGATACAAATTACTTCTTGAAGGGAGGCAGTGCTCGTGGCAGATCTGGATTTTTTGTGTGTGCTTTTGTTTTGTGTTCTTTCTGTTTGCTTGGTTTTTTTTTCTCTTTTTTTTTGGGGGGGGGGCGTGTATTTGTTTTTTGTTTTTGTTTTTGTTTTTAGGGGAGGGTAGCGGCTATAAAGTGTGGGTCGAGCGGCCAAGGGACCGTCGCCCATTGGAACCTTGAATTCTAGCATTTCCATGCCTTCTTTCCAGCCTTTCGTCCCATTAGAAATCTGTATCAAACTTCTGGCCCGTTAAGGAGAAAAAACAAGAGAACTTCGAGCTTCTCTTTTTAGGTGACAGGGCGTGGCCATGTCCTCTGCACCCCCCCCCCACACACACACACACTCCACGAATGGTGCTTTTCCAGAATGCCACGTAATTCTTTTATAACACTTAGTACTTAGTCGCTGAATCAGCATAATTTTGCAATCCACTGCCATCTTTTTCTACAGTCTATCCGTTCCATTCCAAAGGCACACTGTAACTAACTTTGTTAGAACAAAAAAAAAATGTCCTTTTTCACCGTAAATCTCATTGAATAGAATATGGTTTCTATTGCTCCTATTCACCTTTTGTATTTTGCAACGGGCAATTCTTCAATATGGGATGTTACTTTTATAACAGAGCAATGCTAAAGACGAGTTTGCATTGGAGACTATTTACTCTCTGCCACAGAATAAAACGGTAAGATTATTAAAGTGACTGTAATCAAGTGCAACCTGTTGCAACATGACCGTTGTTTGTTACGTGCGCTACATTCTTACAAATCATTCAGAGAGACTTTTCTTTCATATTTATGTATTTTCATTTCGAAACAGTAAAACAATCATATTTTGACGAGAATCCACTTTTTTTTTTTGCAAAAAGTGCCGATATTTACCCACACATTTTGTAACCGTAGCAAGTGCTTATGTTGTCGCGTTCACCTTTGCCATACATGAGAGTAGCTAAGGTTCCCTTTCTATAAGAAAGTACGCACTCTTTTAATATATATATATATATATATATATATATATATATATATATATATATATATA
Organism: Hermodice carunculata; assembly: GCA_964020975.1. Classification (NCBI taxonomy): domain Eukaryota; kingdom Metazoa; phylum Annelida; class Polychaeta; order Eunicida; family Amphinomidae; genus Hermodice; species Hermodice carunculata. Next base: position 41,803 of record CAXHWN010002076.1, on the reverse strand, counting down.
TATATATATATGGGAACACAACTATGCTGTAGCTATGATTTGATTGCGCATAAGAAATGTTTGGATACTGTCTTTCATGGCTTGGGTTGTTTTGCTGAAACAAGTAATGTGTTGCCTTTGGTTGGTTTTGACATGAATCGTTGAAATGTGACCCCGACTCTGATTTGCCTGTAGTTTATTGTCAACAACAACAACCAAAAACACCCCCCCCCCAAAAAAAAACGCATTTACATACATTCAACATGAGACTGAAGAACAGCACGTATGAAAATAAACGTATAAAAATAAGAGAAACACAATAATTTAATGATTGCTGCATTAGTGGAGGCACATCACATTGCCACTTAATTATACATGCTTCTTAGCAGGTAATTATTTTGATTCTTAAACTTAAATAAACTCAAGATACTGAATGTTATCATAAGACCTGGAGCTAGGAATGCAATCAAGACCGCATTATTAAATTAAAATATCATGTAAAAGTTAAATTTGCAATGTAAATATGCACGCATTGTTTCTAATTCTTTGTGTCTACACATTAGGGTTGGAATTGATATACATATGATCATAATCGTGGACAACAGAGTATGAATTTATGCAGTCAGCAAAACAGTCATTTTCGGAATCGCATACTCGTAAGTTACGACTGGGACGCCTTGCCGTGACACAAACTATAACCAGTACTTGAACATATTACACTTCGGCAACTTTTGTTTACACTTATTAATGATGATGGAGGAAAATTTATGGTGTGTTTGTGGTTATACTGCTTATGTAGTCACTTTTTGGTAACAACCAGTTTAGCCCGCTCCTCTGCGATATAGGAATGAGTAAAAAATCATAAGAGACAGGCGACATTTCACGTCCGGATGCTCTTTGTCGGTTTGAAAGAGATCGGATCGACAGAACATGATCAGGGTAAAAGCAAAGCGGACAGTTGCAGCTGGTAGATTGGCAGATTGGCAAACCACGCCCATGTTTCTTTTTGCTCTGCACCATTGGTATTGTGTAACTAAAATCTGTGCCACATGAAGAAACAAGAGTGTTACAGACAATCTGTACTACAGCTTACAGTGACCTTTGTACACTTAAGCTGGTACTTTAGTTAACGTATTGTTGTCAGGATTCGATGTTTTCTTCAAGTGCGAGCTTTGATTGTCATCTGCCAAGCACCATCTGATTTTAACCATTAAGTTCTCACAATATATATATATATATATATATATATATATATATATATATATATATATATATATATATATATATATATATATATATATATATATATATATATATATCCCCTTGGAAGTTTTGGATTAGGTGCTTCCATGCCAATGTCGTTGAAATATGTTGCACTGTTTAACTTGGAAATTTCGGACAGGTAGCATGATTGCGAATAAACTTGCTAATATTATTTATATCTGTGCACTGCCATATCTTTGTGTTTGGGTGGTACGTAAAATACTTCTTAATTGCAGTTTTATGACGTCATAAAAACATCAACAATGATACCCAGAATAGCCTTGTTCCTGTCCATGGTCGCAGCAATAGCAACCAGATTTCTACAAGGTAAGTTTCTTGTCAGACATAATGGCCAACAGACGGTAAAACTGGGCCGCACACAATCATTCTTATGTTAAAATACGTTCTACGCATTATGAAAAATTTACAGGGATTCCTAGACTTTTTTGCGGAAACATAGATTTTGCCACACACATCAGAAATTTTTATTCTGTCAAATATATCGCTATGCCTTTTTGTTTTTGCTTCCAAGTGTCGTTAAACAGAAAAGGATTAATGAAGCAGAAAAATGCAGTTTAACTACAGTCTGTCCAGCGAGAGTTGAGCTCAGGGAGGATGTCCGCATTATTCATGTTGACCTAGTAGTGACCTGCAGTTGAGCCACTCGCACATCAGCAGAGTTATTTTGGGCCATACCACATGGCTCTCAGCTGTGTGTCTGGGAAGGCAAATGAGACCATGCATGTGTGCGCGTACTTGATTGTAACAAGTTAACCAAGATTGTATTATAGTTTATGAAACAAGTAACTTACATTCAATTGCTTGATATGGGTGTGCAGCCGAGAATTTCTGCTATATTACCATCTGTCTCCTGATCAACATCAGGCTCACTGTCTGTATCTGTATCCTCATCACTGTTGTCTCCTAAGGTTATAATTAATTCCTCCACTCTTTCTTCTATAATTCCATCCCTTCTCCAATATTCGTCTTCCAGTTTCTTGCAGTGAGCTATTGCATTTTGCCAGGTTTCAGGAGTTACCAAGTTTACAGCTTCTTCACACAACTTTTTTACATCTGCCATCTTCCATGAGGTGTTGTGCCTGGCTACATAGTTTTTTACATTTGCCCAGATGAGTTCTATTGGGTTGAGATCACAGTGGTAGGGCGGTAATCTCACAATAGTATGTCCATATTGTCTGGCCAGTCTGTCAATCTCATACTTTTTTTCCCGAGGCTTGTATTTCTTTATTAATTCATAAAGCTCAGGCTTGAGCATATCCGTCACAAAAGGAATATTTTTCTCTTGTAGCCATTTTATCATGTCAGCCTTTTTTGTAGCTGTAGTTGGGGCCCTCTCCTCCTGCATGCTGTGATAGGGAGCATTGTCTATAACCAGGATGGAATTTGGTGGTATATTAGGCAGTAATTTCTCAAAGAACCAACGCTTAAAGTTATCGCCGTTCATCTCATCATGGTAGTCACCACTTTTTGATTTGGCCTGGAATGTCAGTAGAGCATTGGGGACAAATCCTTCACTCGATCCGGCATGGCAGATGATGAGGCGGGTACCTTGACCAGGTGGTACATTTAATCCACCTATCTGTTTTGTTCTGTCTTCACTTTCTAATTGCCAACACTTGCTTACACTGTGGTGAGCATTCAACCATGTTTCATCCTGGTATATAACTGGCCGTGGATTTTCCGATTTTTCATTTTCACGCAGTGTTCTCAAGTAGGAATGTCGCAGGGCTATAATGTCTGACCTTTCCAATAAATATTTTCGGCCATTTGACTTTGCAAACTTGAACCCCATTTTCTTCAAAATCAAATGAAGTGATGATCTGCTGCCTGTAAAATTTGTATTTTCCTTGATATCCGGGAGAAGCTTGTCAAGGGTTGGAATTGTGCCTCTCTCGTAAAAAGCATGGACCCTACGTCTGATCACCGACATATCAAACTCATCCAGATCTGTTTTTGTCTTTTCTCGTGGTCGGGATTTTCCGGGTGTAGACAATGGCTTTCCTTCTTGAGCATCCTTCCTGATCCTCTTAACTGAAGCCTGGCTTACTCCAAGGCAGTCTGCTGACCGTTTTAACCAGTTCTTGGCTGAAGTTGGATCAGGTGGAGTTAACACAACAGCTTCAGATTCTGACTTGAAGTAGTTGGAAACATTTACAACAAGTTTCCTTGCCGAACTTTGCAAAGGTTTCCCACGTTTTCCTTCCGACATCTTACACAAAGTATTGACAGGAAGAGATGCACAAAGCTTGTACAAACAGAAGCAATACTGACCATGCAGTCTGAGAATTCTCAGTACTCAATGGGGCTTGTGTATGTTTTATCAGTATATTTTGATTAAAATTCCTACGCCAAAATCTCTAGACAAACATAGAATAGAGTGTAATTTTACACATGGTTTATTTTGCAAAGAAAATTGAAGCAGCATTCCTGTCTTCAGTCAGAGTTCCAGGAAATAGACAGACAAGGGGGTGTCCCTCTGTGTCTTGTTCAGCCATTTCCCTGGTACACAGCATATAAGTATGGGAAGTATTGTGAGTAGGGAGCTCCCTAGGTTTTTCTTAATCTTGATGAGCCTTTGATTACATGACAGTGACAAATTGATAAACATTTTAAGTTGATTTAAAAACCCATTTAGGTTTATTTAACACCCATTTACTGTGAACATCCACCCCATGTTGTCCACTGATGTAGTTTGGACTGTGATAACAAGAGATCTAGTAGCATGATGCCTAAATTGAAACACATGTTGAATTGGCCCTGGCTAGGAGGGACCATCTCAAAATTTGAACACAAGGGAAAGTGGAAAAATATTGAAATATTTTCAATATTTTACAGCTATTGAAAAGAATAAACTGAACAATACGCCTGGCCACTGACTAGCCAAGCAGAGCCCATGTGCATGTGTTTGTATACACTAATTATCATATTAATGACCTGTGATGGGCACTGCTGCTAGGCCAGCGATAGGTTGCCTTGAGACTGCCTGGGGAGGTTGCAGTTAATGAGACAGCCCCCTGAGCTCAACTCTCGCTGGACAGACTGTAAGTTGATTCTAAAAAGTTCACTGACCTAAAAACATCACAGCATCACTAACGTTTTTGATCATTAAGATTTCATGTTCTTATGGTTAAAAAAATACATAACCATTAACAAAAATTAACTTTATTTTCGTACAGAACACAATGGAAAATAGTTTCAATCGATGATGATGATGATTATTATTATTATTATTATTATTATTATTATTATTATTATTATTATTATTATTATTATTATTATTATTATTATTATTATTATTATTATTATTATTACACGAATATTTAAGACAGCACTCATATATGTAACTGTTACACGTTCTGTTAATTTCAGTCATATACATATATATATATATGTGTGTGTGTGTGTGTGTGTGTGTGTGTGTGTTTGTGTGTGTTTATGTGTGTGTGTGTGTGTAATGGGATTCTAGGGCACTTCAAATTTTAGTAAAATTTTCCCCAATGATGTGAAATTAACCTGCAGTAATCATGTTATTGATGAATTTAAATTGTTCTGCGCAATAAGCAAATGATCACGTATAACAACTGATGTTTTATATCCCTTGCCTTTTGGCAGAACAATTCATGGTACGGTTACTCTTCTGGTTCAACTCTGCTAATCTTCCTGAAGATGCAACATAACCAGTGGCTTCACTCCAAGCATCTAACACCAATGTATCTGCATGGAACCTTTCCCCACTAATAATTCCCGAAAAAAATGGTACAGTGTCGCAAATGTCAGGTTGTTTTTTTTTTCGTACCAAGAATGATGCAGGACATCATTTGACAGTTCCCTTGTCGCGCTCTAGTAGCATTGTGTGCAAAGTGCGCCAAGGAAACCGGTTCACTCAGTACCCAAAAATTTAAAAGCCACATGTATACGTAAAACAAACGGTAAATCCTCAAGAGTAACTCATTTTAGCCAATACGATTTTCACAAACTCGAAGGGCTTTCCTTAGCAACCCATAATAAACAACTTCACAACCAGGCCTATATGATCGCCTACCGCAAATTCTAACGTCGGCGATGTTTGGGCTCATCTCATGAAAGAATGAGGTAATTACAAGTGTAGGCACCTTGCTCACTCAACTAAGTGCAGCAAAAATAAATAAATAAATAAATAAATAAATGAATGAATGAATGAATGAATGAATGAATGAATAAATAAATAAATAAATAAATAAATAAATAAATAAATAAATAAATAAATAAATAAATAAAAGTAAGTGCAGCAAACAAATTAAAAAATAAAAAAAAATAAAAATGAAAAAAAAAACTTGCATTTTATTCTCCTTCAGCAAAATGTGTTCTTTGTACTTGCATTGCTGATGTAAATATCCATAGAAAGCAACATAGGGATTTGATGACCATTAACAATATCAGCCCATATCATTTTTGGCAGTTGTATTGATACTGTGCGCTTTATCTTTTTCAGTGCAAGGCCAAAAAAAGACATTCTGTTATTATAGCAGCACAGCCATGTATAGACAGGGGATTGGCAAGTTCCTACCCGAGGATATAGACCCAGACTTGTGTACGCACATCATATTTGCCTTCGTTGACATCGTGAACGGCAGGGAACTCAGGGCGGCTGACCCTAACGATCTTCCTTCTCCAGGCAACAAAGGTATAGTGCTCTAAAAGTATAGTGTCTCATGGCGTGTCTTGTCAGCATATTGTAGCGGCAGAGGCATGGTGTTGTAACAGTATAGTGTCTCAGGGCATGCCTTGTAATATAAACTGCTAGGAAAAAAGATGCCACCCCCATTGGTTCAACATGGGCCGCTCTAAATATGCCTTTATACAGAAAACATGGGTGTTGCATGGAATATTATGTAACATGGTATTGAGGTGCCTATGGGCTTTATAACGGGGCCAAACAGTTCCTATCTCGCCACAAGGTATTTGTTGCATTGGAAAAAATAATGAAAACTGTCCTCCGCCGAGGTGCCACCAGAACAAAGTGGTGATTCAATTAGATTCATCCTGTACAAATCTTTGTTCAGCTGGTTACAGCCTATTCTCAGTCTAGTGTGAATAATGCCTATCCCTCGATCTCCAAAATAAATATTTCATTACATTTCCGCTTGGATTTATTTAATTTCTGCTTAAATTCACCTAAGTCTTTAGACTTGTTGACTGATTGTGGAAGAAGGTTCCATTTGCACACTGTGGCAGGAAAAAAACTATAAAAGGTATTTGTAGGAGCATAAAGTGAGCTAATATCCTGCTTTGACCTGATATTATATCTAGTTCATTCTTCAACAGTATGTGGAATTAAATAGCATAAATATCAAGGAGCCAGTCCATTAACAATTCTGTACATATTAAGTATGAGTTTGTTTTTCCGGCATCGTTCAGAAAGTGGCTCCCATCCCGTTTCAGCATGTACTTACCATGGCTAGTATGCCTCAAATCCCCCATAACAACTCTGGCTGCATCCATCTGAACACGTGCAAGAAGGTCCCTGTCTGACTGTGTGCATCCATCCTAAACTACATTGGCATATTCTAAGCAGGGTCTAACAAAAGAAAAATACAACGATTCAAGTGCACGTCTATTAAGCTTGTGCTGTAGACACTTCAAAATACCTATCAATTTCCTTGATTTAGCTACAATATAATTAATGTGGGCTGACCAGCCTAGATCCGGAGACAATATAATACCAAGGTGTTTGTGTTGTTCAACACTGTCAATAATTTTTTTTGTTCAAACACTAGATCAGGGTGATCAGCAGGCATTTTCTTTTTTAGTAAATAAAAGTGTTTTGCTTTGGGAACAAGCCGTTAGTTTGACCAGTCTGAAACTGATTATTGTCTTGGTTTAGTGTGACCGCACTTTCAACTGGGTTGTCGATTTGAATATAAAGGGTGGTGTCATCCACATAAAATCTTATTCCAGACTGCACAATATCTGTTATGTCGTTCACGTAAATAAGGAATAATGGTGGGCCTAATAGGGACCCTTCTGGGACACCTCCTTGAATATTACCCCATTCAGAGGCTTTCCAGTGGGGTGAACCAGGCCATCGGTAAACAAGTGGTGGTACACTTTCCAGAAAACCAGAGGATGCTAGAGGAAGGCTGGAACTGGGCAACCAAGCCTGTCAGATGGGAGAGATGACCGTTACTGAATCCAGTATGTGAAAAGGTGCAGGTTTTTTTCCACCAAAAGGTATCGTCAGCAGTGGCGACAGGCCTGCAACATCAGAGCATCACAGTATACCATTAACAAGAGATAAGACAAGTGTCAGCCAAACTAAGGGCATGCCGCACTGCCATTTGCATCTCTCTCATTCTTGCACACAAGACACGATGGGTACAGTGGTGTAAGGAACGTGCAGTCTGGATCAGAAATCAATGGAACAGCGTGATGTGGTCAGATTAATCCCAATTCTGTTTGGATTTCCACGATGGAAGAATAAGGATTCGACTAATGCCCTCTGGGAAGTTTGTGGAAGGATGTATGGTGTAACATAACTGCTACATAGAAGGCAGTGTCATGATGGTGGGGGGGGGGGGGGGCAATTACAGCAACAGGGAGAATATCTCTCATCAGGGTGAATGGGACACTAACAGGCAGGTGCTAGGTGGATGAGATCCTGCCCACAAAATCACAAACCTGACAAGCAGCATGTGGATCCAAGCTTGCTTACAGAAGCGTGGTGGTCACACCTGCTATCGATGAATGCATCCTCCCAACAACAACGACACGAAATAAGAAGTTCTTTTTAAGGACCACCATTTCTTCCCAAGCAATGATATAAAAAAGTAAACAAACTTCCCACACACATCCTCATAACACGTGTATAATGTTGAACAAGGGGGTGGCAATTTTTCCCTGCAGTATATTACAGGCAACAAACTTCAACTCATGGTGCTGTAAAAGTACAGTGTCTCAGGGCGTGCCTTGTCCATATATTATAGGCAGTGAAGGCAGGGTGTTGTAAGAGTATAGTATCTTGGGACATGCCTTGCCTGTATATTATGGGTAGGAAAGGTGTATTGTTGAAAGATTATGGTGTCTTCGCGCATGCCTAGTCAATATATAGCAGGAAAAAGTATTTAAGAGTATAATATCTCAAGGGCTGCATGGGTAACAAAGGTATAGTGTTATTGGAGAATAATGTCGCAACACCTCCTAGGTAATTTACATGTATTATGGTTAACAAAGGTATAGTCTTGTCAGAACGGGGTGTACCAAGGCTTGCCTAGTTAATACATTATAGACAACAAAGGTACAGTGCTGTTGGAGGTACAGCATCGTAGGGCTTGTCTTGTTAAGATATTTAAGGAAATATAACACATTGAAATCCTCTGATGATATTTCACCAAGCTATGAAATGTAGTTTCATCTCCTGTGAGAGTTTTCTTTTGTCTGTTTGTTTATTATGTGTTTGATAGAAATTGATTGTAAATCAAGTCAGTTGTTTCATATGGGTAAAATACAGAGCAACACCCAATAAACAGACCACTGTTAGCCCAAGACAGAAATACAATAAGCAGTAAAAGCAACTAGCAGACGCAACGTGTTTCATTACTTCAGATGCTTTTAAAATTCGCCAAGTTTAATTTAGCCATAATACTCTGATACAGCAATAGTTTATCTTCCTCGGGTTTCTTCACGTTAGTGTGCAGTGCAGTACAGCTAGTAATGTACAATTGAAATTGAAAAAATACCGTGGAATGATACAGTGATTGATATCTGCATCTGTACGTAACAATCCATTAATGGTTCATTTGAAAATGCTGCGAAAAGACTAAAAAAGCGAACAAAGCTCTTTGAAGATTAAAGCGAATCCTTTCAGTCGATAAAACAAGCATAAAGCAAAACTTGAATTTGTTTGAAAACTTATCTCACCGATACTGCTATATGCATGTGACAAATGGAGACCTTATAATGAAATTCCTGAGAAAAACAATATCCGACAGTAAGTTATCTGGGTGCTACAATTTAATCTATGAAAAATTCTATATCAGATATTAAAAATATTATCTAGGTGTTCACATGAAAATTCCATTATTGAAATCTGAAGCGAACTTTGCACATTGCCTCTTTCCTCAACAATTGTGACTCTAGTTAGTAAAAACTTTTTTTTTCGAATCGTAAACTTGCCCCCCCCCCCAAAAAAAAGTTTAATGTATGACGGTTACCTAGGCAACAGAGATTCCAAATACACGCTCCTCTCAATAGACAGTACGATCAAAAATACTTTTTGTGTTAAAATCTAGATTTTTGGCACAATCAAGGAAATAGTTCAAAGTACTTTTATTTCTAAATTATTCAAATCAGCAATTGAAAACAAATTCCGTGCACAGTGGAATCAAGATCTGAATTCTCAAAGTGGAAGCTCTTTTCTTAGCATATCAGCCATGAAAAAGACATGGCGCAACAACTATAAAGGAATAACTTTGGAGAAGATGGCAATCAGTTACTAAGTCAAGTTCAGATCAACGATAGTACTCTACACACATTCATTAAATCATTATCCGTAGCCCGGACTCTTTGGTCACATCAGCAAAAACTGCTCTGTTCATACAATCATAGCCCGAATTCGTAGCCTGGCTCCATGAATTGGCTATTTTGCACAGCGGAGTCTCGCGCGAATGTTGTGGAAGAAACCTTGAATGCGAGTCAAAGCGCCAAGTTTGGCTTCCTTCCACAGACTTGGAAAATGCCAATGTGGATACCAAAGTTGAAATCTTCAGAAGAGAATATAAATCTCACGAGAAGCTATTTTCAGAATTTTGGCAAAATTTTGGTCGAAGCCAGCTGATATGTTTTTATGCAATGCCTGCAATTGTTTTAAACAAAATCTTGTGACATCCAAGGTATATTAAAAGAAGCAGCTACAGGAAGCTTTTTAACATATCCGCAAGTTCAAAATAATCCGTCTATCGTGTCTTTTTGTTCGTTTTCAATGCTGATTTGTGCTATGCATGAAATTGCTGTCAAAACAATAGCAATTTTAATCTTGCTATTTCTCCACCATTTCACTGATTATCACGAAGATTTTTGACACCTTGCAATGATTTTTTTCCTTTTATGTTTGTTTTTGTTTTGTTTTGTTTTCGTTCATTTGTTTGTTTGTTTGTTTGTTTTTGTTTTTGGTTTTTTATTCTTGCCACAGGTCACGTGAAGCCCTTAAATCATGCTCTGATCCTCAGTCTTATGGGCCGATTAAACGTGTCAGAGCTCATGTTTAAATGTGAACCAAAACATAAGAAGGACCCTAAATTGATCCAGGAGGTATGTAGGTTGTAACCTTACCTTAGCTAAGGTTACCTTGGTCATGCAAACAGTTCATTTTGCATACAAATATTTTCAATTTTAATCTGGACAGTAGACTACAGATCAAATGGGCAGCATTTTAACCTGTGGGAATAAATTAAACTTGCTGATAGATTGCTACAGAGCCAGGCAATTGTGCGGGACCTGAGTAACCCATTCATTCAGTGCAAGGATCTAGAATTTGCTCTAAGACTTTGCATAGGCAAGGCAGGGGAAATATTGCCTGCAGAATGGTTGTAAACAAGCTTGGCAATATTCATAGTAAAATTACTTGCATACCGCCCCTCTTTTGAGTTCAGTTACACCGTGTTTGTGTCCGAAGCTCATACTTGTATTTCACAGTGACAGGAGGTGACTGGTTTGGGACAGACCTATCAACCGTAAGTGGAATAGCAGTGACTGTGACCAGGGAAATCGCATCTCTACGTGGCCGATTCATTTTGTCTCGCCAGCGTTAGTTGTTGGCGAGAGTAAGCACTTACTTGTCGTTCCGTCCGTCCATCCGTCATCCAAAAACTTTGGAGTGGGATTTCACTCACTGGACAAATAAGGCTTTCACTCTTGGGTGGATGACTTATAGTGATCATCACTAGAAATATGTGCCATCTCTGTCGCTGTTCATTGATCAAATGAGCATTGAAGTAAAACAAAGCAAAGGTCAAGGTCATTACCCATTTGAACTAGGTCAACGTATGGTTGATCGCAGGCCACTGGTTGCTCTTGAACATAAATAGCAAAATAACTGTGTGCTTTTTCTTTTTTGTTGTGTTCTTAAATTTATCCTTGAGTGCACATCAAAGGTCAAACTTAGGTCACTGAGCATGAAACCATGTTGGCCGAAGGATATTAAGTCTTTTCCACGACATCTTGTTTTCATATTTATTTATACCCTCTGTACTTTGTAATGAATGATTACACTTCAAGAGTATTCTGTCTGATCTTTATTATATTTCGTTCTTCTTGTAATATATATATATATATATATATATATATATATATATATATATATATATATATATATATATATATATATATATATATATGTGTGTGTGTGTGTGTGTGTGTGTGTGTGTGTGTGTGTGTGTGTGTTTATCTCACTGCTAAGCTGGAAACTGATATATGTCAAGCTGTGATTTCTATGATCATGTTATATGGTTACTTTATTCGCAATTACAGTGAAAAGTGGTACATTGCCAGTGAATAAATTGAGATTCATTTCATACATTCAACACTAATACTAAGTACAATTATGATGTTTTGTCTAGAAATTATATTGCTGACGGATGCTGGGGACATTTATGCCCCCGGGCATGGCTGCAGCCAGAGGGGTGCAACACTGCCTGGCGGTGGAGCATGTGCATTATGTGAAAACGATGTGGGGTTTTACTAATGATTATCTGTGATATTACCGACGTTGCTTGTGTACTACCTCCGGTTTCTTTGCATGACTTGTGTTCTGCTGGCAGGCTTTGCTTTGCCTTTTCATTCACGTTTTACATTGGCGTTTCAGCTGTAGTGTGGTCCTTTTGCTTGCCCCAAGTCTTGAATTAAAATACCTTGCAGAAGTTTCTCGCGCTTCAATGCAATTTGGTGCCATCCTGCCATCATTTCGCTGATCTTCAATTGTGTGCTTGTCCTTCTGACTTAGGTCAAAAACTGTTTCCCTCTCAAGCTTTGAAAAGCTGGCATCTTTATCCATGTTGACTTATTTTCCTTTTGTCCAGTTTCACCTGAGTTACATGTATGCAGTTTGTACCAACAAATTCTTGTCAATGTAGGATTATTTTACCTCAGTCAGTGCAACCAAAGGGAAGCCATAGTGTTTATTTTCAAATAATGTCTAATGCAAATGAGTGAAAAAAAAAAGAAAGAAAAGAAAAGAAAAGAAAAGAAAACATGAACAGAAAGATTTGCATGAGAGATGAACTTTGAATTCAAAGTTAGTTAAAAGCTGTAATCTCCCAAAGGCATGTTCAGGCACAGGAAGTAGCAGACGACAGCACTGGTCAAGAG
>CAXHWN010002076.1:0-29000 GCA_964020975.1 Hermodice carunculata | reverse complement strand
GTATCACGTGATTTACCCTGACCACAGTGTTGGTCAGAATCGGTCAGTTGACCCCCTTTTTTTTTTTTTTTTTTTTTTTTACCAGTGCTGCCCCATACTTCTTGCCTCTTTATCTTATGCCTTTAGCGCGCTATTTGCCCCTTTGCAACTGAAATAAAGCCGCTTAAAAGCAGCTCACACCATCCCAGATTCCTTATAGGCCGGCCCAACGCAGGCCAAAGACGCAAAATTGGCCATCATAAAGGCCATCATGACCATCCTCATGCCAGAAAGGCAGCTGACCTATGTGTGGCTCGTGTGGCTGAGTGTAGAGTTTCAAATATAGTAATAACAAAAGCAAGCTTAGAATATTTGGCAAACTGTGCTTCATATTACCGATTAACGAGCACAGAATTCCTTTCAAAGAATATGTCTCAAAGAGGACGCAACAGAACTCAAGGAATCGGTATAGCATTGATGTAGTTGACTGTATCTGTCATAGTCTACATCACTGACCCAGCGACGTTTTTTTTTTTTTTTGTTTTTTTTTTTTACCACTCGCCTTGCTGTTGGATAATATTCAGCCCATCATTCCGACCTTTCACGGGTATTTTACGCAAAGGGACACAAAAATATTTGTCAGTAATCAATTTTATTGACATTTGATTGAAACAATCAAATACTCATAAATGCAATGCAATTGCTGATATGTAAGTTCCCCGGCTGCGGTTCGTTTGTCTACCTTGTAAGGCAAAGGTTAACATAAGCCATGAACAGCCTGTGCAATACATTAACGCCTCCACTTATCGCACCTGAAGCTGTCACTAAACCTGGCTTGACCCATTACCAGCACATAACCAGACAGAGTATTCAGACGACCAGACACGATTTTGCCAATTCTAAGTTACAACTGGGAAACACAAGATAAAGTGGCATAAAGGAAAAAGCGCAACCGCAAGCGCGACGCAACGTAATTACAGGAAGTAGCAATTATTTTCAATGGTTCTTACAACTGAAAACACTGAGCTCCGAGATTTTTTAATTTTTTTTTTTAATTTTATTTTTGTTTGGCACTGAGATTGTTTTTTCAGTAACACCAAAATCTTATCTAAGGTGTCATTTTTCTTTATCAATTACCGTTTTAAGTTGGTCATCCTACAGGCTGCACATATTCTTGTTCTGCCCGCAACATGTAGGGACGACACTGAGCAGATGCCAGTTATATCTGTCCGAGCATGCGCAGTCCAGTGCCCCCTTGCTTTGTGAATAAGGTGTGGCCAAGCATTGGATCCACGCATGCGCGGATGCATGTAACAGGTACCTGTCGTGTCCGATGGCCCTGTGCAGGGGTACTTGCGGCGTAAGGGGCTATTTTTGTAGTACAGCATAATTTTGGCATGAAGTAGAACGGGACTGTTCAGTTTAGATCACCTGAGTCTAATGTCGACAATTACGATCGCTAATGTGTTTAATTTAACTTGCAATTAGCTGCAGCTGGGTGTAAAATATAAATTTACTGAAAGGAACATTTCTTTCTTGTCTTAATAGCCACCAGACGCAGTTTTTCTTCTATTTGGATCATTTAGTGAAATGTCTCCTGATACTGAAAAATTAAGAGAGAGAGAGAGACAGACAGAGAGAGAGAGAGAGAGAGAGACAGACAGACAGACAGACAGACAGACAGACAGAGAGAGCTGACCAAACGTAAGACTAATCTTCTTTTCATGAAACATGTCCCCGTCACAAGTTGCAAGTGACGTGGAAATTTTTGATATTGAAGAGAGTGGGAGACTGAACACATAGAGTTATATTGGTAATAGGTAAAACTTTATTATTTCTCAGGCTAAGAAACGATTCATTTGCATTTAAAACAATATGAAAATATATACTGTTGACCACAGACATCATAAGATAAAGTGTAGGATGATACATCATAGCATGCATGCACAATTTTATGAATGTTGCTCGAGCAGTCGAGGCAATTTTTAACATTAATTTCCATTAAATAGAGCATGAAAGTGTGTTTGTTAAATTAACTCAAATCTATTAGTGCAGTGGACTAGACATCGGAAAAGAAAACATAATTTGTACCCAGCTGGGCTATACCGTACATGCCTGCATAATGGGCCTGACGCAGAATTTGGAGAGCCATGGCTGATATATGCGTCCCAGCCTCCCTGCCCCCTTCCCTGACGTACTGGCCAGCCTGCGATTAAGATCAAAACACATTGCATCCACCCGAGAACCGAATTCCAGCATTTTACACTCCTTTGCTGGTCTATTCGCTCTTAATCGCAAAACTGACTTGATGGTGTTTTTTTTCTTCATCATAATCAATGGGCCTACATTGTACACTTATACATGATTAAAACCCCATAATTGTTATCATAGTAACAATACAACAAATGAATTACATGTAACAACCTGGAACAAACTCCAAGTTGAATGGACTCTTTTACACCACCAGTCTTCCCAAGAAGAGGGGACCATTCTGATATTCCACACTCTTTTTGTGGGACTATGCGGGTTAAGATTTAATCATCTGATTTTTTTTAATTTAACAACAATAATAACAAGAACAACATTAATACCATAAATGTGTAACAGAGATAGCAGTCAACAAATTTTTGCTCCCTCTTCGTTCAGATTCACATGAGCGCGAAGCTCTATACTGAACCCCTCTCTGATTGCTGTCAAATCAGAAGGGCGCAGGAGCCTACTAGCCTCGCGCGCCTGTGTTCAGATTTATAAACCAGGTTTGTACTCTAACATTGAGCATGAAGTATATGATAATTAATGACGACTTAATGACTCGCCTTTATCAAGAAGCCTATAGATGACTTACAGCTGGACTCGTCAATTTGAGAATCAGATAATTGCTTGTCCCTTCCAGCTCATCATTGCGCCTTGCCGTTGCGCCATTGTGCAGTTGCGCATTTTCCTGTAAGCCAGATGAAGTTGACGTGGCAGGAGTAACATTTTCATTTTAGGTTTGTGGCTGTAAAAAGACGAAACCAGCAATACCTTGTCCTCGTGAAAAGCGAAATTATGTGATGGTATACCAGTGGCAAAATATTCAATATATTGGACAATTATTTGCTGCGAAAATCAGTAGGGCCTGTCCATCATAAATATGAAGAATATTAGAGAACGGGTTACTGTGTTAGTTCATAGGGCCGAAGGGAGGGCGCCTGGATGGTGATACATGCTATGCGTCAAAAAATGGTCAAGATGGTGGTCTCTGTTTTCCGTCACTTCAGGTTGACTGTGGGCACAGGAAATGGCGATGTGTTTTTAGGCTTTTCATGCATGTTTCGAAGTGACCCCATGAAAAATTATTCGAAATCAAACAGCATGCCCCAGGGTCACGGGTAAGAGGTAACCATGTTGTCGCATGATGTTTTACAGAATAGTGGGCTCAATGTCGAATACTACTTTAGACCAGACTGTGCGTTTTGCCGCTCAAACGCGGTGCTTATACGGCGTATCTGTTGCCACGGTAGGCCTATGGTCTATATGAAAGTGAGATCACATTCAATTTAGGTGTAAAATCTCTCTTTGATGCTCATGCAGGATCATTACAGGGTCCAGCACTTGATCAATAGCACATATGTTATGATACTCTGGAGTGAGAAGTCACCTCGTGAGTGACGTTGCGGTGTTGGTTACAAGGGAAATCACACACGCGGAAAAGGGGCAAAGTGCTTTTTGGTAAGCACTCTTGATCAGACGCGTCAGGTTCAGAATTGCGTCAAGAATGATATAAAAGAAACCATACGGACAAACTCACTGCATATGTGTCTGAGCTTGCAATTTACATGGTCACCAACACAACCAACGCAATGCACGGCAACAATTAAGTGAGACTCACTCTGACGCGTGCAGTTATCAACGCTAGCTCACCACATCAAAAGGCAATGCAACCTAACTTCGTAAGGCATCGCGTCGAATGTTGTGAGTTGACCGTGTGGCTTTAAGCGTTACCTTCAAAACGCATTACGACAACGCAACGTTACGCAACGAGTCGCTTCAAGAGCACCGAATAGATGTTGACATTTCAGCACTCACTTTGAACGGGAAAAGAGTATGTAGGGCGTTGACGCAGCGACCATCTGCACTGACCAGCTGCGGTTCATACACGAGATGTCAAGCCAGGACAAGGTCCCTGGCTGCAATCATGTCGTGATATATTGCATACACATCTTCTGACACACCATAAAATTGGTTGAATTCCTGTTTATAATGGCACTATTTGCTGTGGCTATAGTCCGGATTGCCAATCGTCTGGTCCGTTCACTGAAAGCTACAAACATTAAGAAGTTATTTCGCTTATTGAAGTTCAGCACGAAATACCAATCCATAGTGTGAATGACAACCTGTATCTTGTAGGACATGCTCAATATATCGAAGCTTGAACCAGTAAACAAATTCTTAAATTGGTATTTATAAGATAATGTGATGCACGATGGCATCTTCTGCGACACTGCCTGCCATCTACAAGCCATGATTTTAAAGAACCCGATCACTCATATACTCCTGACAAAAAAGACAACGAAAAAAACAAAACAAAACAAAACAAAACCAAAAAAAAACCACAGGCAGTCTCCCTCGTCAATATTGGGTATTGTGGGGCCAGTGTGTGTGTGTTTTTGTTTTTTGTTTTTTGTACCAGTGTTTTTATTACCTCTGTCGGGAGGATGTGGTGGCCCTGAAAAGAAATTTTTTGTTTACTTGAAGGCTGCACACATTAGTTACCTTGCGTCTTCAAGCAAGCCTGGACCTTCTTTGGTTATGCTACTGGTGAACTTGGTTGTGTGGGCCTGGGGAATTTTGTTTCACTAGTCTGTGAACCGCTATGCCAGTTTGTCCAGGGTGGGTCTAGGTTCCTGATACTTGCCCCTGACTCGATGGCCAAGTATATTCCTCAAATCTTCAATGAAGTACAGATGAGGAGATTGGGGTGGCCATGACGACATTTGGATGTTGTGCTGCTGGCGACACTGCGTGACTTGAGTGGTATGTGGCCATGCATTGTCTTGCTTAACCACAGCCCAGGATGTTTTGGAACCATTCAATGACTGTTGGCAGGATCTCATCCACATATTCCTGGCCTGTTAGAATCCCATATACCTTGATGAGTTCACCTCATCCTGTCACCATGAATGCCCCCCCCCCACTCACCCCCAACCCACCCCGCATCATGACGCTGTCTCCTCCACAGTGGGCATGTTCCACTAGGCATCTGCCCACAAATCTCTCTGAAGGCATAAACCATATCCTCCCATCATGGAAATCGAGCATGACTTGTTCAACCACATCCCATTCCTCCACGGATTTCAGGTCCAATCAGCATGTTCCTGACACCACTGTAACCATGCAGCCTTGTGTGCAGGACTGGGAGGGATGCAGATGACAGAGCAGTATGACCTTACTTTAGCCATGGACCAAACCAAATGTCCATGGTTTAGCTGACACCAGTCTCCTGTTGATTGTATGCCCTGATGCTGCAATTTTGCAGGCTGGGCAACACTGGTGACAAAACCTCTCTGCTGAAAGTTTGTCTCCTCACGTACTGCACAAGGTAACAGACATTCCTCCCATCTGGAAGTCATGGTCTTCCAGATCCAGATTTCCTCTTGCATCCTCCAGTTTCTTGAAAATGGTCCCACCACCTCTGTACTGCTGATCTGGGGCACCCCATTCTCCTGGCAACCTCACACTGGGAAGGATCAACCAACATGCCAGTGATAGTGCCTCTGTTGAAGTCAGGGAGCTGTGAGTAAACCAAACGCCATGCCATTATGGATTCACATTGATGCCTGAATTGCCAGTGGTCCCTTATAGAGCCCATAGGCACCCCCATACCAGACACACTTTTCACACCTTTGTTCCTGTTATCTCATTACCAGGATATTATTATTTTCGACTTCTTCTCCAGAACTATCACTCAGATTAAGCTGAAACTTTGTGGATCTGTTCCTTGTGAAAGGGCCAAACACATTTTTTTTCACCAGGTGGCACTGCTGTGGATTCTTGATTTTTAACGATTTTTGCAATTCGGGTACTTACCAGTAAATGAACTCTTCCTATTGATTACGTTGCAGTGTCAATGGACATTCTAATGCTAAATCACATTTTCGACTTCTTCTCCAAAACTCTCATCCAGATTGACTTCAAACTTGGTGGCAATGTATCCTGGGTGGATCTCTATCAAGTGTGTTCATATGGTCATGCTTTAGTGATTTTTGGACTTTTATGCTTATTGAGGGAAGGGGGGGATCTGTAAAAAAGTTTAAATAGAAAAGGTAAGGTTAACATGGGAGTTTCAAGTAATGTTTATAACTTCAACAATTTTGGTCAGATTTGTGTAAAACTTGGTAGGGATGTACCTTTGATAAGTGTACACCTATTGTATGCAAGTGGTCATGCTCCAGTGATTTTTGGACCTTGATCTCATTCCCAAGGTCACAGGACAACTGACATGGAAATTACTGTTCACTTGATAACATGAGATCTGTTTTGAGTTAGGACCTTGATGTTGCACAGGATAATGTTTCTCTATGAAGGTCAAGCAAAGACAGTATATGAATAACCTTGACCTCATTTCAGGGGTCACAGTGCAACATATATGAACTTTACTATCCACCATAACTTGAGAACTTCTTGTACTGGGACCTTGATGTTGCATATGTTAGTGTTCTTCCATAAAGGTCAGACTTACTCAGTTCATGGGTGACCTTGATCCTTTCTCAAGTTCACAGAGCCACAAGTATGATGATCTCTAGGTAAGCTGAGCATGGGCTGTTCACACAGCCCTCTTGTCTTTTTTGGGGGGGGGGGCAGGAGTATATCATAAACATTTCTGTTCGTATGGAAACCGTAACACCCCAAATGAAGAAGGCAATAGTAACTCCTGTCGACAAAAGGAACAACAAACTAGAAATAAACAACCATATACCCAATCAGTAACTGGTCTGTAGAATCCCATGTTTGGAAAAAGCTATTTCATACAGCTGAACAAGCTTTTGACCAATAATAACCTACTTTATGAAAGTTTCTCCAGCTTTTATGGGCGTTATTCCAACGATATCTGCTGTTAGTTTTGCAACACCCTACTTGTAATGAGGTAGGAAATGACAACTATATTAGAATGGTCCTTGTGAACGTCCAGAAAGCTTTTGAATATGACAATCAGAGCACATTGTGTTAAAACTATCTTCCTTAGGAATGTCATCCACTGTAAGACTCAAATTGTACTTGTCAGAGTGAAAGCAGGTAGTAAACACCAATATGGTACATTGTCTGAACAAAGGCTAATCACGTAGTATTCTTGGACCACTTCTCTTTTTATGTCCGTCAATGACATGCCATCTTGTGCCAACTGCCAGCTCGTCCAGTATGCCGGTGACAGTGTCTTTATTGCAACAGACAAATGGCCAGTTGCGCTCCATGAACTCCTGAGCATCGATTTTAACTATAGTACTATTGATAGTCCTGTGTTCAGATGACGTTGGATGCACAGACTGTAGTGGTCCTGTAAACTTCGGAATTAGATCATCATGTGCAACCTGTATCAATAGTTCTCGATATCCACTCAGAAAAATAGTTCATTAGCATTCGTTACGACTCAAAATTTTATATTCACCTAAGTAGTCATGTGACATGCGTTTTGGATCAATACCAACGACGTATATCTCATTTTAGCCATACCCAGGACCATCACTACGTCCATTAAAATTATGTGGCTGAAATAATTCCCCCGATGTCAAGAGAACAGTGCAACTATCTGCTGTGTTCTGTGGCCTTGCAAATATCGCATCAATGCCATCCATGCAGCTGGCCCTTTTGGACGAACATCACTGTTTGCAATGTCAATCTTCAATCACACACTTCCGGAGTCTTCATTTTTAAGCAAAAAGTGACAGAATCCACCATTGCCAAGATAGAAGCCATATGTCACTTTCGCCTTTAAAGGTTACTCTAGGTCAAGATTAACAACTTCAAAAGAAACGCATACGTGCTTTCCCATTTATCTTTAATAGTGACCATGGGTCTAAGATCCACAATCACCAAGATGTAAGCCAATATGTTCAAAGTTACTCAAGGTCAAAACTAACTGCAACAAAAGAAACAACATAAGCACTTTCCAAGAAATGTTTAATAGTAGTCATGGGCTTAGAGCCCACCATTACCAAGATAGAAGGCAACATGCCGAATTTACCGTATGGTAACAATGATAACGTGTGCATGTACTCTTACTGATAATTTGGAAATTTTGGATGAAAATCTGAGAATATCAGTTGGACAATGTAGTGAACACACTTACTGGAGATTGAGTCAAGGTACAGTCCCGCAGTCTCACCAAGTTTGCGGAAAATCCAGCTTAAATTGAAAAAATTGTAAAAATCAGGGATTCAGAGCAACATCACTGGTGAACAACTTTATTGAACCCTTTCAAAAGGTATCGTTACCACCAATTCGCACCATGACCTGAGTGACAATTTTGGGAGAAGTCGCAAATAGTGAAACAAACATTAAAAAATAATATAAAATCAAAGAATAATCAAAGCACCACCTATTGAATGAATTAAAGTAAGGGGATCTCTGAGGTGTCCTGTGCAATTTCAAAGCAACTAGCCAAGTGGTTTTGGAGGAGAGTATTTTTTGAAAGATTTATGCATAACATGAACCAATAAAATCATAAAAATGAAAATTTCATTGGAACATTACTATATGTACAAAATCAGTTGAGGCTTATACTAAGTACAATCCCACCAAGTTTGAAGTGGATCTGACAAACAGTTTTGAAGAAGTAAAAAATTGGAAATACCATTGCAATTCACTTTGACTTACATAGTAATCAATAGGAATGTATGCATTAACCGGCAAGTTCCCGAATTGAAAAATTCGTAGATTTGAAACCCTGAAGAAAAAAATCCGAACTACTCGCATCAAAATGCTGAAGTACATCAAGGGCTGGGGTCCCTATGAATTATGTTGGCCGAACAGAGCCGGTCTTAGAACTATAGGGGGTCTTTTAAGGACAGGTAAGACACCGAAAATAAATCCCACTTTAGTCATCCTAGTTCAAAACGTATTTGCGTTAGGATAGCATATCATATATGTGTGTACTCGTCATACTCCAAAAAAATGATATGTCCCGAATTTGGGTGTCTGTGATGTTAATTGTTGACTAAACAATTGAAGTTGACCGCAAAGCATCCACCCCATAAATGTCGATATAAGTCACTAATTATTTGTGATAAAATCATAATTAGACTTGCATATTAATCCTGACATATTGACAACAAAAAAGGATCCTGCGATTTTTTATGTTTAGTTTCGTTTTTCTATTATCCATCCTCAAAATTTGACGTTTCAATTTTCCCTGTGATTTTCAGGATTTCAATTTCCTCATTTCATAGAAAAAGAAAGAAGCAAAATTTAGAAAATCGCTGAATAGGTTTTGCAGTTCAGACATTACAGAATCAAAAGCTGTTAACCGGATTAAATTTCACCCAGCTGTTTTCTTGGAATAACCATTCTTGGGATGGGTACTCGTCCTATTATCCTTTCTGAGAAAACAAGCTTCACAGGCCTTTGATGTTGATCATTTGCGTATAAAACTATACCATTTGCTCAAGTTGAGCTGATATTTGTACAAAATGTAGTAAACATCGTCCTTAACATTTGGGGAGGTTGTCAATTAATTCTTGGCCAATCACATGAATAAAAGAGCCTTTGAAGTACGGAAAACATTATTCAGCGATTTGTCAAACGGCGACAGCGACAGTCTGGTTTCAAAGTGTGACGTCATGGAGGCGGCCCTTCGGGCCCCGTGACCTCAAACCTGGCAACGAAAGTTGTGTTGCCTTTCTTCGGTGGGGCGGCCTACGGCCGCTCTTGGTCAGTGCACGGATTGCGGGTTTGGTCTTTCGCCCCCTACCTCTTCATCCCGTTTTTAGGGATAGTGTTTTATTGTATTTACTCCCATCTGGATACTTTATGTAGTTAGCTTGTTAGACTTGTCTGTACATTTTATTTAGTTAGCTTGTCATTATTTTGTAGTTATTTTCTCAATGAGTTTCATTTCTCTTTTCAACCTGAGTTTTGTAACGCTATTTTGTGTGTTTTCTCTGCTGTTCACGTTTATGCTTATTTCGATGTGTTTATTTGTACTTTTATTTCCTCATCCCTGGGTTTCGACCAAATATTATTATGTACGTGGGTATTGTTAAGGTGCCAGTTTTTCCCCCGCCTGTCTTTGGTGTGAAGGACCACTGGGGTAATCCATCGCGGCACAGCCTTAGAAGGGACATCGTCTGACGATTCCCGCTCCTCTTGAACATTTAAACTCTCCCTTCATTAGAAAGCAAAACAAGCAAGATAACTATAAAGTAAATCACTCAGGCTATGATGTGTTAGCATGTTTGCATCTTTTCCGTGCCCACGAACATACTTTCGGCATGCCGCCTTATTTCGCATTGCCGCCCTGATACCACTGTCCGTTTGCCATGGGCCGTTGCTACCTGCAGCCACGTGACAGGCTGTTAAGTATTATTGACGGGCGGCATTGTTCCGTTTGGCGGCTGAAAACCAAAATAATGACACATGGACGTTCCGATGTCCACATGCCTGTGTGGTTTTTGGCGTTTTTCTCATATTTCTACTTTAGTTAACAGCTTGAAATTTTGACAATAGAAAGG
The DNA here is from genome assembly GCA_964020975.1 of Hermodice carunculata. Classification (NCBI taxonomy): domain Eukaryota; kingdom Metazoa; phylum Annelida; class Polychaeta; order Eunicida; family Amphinomidae; genus Hermodice; species Hermodice carunculata. The sequence continues at coordinate 18,315 of CAXHWN010002076.1, read as the reverse complement.
TGGTGTCCACAGCACCCGTCAGAGTTCTACCTTGCTTATTGTATAATGCACTTGTATTCATTGTTTTATACGGCATTTCTATTTATAAGGTGGCCCTCAGGAAAAAATCACAAGGATTTCAAGCCCCCCCCTCCCACCTTCACACACACACACACACACACACACACACACACACACAAATGGTGTGTCTGTGGTGTGCTATTTGATATTGTATTTTTTATTGGACATGTACCTGCTTTTGCAAAATAAAACTATCATATATTTTGTTTTTCAGGTGTATACGCCAGGACTCTCGCCATAAAAGAGAAAAACCCGAACATCCGGGTCCTGTTGGCGGTTGGCGGGTGGAGTATTGGCTCCAAACCATTCATTCCGATGATGGCCACGGACTACAACCGCAAGGCCTGGGTAAAAAATGTAGTCATCTACCTCAGAAAGTATAAATTTGACGGCTTAGATATGGATTGGGAATTTCCAGCATCCAGAGGAAGTCCACCGGAGGATAAATTCAGATTCACTATTTTGATGAGGGTATGTTTTGTTTGCATGTTTCTGAATATTTTTTTTAAAAAAGGAAAATGAGCAGGGTTGCGTAAGTGACAGTAATTAATACTCAGTGATCAAGATAAAAGGCTAAAGTAGATGCATATACATCATTTCAAAAAGACAAAACAAGTTACAGTTATTATCATGTCGAATAATAAAAGCTGAACATGTTATTCCATGAAAACAAAATAAACGACAGTAATTTTCATATTGAGTGATAAAAAAAAGGGAATACACTGTCCCATGAGAACAAACCAGTGACCTTAATGAACATATTTAGTAATAAGGTTGAATGCAGTATTTCATGAAGACACAGATAAGTCACGTTGATTAACACAGTGACTGATAAAAGCTGAATATATGTTTCCATAAGAACAAAATAAGTTTCAGAAACTTATATACTAAGTGATGAAAGGCCGTATACATCATGTCTAAGAACAAAACAAATGAAAGTTATGAAAATTTTAAGTGCTTAGCTGCAGAGCAAATTGTTTAATGTTGAACAAAAATAGATTGGACATATGATCAGAGATAAAGTGATATGTAAGCAGCAACATAGGATCAGTGACATAGTGATATGTAAACAACAATTCATGCACTTCCTATGCTCAAGAAACAATATATATATATATATATATATATATATATATATATATATATATATATGTGTGTGTGTGTATATATATATATACATGTATATATATATATATGTGTGTGTGTGTGTGAATAGCATTTGTCGGGTTGTTTATTTGATTTCAACGACACATTACTTTGTAAACAACGGGAATGTCGTGCTCTGCAAAATGAATATATTTAATACGTGTACCATACAATTCTTTTACCTTTGACCTGAGACAAGGAACACTGAGTCTCAGTATTCCTTGACGCAGCGTTGACTGGATTCTCTGGATTTGCTGCCGTGATCAACTGACTGAGTCTGCAAAGGTCTCATCTGGAATAACGAAGCACCATGATAGAATGATGCATCATGAGCAATGTGACTATCACGATTGAACCCAATGGAATTCATACAATTTAATGGAATTTTCTGGGATATATGTCTAAGCATTACTCTGATGTACTTTCAGGAGTTACAAGACGCTTTTAAACAAGATGCACAAAAAACAGGAAAGGAGAAGCTAATCCTGACGCTGGCTACAGCAGGTGGCACCTACTTCATCAATATATCATATGAACCGGATAAGATTTTGCAGTAAGTTGAACCAAGGAGCGTTGCTTTGTTAAATGTTCATGTCTCGTGAAGGTGAATTAGGAGCACCATTTCTTCAGAGAAGAGCATTGTATTGAAAGGATTCCATCTTTGAGGGAGCAATATTACTTATGGATAAGGAAAGGGTGCAAGTTGTCAAAAGCGATCACGTGAAAGCTCTTAACCAATCAGATAGAGTACATGGTATCAGTTGGCCCCTGTTCACTATTGATGCGGTCCTGTGCTTCAAGGATTCCAGGCTTATCCCGTCTCCACGATAATAACCTCCTTAATTCATGCCATCTGTTAACAATTGTACAGTTGTAATCACTTGATTTTAAATATTATGGGCTTCAATCTTCATTCATAATTTTTCAGTCAAACCACTAGATAGTTAAAAATTTTAATGCAGTTTTGTGTCAGTGTCATAATTCTTGTTTTCTGATCATCCGCCAGCATCCCGGATTACATGTTACTAATGGCATATAATTACCACGGAAGCTGGAATAAACACACAGGGCATCACAGTGGTTTATATCCCAGACAAAACCAAGAAGGATACCAGCGAGAGTTTAATCAAGTAGGTCCACTTTTGTCTCTTTGGACCAATGCTTTGAAGATTTCACTGACTTATTCAGCTCTAATCACAACATTAGACATGATCATACTTTTATGATCCTAGATTCAAATAAATCGTTGAACAACAACAACAACAACAGCAACAACAACAACAACTTCATCCAGGGACTTGTCATGCTTATGTATTTCCAGGGAAAGAAAGGGAGTCCAGATCAACAACTTTCCCAGGCACATATTTGGCGCTGCACCCAAACATGCCTGGGACAGTTGTTGGCTAAGCCTAAAAAGCTAGGGCTTATAAGAGTTCACTCTTTCAGTGTCAAGTGCAACTTAAGACGAACTACCTAAGCTGGACTTTGCTCAATTATAGTAGGGATAGGGATTCATGTTCCTTGTAAAAAGACCCTTCATTCAAGCACCAGAGTGTCTATACATAGTTCCAGAGAGTACAATGGTCCGGATCAACAGCTTTCCTCGAAGGGGGTAAGGGGGGGGGGTTTCAGTACGCTGGTACAGGTAATTATTTTTGTAGAGTACGCAGTACGGAAAATAAAAATCTTTCCAAAGTTTGGATAGTACGAAGTACGTAAAATAAGAAGGCTTCCAGTACGCCAGTACGGTAAATAAAAAGCCCCAGTACGCCAGGACGGGAAACCCCTTTCCCACCCTCTTCCTCGTCATGCTATGGGCACATTGCTCCCAACGAGTGCCGAGAAAAGCTGTTGACCAGGACCATTGTATTCGTATAGGGCACCAGGGAAAGCTATTGACTCAATCAAAAATGTGACACTGAAAGAGTGAAAAGATGCAAATTACAGCTGATAGTGGATAACATTATCCAAAACATCGGTCATAATATGCTATTTATAAAATTAAGTGTTAATCCTGTGCATGAATTTGGCTAACGCAATTTTATAAGGTCACATGATGTTGTTTATCGGAAGCTGTAAACTGGGCATGGCTCAGGAAATATTGTTATCGTATGCAGGTAGGTGTGTCCTTGTCTTTGTCATTTTAATTTACGATACGAGTCATTCAAATCAATTTCCCGACACAACTGCATACCTGGCCGTCTTAGTAACCATAGTTTCGTCTGTCGAGCTACGGGCCACTGCTTGTGCGGGGAAGTGGACTATTACTAATATTCTGAAAAATAAAGAATATTTAGTACTGGCAGATGGAAATATATTCTAGTAATCAATTCAAGAAGCACTAAATAAATATAATTTTAGAATTTATAAACTTGAATTTCTCGTAAAAGACACTAATTTTGTGAGAAAGAGGTATTCATCCCTGTCTGTGACAGTGTGTCCTCTGTGATTGACCGGCCCGAGCCCTGTGCATTGTGGCGGGAAGTTAATAATATGCATGTGTCGTATTTTGTGACACGACTAACGTCTGATAAATACATCAAAAGAAGGAAAAGACCCCGGATTTTGTGCAAAACAGTATCGGTCCGACAGTTTTTCATCTTTATTTTCTGTTTGGATTGTGCACTGTCATTCACTCAAATAACTGACGTGCAGGAATGGACGATCAACTACTGGCTCAAGAAGGGCCTGCCCAGAGAGCGGCTGATTGTTGGAATAGCTACTTACGGGATGAGTTTCACGCTGGCCAATCCCGCTATCAATGGCATGCACGCACCCATCATTGGTGGCGGCGAGAAGGGCGAGTACACCACGGAAGTCGGCATCCTTTCATACTATGAGGTAAATATGTCTTGCAGGCGCGGATAAGGGAGTTCCCAGTACGCCGGTACAGATAATAATTTTGCCCTGGTGCAAGGTACTAAAAATAAGGAAAATTAGAAACAATGGCTACTGGGGAGTAAAGAAAATAGAGGGTCTTTCAGCACGCAAGCGCGTTAAATAAAAATGCCAAGTAGGGCATTACGGTAAACCCTTTAATACCCATCGTCCCCCCCCCCAAAAAAAAGAGATGAACAAAGAAAAAGAAAAAGTAAAGGGTTCGTGTTTATCGGAGGTATATATTCGGAATTCCATTTCGTTCCAATATTTAAATCCAAACTCAAGGCAACCTTACTAGCCGTGGACGATATCCCTGCCTTCTTTTCCCATGGTCAATGTTACCTGAAAATCTGTGAGACTCAGCTGCGATTGGACTTTTCGAGACTTAACTCTGTCCTTTGTAAGGTAAGTGTTATTCCAAGTCCTACTTGCTCCTGCTCTTTCCCCACTGAAGATATTTTCCTTTTCTTATTCTTTTGTCCCAAATATATTCCCGCTAGAAAAGAACAAAACAAAAAACAAAAAACAAAACAAAACAAAACAAAAAAACTTCTCGATACTACTATAAGGCTCATTGCTCCGGGTGTTCATCCGAACTTGATAATCCATATCGCTAATGAAAGACTGCTTCGTATTTTCCTTTTTGGCGGCAAAGAATTACCAGACATCCTGAACATACAAATATTCGATGCAGTACAAAATTATATAGCAGAAAGTAAACGTTTCGTTTTCTAACTTTAATGTGACCTACTGGTTGAATAGGAAAAGCATTTTTTTGGTCAATATTATAATGTACAACCTCTTGTTGACGAAATCATGTATGTACTTATCTATTTATTTACCTGCTCCAATTACTGTTGTTGGTTTTGTTTTCCTGTTTCCCCTGTCAACAGCGAATACTTATATGCCTTGTGTCACAACCTCTACCATATATTCTGTACTGGGTATTACTTCTCCGATTTACTTGTATATCACGACATTTATATTTGACATATATGCAAAAGATCTGATAACATAGTTTGCAATGTCCTGTATGTACTGTATATATATTGTGTATCTTCTCCGTGTCTGGAGAACCCATAAAATTAGTCATTCCATGTACTATAGGGTAATCCTGCCTAAATAAATGTTTAAATTAAATTAAAATCGTCAAACATGTAAGCCGATAACAATGTTTATCGATTTACTCCTTATAAAATCTGTTCACTTCAATCCCATGGGTTGTGTGAATATGTTATAATTTAGCTAGTACCATGACAGCAGTCAACTTAGCACTGGACGTGAATATGCGTGTAAAAATACTTCAAAAATACTTAATATCTAAACAATGATCAGCTCGGTACTAGACGTGAATATAGATGAGCGCACTCGAGAAAGAAGTTAGTACCCTAAGGATAGGTAAGACACCAAAAATAAATCCCACTTTAGTCATTCCTAGCTCAAAATGTATTTGCGTTAGGATAACATATCATATATGTGTGTGCTCGTCATACTCCAAATTCTCCAAAGAATTTATATGTCCCGTATTTGGGTGTCTGTGATATTAATTGTTGAATTAACAATTGAATGTTGACCGCAAAGCATCCACCCCATAAATGTCGATATAAGTCACTAATTATTTGTGATAAAATCATAATTACACTTGGATCTTAATCGTGACATATTGGCAACAAAAAACGGTCCTGCGATTTTTTTATGTTTAGTTTCGTTTTTCTGTTATCCATCCTCAAAGTTTGACGTTTCAATTTTCCCTTTGATTTTCAGGATGTTCATTTTCTTCATTTCATAGAAAAAGAAAGAAGCAAAATTTAGAAAATCGCTGAATCGTTTTTGCAGTTCAGACTTTAAAGAAACAAAAGCCGCTAACACGATTAAATTTCGCCCAGCCTTTTCTTGGAATAACCATTCTTAGGCGGGGTTCTCGTCCTATTATCCATTCTGAGAAAACAAGCTTCAAAGGCCTTTGATGTTGATCCTTTGCCTCTAAAACAATACAATTTGCTCAAGTTCAGCTGATATTTGTACAAAATGTACTAAACACCGTCCCTTAACATTTGGGGAGGTTGTCAATCAATTCTTGGCCAATCACATGAATAAAAGAGCCTTTGAAGTACAGAAAACATTATTCAGCGCTCTGTCAAATGGCGACAGCGACAGTCTGGTTTCAAAGTGTGACGTCATGGAGGCGGCCCTTCGGGCCCCGTGACCTCAACTCAAGCCTGGCAACGAAAGTTGTGTTGCCTTTCTTCGCTGGGGCGGCGTACGCCGCTCGTGGTCAGTGCATGGGTGGCGGGTTTGGTCTTTCGCCCCCTACCTCTTCATCCCGTTTTTAGGGATAGTATTTTATTGTGCTTACTCCTATCTGTATACTTTATGTCGTTAACTTGTTAGACTTGTCTGCACACTTTACTCAGTTAGCTTGTCCTTTCATTTTGTAGTTATTTTCTCAATGAGTTTCATTTCTCTTTCCAACCTGAGTTTTGTAACGCTATTTTGTGTGTTTTCTCTGCTGTTAACGTTTATGCTTATTTCGATGTGTTTATGAAGAGGATACATCCCAAGTTCAAGGGATTTATCTGGAATCATGCTTTTTTAAATCCCGGAGCGAAGCGTAGGGATTTAAAAATGCAGAATTCCAGATAAATCACGAGAACAAGGGATGTATCTTTTTTATGCCATGCCTTCTTTGTTTTCATGAATATAAATGCATTTTAAAATGTATTCACCAAAGCAAATCAGTCCTGTGTTGAAATTTAACCATAGAAATTTAAAGCAGGGATAGATGTGTAAGCAGGTGACATATATATCCCTTGAGAAAACAAAGGAGGCATGGTATAATTGTACTTTCATTTCCTCATCCCTGGGTTTCGACCAAATATTATTATGTACGTGGGTATTGTTGATTAAGGTGCCATTTTTTCCCCGCCTGTCTTTGGTGTGAAGGACCACTGGGGTAATCCATCGCGGCACGGCCTTTGAAGTTTGAAGGGACATCGTCTGACGATTCCCGCTCCATCGTCTGACGATTCCCGCTCCTCTTGAACATTCAAAGTCTCCCTTCATTAGAACGGAAAACAAGCAAGATAACTATAAAGTAAACCACTCAGGCTATGATATGTTAGCATGCTTCCATCTTTTCCCTGCCCACAAACATACGTTTGGCATGCTGCCGTATTTCGCATTGGCGCCCTGATACCACTCTCCTTTTGCCATGGACCGTTGCTACCTACAGCCACGTGACAGGCTATTAGGTATGATTGACGGGTGGCATTGTTCCGTCTGGCGGCTGAATGACACATGGACGTTCGATGTCCACATGCCTGTGTGGTTGTTGGCGTTTTTCTCATATTTGTACTGTAGTTATAAGCTTGAAATTTTGACAACTAATAGAAAGTACATTCATCTTGTAAAAACCGTCAAAATCTCAAAATCGGCTACGCATAGGTTTTTGTTGTCTTAGCTGTCCTTAACAGCGCCCTGACTGCTTTTAGAACTAATTCTGACTTAAAACGGTTACGAAATTAAATTTCTACACGGTGCAACTAGGTTCTAACATATGACACACTCCTAGAGCAAATGATGTGGGTTGGGTTTTCATGGCAACCAGTTGGCATCAAATCAAACCAATTTGCAAGTTTTCAAGATAAGTTGCAATGCCATTCCAGATATAGGCCTACACATTACCGCCCAAAGTGTAACATGTTCGCACTGCGCTACCGCAAAGATGAAATGGGTCTCGTATTGTTTTACCATTCTCGCTGTAATACCCCGAAAGCGCCCGGATGTAAATTGTCGCCTGCCTTAGTGCCTCAAATTAAATTCATGTTCACAGAAACAATTTTTGATGAACATGTAGCTACGACCCACCATGGTGGCATGCCCCACGTCAACAGCGTTTCTTGACGGAACGTGCCCAACCCGCGCCGAGGAAAACTAGGAAGTTTAGTCTTGCTTTTAAAGTGATCACAGGGGGCGACAAAATTTGAAATGTTACTGGGATGCATTTCAGCAGATAGGTAATTTCCTACCGCAGGTGTACATTTGAGATTTGCTAATTTTGAATCCAATGTCACAGATATAAAAAGCTGGAAATATGCTTCCAGTGAGTTTCTAAAAAAATAAACTGTGTTAAGTGGGCACCCTTGGGACCGGGCATAAGTGCCCACTTAGCGCAGATCCATTAACATGGGAAGTATAGGGAACTGGGCCAGGCAACAGTGCCCACGAAACACAGGTGCCCACTTAGTGGAGGTGCACACTCGGACAGGTTTTACTGTAGAGTGAATTCGAAGTCAGACGTCATTGTCTCACAGATTAGAATAATTAATTAATTCTAATGCAAGCTGTTTCAACTAATTACAGCATAGATGTAATTACGATAACATTGCTTATAATTGGTACAATATATAAAGTAAAAAGCTACTTTTATGTGCAGAGGCATATCATTATAATCCAGCGGACGTGGAATTTGAATTTTATGCCTTTCACAAACCCAAAATATATTTCTTTGAAAAAAGTGACCTTCAACACTGTTCTTTCTCGGATATCCAGACTTTCATCTTCCCAGTCCAACTGTCATGGTGGAATGGTTCGCCAAGATTACCTAGTTTCTCTCAGTTGACAACGCTTGAGATATTCAAAATATTTTAGAACTTTAGCCACAGAGCCTATTCAACAATTATTTTGTGATTCCTTGCTTTCATAATGATGCAAATGTATATATTTAACTTTTTAGATCTGTGAAAGACTTAACAAAGGATGGACGTACGTGTGGCATGAAGACCAGAAAGCTCCATATGCATACCGTGGTAATCAATGGGTGGGATACGATAACGTCAGGAGCATTGAATATAAGGTAACTGTGGCCTGGATGTTCAAGGATGGGATATATAATGTTGGGCAGCTTAAGTTTCCGTTCATCGCTCGCATACAAATGACATCAAACGCAGAAAACACAGTGCTCAGTCCGGCAGCTTATCGTATGCCGTGCCTGTATAAATGTGAAAAGACCGGGGTTTCTTGAGCTTTGGGTGTACATCATGCTTTACAAACATTCTGTACCATTTAATGCTTAAGTGTGTACTCTTCTTAAATAAACGTTAATATCCATTGGAATAGGAATAGCGACATCCCAAATTTATGTTTTGGTGAGCATCAACATTTCGTAGTAAATAATGACCGGTACTCGTTATTAAATGTACATGAACGGAACTTACTTTCATAAATTTAGGAAATTGAACATAGCTGAACAGTAACCAAGTACATGTAAATCAATATTAGGGGAACACAAATGGTAGACGAATTGGCTGAAAGGTAATTTACTATGGTACCCAGTTTTACAATAGGCGAGAGCAAGAACAGAAGCTTCTACAGCGCTCCTGCATCGGGTATTTCGGTCACTCCAGGCCAGAGTTGTGTATTCCTGTTACTTAATAACTTTGAAACCGTTTGTTGCAGAGACAACAAAAATTTGTGTGATAAAATCATTTACATAGCTGAAATATTCACATAAATTTTATACTTGCAGCTTTATAAGTAGTCTTTTAATTTGAGGTTAAGGATCTATGTTAGGGGACCAGGACCTGACCTACAGTAAATTACTCATTTGCCGATAATTTTAACAAGAACTCCTGGAAAGGAATAATCTGCATAAGCGTAAACAGAAGTACGTATAAGTGACAGTGTATCCGTTACCACTCGACCATTGTGTATATTCTTTCCTGCCGACAGCTTCAGAACAATTTGATACACCTTTGTAATGTATACGTCGAAAACAGAGCCAAATTTTGTTATTTAACAAGCATTGCAAGAAAAATTGAGCCAAAATTTGTTAAAGGAAACGCAGATCCAAAAGGGCGGACGTCCACTGAAACGCAAAGTGGATAACTAGAAATAGATAGATAAAAGTAGACAACTTTTCAAGAAAGTGATGTAACGGTATCATTCTTAAAACTTGTGACATCATTCCTTACCGCTTGTGATGTCATGCCCATATCCTGTCAATCACATTGCCAAGTCAGTTAGAAGTCATTTCTCTTGCCTTTTTTGTTTGCGTTGTTGATAAACATAAAATAATTATCTCAGCAGGAAACTCCAGTATAACAATGCTACATGCCAATCAAGGAAATAATGACAGGGGCTTTACATTTAATTACAGACATGTAAATCTAGTTCAACACTAGATGCCAATAAGTAATTAGTAATGCCTTTAGGCGTCGCCACATTTATTGGGTATTTTCGCTTCATTCACTTTCAAACTTGCATATGTCCAACCGAAAAGGATATCTATATGATATGCAGTGTACGAATGTATAAAGTAAGCGGCTTTGAAGTTATTATACAATATCGGTGCTGTGCAGAGTATACTTATGCGCATAAATTTATGCTTATACCGATTATCCCCTTCTAAAATTCCTTTCTATTGTGAATGTTCTTCTATGACCAGTCATTCCAATTTCATGCCAATTGTAATATAGATGTGATTGTTTGATTCTTTTGTACAAGGGAAAATGACAGGCCCTGTGTTCAGGTGCGAGGAAGCTTCGTGTTCTGTCTGGCCTGGCTGCCACAGATCATGTCAGCCACTTCAAAAATGGATTCACTAACACCAGTTGGCCATACAATAAGTTTACACTTCGGTCACCGTAATTGCAATACACTAGATTATACTTTAAAAACAAAAAGGCTGCTTGTAAATTTACCTGTAATTATGTCATTTAGTAGACTACCCACAAATATTTTTCTTTTTCGGGATTCTTCTTTAACAGTATTGTCATGTCATTCATGATTTCTTTCGTTTTGTTGCTTTATTCTTTAACCAGTGTCACTGGTTAAGTTTGAGAATACTGATCTCCCCCCCCCCCCCCGTGTCCTGGATGATACATGGTAAAACAAGATAAGTGGCGATGATGACTGTGAAAAAAGAACCATTAATCCATGACTCATTCAAGACATGTTCACACAGACAGAGACTGTAAATAACAGTCACAACTGACTTCAAGGGCCCATGCAAGTGTTCAAAAGGCAATTGAATACTTTGATACCTGGCAGGGAGGGGGGGGGGGGGTATTGTGAGCTCTCTTAGTTTGACTGGCACTTGGCTACTTGAGAAAGACCTTCCGAGTAACTGAGCACACTGAACCGCAGGCGAATAGTTCGTACGCTTGCATGTAGTGTTTCCTCCACATGAACCATGTCTGTATGGTGTTAAAGGGTGTTTAATCATTACAATGTAAATGCTGCACCATGAACTGAATCCACAGATATATGAGTCATTATATGACTTACCTTCTTTCTGTAGTAATTTTTTCTACGCTGTAATCCAATGGCTTGTTCCTAAGGGAAACCACAGCAAAAGTGAAACCTATTATTTGATTAATAGCACAAAAGTCTATGAGCACATAGGTGTCGCCACAAGGCGGTTTACTGATGTTAACACTCCTCCTGGTGGCAAGGTAAGATAGATAAACGATGGATGTGTTAATTTCGGACAAACTGAGTACCAGTATGTATGTAGAAAAGCAACAACAGACGTTTTTGCTCTGAAACAGTTAATTTGTTTCATTACTGAGGTCTGCTCGAGTGGGGACTACTCATGGTCTGCAATTTAATACAGGGTATTTGTGTTGCAATGTTACGCGATTACAAATCACAGAAATTATCACATTTCAAGCCAAAACGGTAATTTGAATTTTTAAGAATTCCATGGTTTGAATTGTTATCAACTAGAGAGTAATGCCAATGCGGTATTACAAATCAAACTGTGACATCCATGTTGATTAATCTCAAATTATAGAGGTCTTTATCATAAATGTCAGAAAAATGAAGTATGTGGCCTCTTTGAAGCCAACATCCAAATCAACTTACCCCCCCCCCCCCCCGAAAAAAGCTCAAATACCAATACTTATATCCATTTTTTTAATGGGAAAATGAAAGAGCACTGCACTGCGGGACTGGCTTTAGGGTAACACCCAATTAACATTTGGCATTTTCATTTGCATTTTATACCTTACTGGGCTCATACAAAACACATACAATATAAATAAAATGTATAAAAAGTGTAACCAACGTATACCTGTGCATGATGTTGTAAAGACCTGTTGCCATATGGATGAGTCTCCCCCCCCCCCCCCCCCGCTCTGGCTGGGCGGACTCGAGAGCTCAACAGGAAATAATGCATTGAGCCCTTGAGTCCTCCCACACACACACGTTATGAGAGACCCTTGATATCTAAGTGCATACCAATTAAAAAGACCACTAACTGCTAAGAAATGGCAGTGCACTATATACATGACTCATTCTTTCTGTGTTCAAAGCAATCAAAGTCAAAATGAGCACTTTCCCTTTTAATTTCCTTTTTGGGTGGATCGATGATGTAATTCAGTTTGACTTCATTCGATGGAGCTTAACCTTAAATGATTGAATCCATTATTTTGTGAAATTAAACAAACAGTCCAGGCCCAACAACAAAATCCGTTATATTATCATCCAAATCAGTGGCTGTTTTATAGGGTTGATACAAAATATTATCTTCCGGCAAAGATATAATTCGGTACCAAAACTTAATAATTTTAACTTTAATTTCAATATCCAGTAAATACCGCCCTAATTCTGCCAAAGTTGCGGTATTTGATGCTTTTTGATCTAAGCCCAAAATAAATTTACAGTAATCAATTTGTACCTTCTCGATAGGAGCGATATTTGTAATTTTTAGCGTGTGAGGATCATTCAAAATATTAGCACGATTACGACAATTAGCAGAGGACCTGACTTCATTCCCATGTAAAAATATTGGTTTTACATTAACAAAGAGCCCTCTGTACTGGGGGGGGGGGGGGGGGGCCTGGTTTTAAGGTAACACTCAATGAAAAAACAGGACTGTATTGGGGCCTGGTTTTAAGGTAACACTCAATGAAAAAACAGGACTGTCTTGGGGCCTGGTTTTAAGGTAGCATACAATTGGGAAAAAAAAACCCACTCTACTGGGGTGCTGGTTTTAAGTTAACACTCATTTGAAAAAGAGCACTGTATTGGAGGCATGGTTTTAAGGCAACATCCATTTGAAAAAAAGGGCACTCTGCTGGGGCCTGGTTTTAAGGTAATGCCCAATTAACAAGGAGCACTCTACCAAGGACATGGTTTTGTGTAACAACCAAATGAAAAAGAGCACTCTACTGGGGGCATGCACAGGCTCAGTCCATAAATTTTACTTATTTACTGCCATCAGCAGTTGCTGGCACGAGCTTCAGCATCAGTAACTTCATTTTGGAATTTTGCGTATAGTGGAAAATATATACTGTAAGTCATTTTGTTTTATTACACCCAGTTTGTCTCCAGCCAATATTGTAACTACTCTTGTCTGGTGAGTTTTCTTCTCTATGAAGGGATCTTCAAAGAGGTTCCATGAAAGTTTACATTGGTTCAAGGCTAGGCTGGATTGGACCCTGTCGCACAATTGAAGTGGGATTCTGGTGAAAGCTTTATTCGTCTTGCCTATATGCGACCTTGTAATATGTTGTCATCTCATTTTAAGAGAAACCCCAGTGTTATATACCCAAGCCTAAATGGAATAAGACGATTGATTCTATAACACAATGCCTGTACATGTGTCTCAGAAAATGGAGTCCAATCAAAAACTGTTCAGTGTGAGCAGGACATCGCTCCAGTGCCACAATCGAACCCTCCAAAACTGTATTCCTCAGAAGGGAGCAGGCAGCAAGACGTAACCACTGGCAAGGGTGGTGCCAGCCACTGTACTGACTGAGGGGGTCATTAATTTTCGAAAATTTATGGCCTGAAACTCTGCTGATGTTTTAGCTGCTGTCAAGTGTCATGCCAGACGCGTTATATATGATTACTCGATCCGTGTCCTAATTTAAGTGCTATGGTAGGCCTATACACATTGGTCCCGGACAGAACTGGATTTAGTTGGTTAAATTCTTCAAATTATCCAAGTTAATTCCTTCATAATGCATTGAAATGAAGCCGTTTCCATAATTCATGTTGCTCAGTATAATTCAAGTTCATCACCTCTGTTTTCAGGCAAAGTACATCCGGGACCATAATCTCGCTGGAGCCTTCATCTGGTCAATTGAAATGGATGATGTCAAGGGCGCAGCTTGTGGAGAAGGCCAATACCCACTTCTGAACGCTATTAACCGCATCATCAGGCCTAACTATAGATCATCTTCGCGTGGAATAGCGCACGTGCCCAGGAAGGTTTGGGTACCTCCCACCCAGGCACCAGCGCCCACACCCATTCATGTGGCGGCGCCCACTCACCCGCCTCGCCACGTCCTCGTCCAGCCCACACAGGCCGTGCCAAAGTTGGTGCAGCCTACTCAAGCCCCGCCTCCCTGGGAACAGCGCACACAGGCCCCTAAAGGCCCAGCCCGGACCAAAAAACCAAACCGTTCACGACAGGATCGCTCCTACCAGTCCTGGGCCAGCAGGACCAACAAACGAGCAGGTATGTATACCACGTTGACACAGTTATACCGATCTGACCTTAACTGCCAGACATGCAGGTTTTTGCCCGTTTCTTTTCTGACAAAACCGTCGTGTAAATTTCATCCTGCGAAATACTCCACTTTGATATTTTATATTGATTGCCAAAACACAGTCAAAGCCACCGGGGAAAAAAGAGAAGTGAACATCCATACCGCTCACAGCTAGCTGTATCAACTGGGAAAGTTGAACTTCTGCTTGTGATGAGGCGGTATCAACGACCTTCTTTGGTAGCATCCCTCGCAAATGAAAAAAGCTGACTCAGGGCATGCTATTTTGGAATGGCTGATCTACAGGTTGCCTCCATAGCATCCCCATAGACTAGCAACAGTTTCTGATGAGGGCGCTCCTGCAGCAATAGCTAGTCAATGGGAGATTGTACAAGGAAGCAAATCTACAGGTCTTATTCAATTATTGTTTAATAACCTAATAGCCACCATTCAGACTTTGGATATTTAAATGACAACTTCCAGGAACATAATTACATGTATGTGTCCCCGAGCATCGCATTCGACAACAGTATACTGCAAAAAGTATTACCAAAATACTAACTTCTTTAAATAATCCTTTACAGTTTAAGGATTGCATCATAGACTTATGTCTGGTCCACGGATGCAGGGAAAGAAAAATCTGTGAGGAAATCATTTGACTGATTATCTTATACGTACACCATCCTTTATATTGGAAATCTGAGACCACAGAAATATGTGAGATTTGGAATGGTGTTCATCCTTTGCACGTTATTGCTGTATTTGCTGCAATCTGGCACAGGTGGTTGTGAAAGTGTTACCTTTGACCGGCTTTGAAATACCAAAGCTACAATCATATTAAATCATGCTATATCGTGTCATATCATATCATATCATATCATATCATATCATATCATAATCATATCATATCATATTGTATCCATCATACTGTATTATATCATGATCAAAACATACATCATTGCTTTGAAAACAAAGCTATAATCAGGCTTGTAAATTTTTTCGTTACCATAGTACAAAGCTCTGTGTTCATCTGCGGAAAAGATTTATCTTATTGTAATGAAGAGGTAACCTGGAGTGGCAGAACCAGGTGGATAACTATAATGTAAAGTGCATGTGATGCATTTTCTTTTCTTTATTTTTTTTTTGGGGGGGGGGGGCGGCGGTTATTTTCGGTTATTAATTAATTAATTTCAATTAAATTTTAATTAACTTATTTATATTATTTATTTATTCTCTCACTCATTCATTTATTTATTTGTTTACTGAACTTCGTCACCTCTTTTGGTACTGTTAACCTGTAAAAAGGGTGTTTAAATAGACCTTTATTTCCCCATTGACCTTTTTTTGTGGCCAATGGGGATGTGGGGAGGAGCTCAGACAAAGGCTAGGCTTGTCAACAGCGCCACTTGTTAGATTACGAGATGTGAACTGTTTGCGGTGACTGTATTTGCTCAAGAAGGTCATAGCCTCGGCGATGCAGTGACAGAGGCAGCTTGCCAGTTTAACCGCGTTGTGAGTTGTGACTCGAATATGGTGCTTCCCTACAATTTACATAGGGTCAGTGCAGTGTGAATATCTCGGGTGTATAATGGGCAACTGTTAATCAATTTGTAAATTATGAGAGAGTCGGCTTATAAGCTAACAATAGACCATGTCAGAAATTTCACCACCAGATGGCTCTGGGGTACTATCCACCCTAGCCTGACAGAGTGCCAAATAGCTAAGCATGGCAGAGTATGGGAGGTGGACAGTCTTTGAGTTGAAACAGGAACTAATCAAGAGAGGGGCACCAACTAAAGGCAAAAAGTGTGATTTAGTAGAAAGGTAAGTACTTGCTGATCAGTTTCATATATTATCTTACAGGAATTTATCCCAAGATTATAAGTTTAGTCACTTTACTCCAATGGGTTGAACCAGCAGTTTACATCACTGGTCATATATTGCTGTGTGTGTGTATAAATACCTCTCTTGGCCACACACAATTCTGTGACAAGTCAAATTATGAGACTGTGATTAAAAGTATAATTAATGTTCCATAAAGAGAGACTTTCATAGCCATACATATATTATTTTGAATGTGGAATAACCTGGTCAAAGTGTACATAAGCCACCAGTAGCCTGACCTGAGCCAAGCCTCTGGGGCCCAGCCAGTAGCTTGTGTTTTTCATCTTTGCCTTTGAGTATGCAGTGTTTTTACCTCATTGTTATTCTGGACAAACACATTACCAACAAGTGTCTTGTATACACAGCACACCAATAAAGCACACTCCCCAGAGGAACTAGACAACAGCAGCATTAACACCTTGCTTATCCCCTGGAGTGACCCAATATACAAGCTACTGGCTGGGCCCCAGAGGCTTGGCTCAGGTCAGGCTACTGGTGGCCTATGTGCACTTTGACCAGGTTATTCCACATTCAAAATAATGTATGTATGGCTATGAAAGTCTCTCTTTATGGAACATTAATTATACTTTTAATCACAGTCTCATAATTTGACTTGTCACAGAATTGTGTGTGGCCAAGAGAGGTATTTATACACACACACAGCAATATATGACCAGTGATGTAAACTGCTGGTTCAACCCATTGGAGTAAAGTGACTAAACTTATAATCTTGGGATAAATTCCTGTAAGATAATATATGAAACTGATCAGCAAGTACTTACCTTTCTACTAAATCACACTTTTTGCCTTTAGTTGGTGCCCCTCTCTTGATTAGTTCCTGTTTCAACTCAAAGACTGTCCACCTCCCATACTCTGCCATGCTTAGCTATTTGGCACTCTGTCAGGCTAGGGTGGATAGTACCCCAGAGCCATCTGGTGGTGAAACTCATTTCTGACATGGTCTAAAATAAGCTTTATGCAAATCCTATGGTTTATTTTCGGCAGTATTATGTCCAGGTGGCCACTTACCGAGTGACACAATGCTTGTCATTATTTTGTTTATTCTATTTCCACTTACCTTTCAGCCCAGAAGTGTACCGATCCAGGATCCTTTCCCGACACTGCAGACTGCCACAGCTACAACGTGTGTCTTCCTGGGAAGGAAGGTGAACAGCCACTCCAACTGAGGTGTCCTTCAGGCATGGGCTTTGATATCAATAAAAAAACTTGCAACTTTGTGAACGGATGCTGGTGATCGGTCAGTGGTCACGGCTTAATACTGCCAAATCCGTGACCGGCAGCTCTGTGTGCGGCCAGATTATCCTGCAATTTAAGTTTTGTACAAAAAAAATGTGTCGCAGATCGTTTTCTGTGCGAGCAACAACATCTACACAAGGGACGTTAGTTTGCGCATATCATAATTACACCACAGACAATGCTTTTGCTGAAAAGGAGTCACAAACAATGCTTCAGAAGAAATTACGTCATGGAATCTTACTTCTGCTGAAATGTATGCTTTATGATTCTAGTACGTAAAACATCTATATCAAGTGGCAGTCCACTCACGTCATTCTGCCGTCAAGAGACAAAAAGGTGACATAAATATTTGTTTGCATCACTCCCAAAATAACATTCAGGATATCTAGTTGCTACTTGTAATTCATAGCTGACAGTTATATTTTCAAAAAGATGTTTGTATGCGTAAAAGTGAGCATTATACAAGACCTGAAGTGTACCTCCAAAGCACGTGACATTTCGTACCTTTTTCCCACGTGCATAAGTTTGTAGTGTGACACTCCCCTCCCCCCTCACTTATTTAGAATTGACCTTCACAACATATCATTGCTTG
>CAXHWN010002075.1:0-21000 GCA_964020975.1 Hermodice carunculata | reverse complement strand
AGAGGACGCACTGCACACACACGTTGTTGAAATATTTGAATTATATTGAAAAGTTGATAAAAAAAAAACTATTTGACATTTTTTTTGGAAATCTTGATTCAAAAGTACAATGTATGTATTTGCACCTTCTCAGATTGCTTGGAAGAATAGGAATAATTCCTCAATTGATGAAATTATAGATGGATTTTTGATGGATAGATATCAACGTCAAATACAGAAGGTTAAATCTTATTATATTTTACACCGAAAAAAAAATCAATCAATGATTTTGATCCCTGACTATATTTTCCCGACATACGATGCTTCCGCTCACGCGTTCAGTACTGTCAAAGGTGAACACTATTCTGTCGCCTCATTTTCGTTCCTGTTTTGTTCTGTATACAACCTTCTCCTAGTTCATGCATGTATATTCATCACGACTAATTCACACGGCAATAAATGAACACAAATAAATAAACTACCCGAAGTCAAATACATGAGGACATAAAGTATAAGTTTATTTGTAAATTTACAATCAATGTTTGTTTGGGGAAATGCAAAATGCAAAATAGGAACCACAGCGAAAACTATAAGTGTGTATGGTGTCCAATACATAAAGTAAGAATGTCATATATATATATATATATATATATATATATATATATATATGTATGTATGTATGTATGTATGTATATATGTGTGTATATTTATATATATACATATATATATATAATGTATGAAGGTATTATTATTTTATATGTAATAATGTTTAACGTACACACAAATATATATGCTGAATTGTTTCCTGACAATGCCTCTAAAATCGAACAGTAAATTGATTTTATTTATAGCTATTTTCGCATGTCCCCAATACTAAAAATAATAAATAAAGCTACAATACTATGTGATACTGATGAAGAATAGTACTGACACACTGCTAATTTTCATATTATATATATATATATATATATATGTTTATATATAGGTATATGTTTATATATATATATGTTTATATATATATATATATATATATATATATATATATATATATATATATATATATATATATATATATATATATATATATATATATATATATATGTGTGTGTGTGTGTGTGTGTGTGTAACGGACATATATACCTACAAACACAAAAAATATGCTTAATTGTTTCTTGGCACTGTTTCGAAAATCTGACGTTAGCTCGGGTCTATTTATTGTTATTTTTCCCATCTTCCCACTAATAATAATCTTAAATGAAGTTAATATAGTCCGTTATCTTGATGGATTATACTGATACAAATACTTGTTGACTGCCAATACTATTATGTCAGTGTGCCAACACAGACATTCTGTTTGTACTAGAGTTCTTTCTTTCTTCTTTACCACTAAATTCTGTTCGCCAGTTTTTTCCAAGACTATTACACTCAGAAACGTCAAAGTCGGCATGATGATAGGTGTATACATGAATTTGCACCTTTCAAAGAAGAGAAAAAAGGAGAAAATAAGTTGAAAAGTATGCAAATAAGGGGCATTTGATATTTTAATTTTTGAATATCTCCAGAACTATTTATTGCATGTGCAACTTCAATTAATAAGTTTGCACATCTCTGCAATTTACATGTCACTTTTAAATGTGAAAGGTCAAAGTCATTTCGACAGGTGACATTTTCATCCAGCCAAATCTCTGTCAATGTTCATCCAATTTTGACCATGCTGGGCCCAAATTGTATGTACAGGAGAACCTGCTTATTCGTCCATGTCTGCTAAGGGACCACCTGTGCCAAAGTACCAGTCTCAACATTCCCATTAGCATATTTTGGTTTAATTTTACCTACTTAAGAGCCCACCCATCAGGCAGGACCATTTTTCACAGGTCCTGTCGGTGGTCCCTTAAGACAGGTTACACTGTATTACAACACTGCACAATTTTTGAAATTCACACACAGACTCTAGAGGTCAAAGGACAGGGTTATTAGGATTTTTTAAAATTTTCATCTAACCATATTCACAACTTTTGAGGGCACACAGACAGATTTACTTGATTGCAAATCTTCGTTTCTTGTCATCATCATCATCATCATCATCATCATCATCATCATCATCATCATCATCATCATCATCATCATCATCATCATCATCATCATCATTATTAATTTTATTTTTAAGTGAGGGCATATGCTAAAAATCAACATTTTTATATGGGTTTCAGTTCTGTAGGGTGGCTAAATTGGTGAGACGTTTCTTAAGTAGAAAGAGAGTTATACATTTCCATCGAAAGGTTCGCCACATAAATTAGGATCCATGAACATACTGAATGCTTTCTGTAGGAGTTCCAACTGCTTTCAGAAAAATGGTGCCTGACATTTGTGATGTAGATGACGGCGTATAGCACAGGAATTTTGACTATAAACGTATCTAAGTCTGGAAAGTAAGGCGAATTATGCTTGGGTTGGCTTTTATTACAGTGGTCCATATGTTTATTGACTTTTATAGCTTTATAAATATGAAATTCTGGAAAAGCGTGATGCCGTTCGCTGGCGGGTGTAATAGTCTTTTGCATCAACTCTTGTTGTTCTTTCATTTCCTTATTGTTTTGGCGGGAACTTCGTGAACAATATATCTAAAACAACACTTCCTCAGCATTTCTGTAAATATACATCCGTACGGCGATATTTGATTTTATAATAAGATTACGTAGGCATAGGTAAGAAACATTTAGGGGGAATTCTTCACATGTAGGAACGCTTCCAACACTTTCATAGAGCTACTTATAGAGGCTGAAATGTAACAATATGCCTGACTGAATACAACAAAAATAGTTTGTAGCAATTGAAAACGGGTTACTGAGTCTAATTGCAAATTAAGCACATCTACTTAGATGAAAAACGAAAGATCCTTTTAAATGAACGTGCAAACCATGTGCATGACTTCGGAAATATCGTTTTGATAGGAAAAATTATTGAAAATATTTGATGTTCCGTTACTCATTAGTTTTGATTGTATGTTTTTTAATTCCTGTATCTTCGCTTTGCATATATATATATCCGTGTGTGCGTGTATACATATTGAAAGGTATACACAAGAATTATACATTTTCAAGCAGACACAGCGAGTTTGTAAAGAATACAGTCGTCAATGCAATATGAATTGAAGCTCAGTCAGTATTGCATGAATATCCAAATATAATATCAAGTTCGTGCACAGTCACATACATTTTAAGAGCATCTCGGTTAATCAAGGTATGCAGTTGCACTCGTTACCATTGCTCTCTTACCCTTAATTGTCTCGCTAATTGCATATATACACACAATTAATACATAATGGAAATGGAGTACTGCTTTTCGAGACGAACGTGGTCTTAGTGTTGATCCCTGCGTCTGTCCCCCAGATCAACGCTAGTCACTAAGTTTGATACAACAGATTTCAATAGGCATATTATGCTCAGGATAGGTTAACTCTTAGCCTATAAGAAGCTCATGTCTGCATTGGCGTTGATCAAACCTCTTTCTTTGTGTACTGTTCTGGCAGAAGAACTTTGTTTTCACTTTACCTCAGCTGATATTATCTGATTGTCTGAAGATAGTCGCTTTGTCTATTGACAATTCACAGCAAGTTTGGTCGCAAAGTGGCGTCTTTCGTTTGAATAGTTCCCTGAACATTATATGGGCATTGTATTCAAAATCAGGAGGCGTCAAATTTGTACCGACATGACATACTTTTGACACGAGATAGTGCTCTCATTTATCAAATTACCGTACAAGTGATATTTGTATATTTGCTGCTATTTCCATTATTTTCTGAAACTTTTAATCACAGTCTGTGCAAACCTAGTCGGAATGTATCTTGGCCTCACTGCCCTACAGTTGCTGATCAAAAATTCCAGCTCCCTTTAATTTCATTTAAACAACCTACCACCAGGGAAATCAGAGGTGCACCTACCTTTATAGCACTCCAAAACAGGTATCGTGCCGATTTAAAGACATAAATAATCCATTCCACCAAAATCCAAAGCAACACCCTTGTAGACCAGTTGAACTGCACTTAAGTCATCCTGTCTCTATACATACCAAATGCCTCAAAACTGGTACAACCTTACAATAGCGTGCCTTAGTTTAATATAAATTAGTTATGCTTTTCACGCATCCTCATGTTTAAAATCCCTTGATAGTATTACTTTTACAGAAATAATGATGTGTGTGTGTGTGAGTGTGTGTGTGAGTGTGTGTGTGTGAGTAATTCGTGTTAAATTCGTGTTAAGGTGCCATTACTTTTAACGGACACCCTTCGCATTTTTACTGATTTAACGTGATGATATATGTTTTTTTTTTTTTGACTTCTTTGTTCATAATGTTCTTTGTGGTTGCATATTTTTGGTATTAATTGTGCCGATGCAGTCCCCATCAGGAAAGCAACTTGCGCTTGATGTATGTTTGCCCAGCTCAAGCAAAAACACAAAAGACAAAAAGCCCCAAAATTAAAACAGTAACAAAAACACAACAAAACCACAAAAAAGGCAAAAAAACAAAACAAACAAAATAAACCAAAAAAAAAAAACAACAAAGAAACAAACAAACAAACAAAACCAAAAAAAAAAACAAAAAACAAAAAACAAAAACACCCCCACCCCCAAAAAAAACAAAACAAAACAAAACAAAAAAAAAACTGAATATGCATGTATTATTCTAACCCCCAAAACTCCCAAACCACACTACTATTGCGTACAACCAGCTCAAAGATATACGTTCTCTAATATTTTTAGAGTGGCTATCTGAAAGCGCACGGTGCTCGGCCAATTATGAGTCTAATGTTTCATCAACACAAACCCTGACACGGATAGACAGTGTGGAGAACCACGGGAATGAACCCGTTGAAGGTCTAGCTTACAAACCAAAATTACTGTTGGTAGCGGTTACAGACAGGTTACAATGGAAGTTGGTGAAATGAGCATCAGTAGCTATTCGGTCAGTGCCGTCCACTGACGTCACCAGATTGATCAGCTCAAGCGCCAATAATCATATGATCGCACAACAATTTTGTTTAAATGTCTAATATTTAACAAATCGCACTTTCAGCAGACGTGACCGGAACGGGCTGACCCAAACCAGTATACTCTATCGAAACACTCATCCACATGCTAACATCCACCTAGTGTTACTTCAATAAATAGAATAAATCTGCATGTGTGGTAGGTTTAGAATTTAGCCCATATATCACTGACTGACGTCGCTGATACATTATTTGTCTATCCCGGCAACAGCATTCATTAGTCAAATGAGCACGAGAGGAACTTTGCGTTCGTAAGTTACAGGCATATGTACCCCTGATAAAAACTGCCAGATGTTGCATTAAACAAATGCGTTGACGTGGTGCTGCCTGTATACATCTAACAACTGAATCCTTTTGCATTCTGATTTTCCCTTTGCGACGTAGTTCTTAAGCTGTTAGCCTTTGCAGCTGTAAACACCCCAGAATGCATTTGGTATTCTAATATTGTTTCAAAAGTCGTTGGGAAGGAAGCTATATTACCTATAAGCAAAAGGTTCATGCAAAGAGAGAGCAATGCGATGGCGTACATGCCTGTTAAATTTGCCATAAATTTTTTTTAAATGTCCGGTATATTTAAAATGATGCAGCAAATTTTCATATGAAGAAGACTGTTTTTGTACTGGTTTTCTGTTATGAAAATATCTTTTTTATAAAGTTATATTGACAATTTGATTATGATATTTGCTTTTATATTTTCAGAATATATTTGGCCAATATATTGTCTTTAAAATGATGTTCTGTAAATCTCAAGTTTTGATTTTCAGCAATTGACTTCCTGTTCTATACTTTTTTTCTGTAGCGTTTTTGACAAGAGTATTGTTATCCATTTTCCTACAGTTAAATGGGAAATATCTTGAAACAATAAATTCACCAATAGGCTCATGGTATTCTGGCCAAAATCGTTTTACAGTCAGATAGATAATACACCAATACAAGTGTTAATTTGCCTATGCATCACCGAGGTACACATGGCCTTTTTACAATGATAGTTTGTCACGTTTTCTGGAACATATTAATTTCAGATTTTTTTTTTTTTGATCTGTAACTGGGCGTTATTTATGTTTCAACGAATGAATGTAAAGAAACACCTCCATACAAACAGCAACAAATGAAACAGAGATAGCAAGATCCAAATCAATTGTAAATGCGCATAATCACATGTTTTTGAGTCCTTTGGGGTTCATTCGAGACATGAGGGGACTTAAATTATATAAAGGTTTAATTAAGTCACACCTTATTATGCTAAACCTTTTTTGGGGTGATTAAATATTTACTTTCTTCATAAATTCGTACATCTAGTTTAGACAATAAATTTTTAGCATTCTTACATTTATAAAATCATTGATTTGCTTACAGTTCAATTGTTTTAGAACTATATTATATCTCATGTATGATTCCAGGTGAAATCAAGCTAAACAAACAAACCTTCCATTTCTGCTTATAAATAGGGGCATACTATATATACATATATACCCGCCTTTTTTTTAAATAGCAAGAAAAGGATCTCAAAGCCTTTACTAAGAAGACACTGATGACATTAACGATTGTAATTATGAGGCTAATAATACAATTACCAAATTTGGTGACACCGACACAACATATCTTCAGAATACATAAATGCTATACAAAATACATCACTTACACCAGATGAAAAATGGAAAGGAATTTCTTCTATGTCCTAAACATAGCAGTGACATATTTATGGATAAAGTTAGGACTTTTGATGAATATTGCTCCACATGGACCACATTGATAATTTACTAAATTCAAAGGTTGGTTGTGAAACAAACTTTGCACCAATGAAGTCCAAATTGACCTTTTTTCCTCTGATAATCTTTAACTACCTGAGAAGGCCTTTGATGTAAAAGATCTCCAGCAAATATTTCTGGTGATAAATATTAGTAAGTCTGGTGACTTACTCATATTTATCATTGGGCTTGTTTGCCAAAAAATATAACATTGATGCATAAAAATAGAAGTTTGTATGAATAGTGTTCAGATGTAAAAGTTAATGTCGCATATATGCTACATGCAGACAATGCGAACAGATTAATTGACGAACATAAACAATTGCTTTAAAATGACATAGAGGTAAATATATCTGATGAAAATTCGTCAATACCTGTTACAATCTGGATTCCCAAAGTACATAAAACTCTTTATAAATCAAAATCACAGGCGCATCAAAATGTACCACTAAAAAGCTATCAATTGGGGTTGTGCTATGTTTAAGGGCTGTCAGAGACCATTTTTGCTAATACTTTAATACAATTTTAACAAATCAAAGGTGTCCCGACGGGCATTAATTGCTGACCGCTATAAGCTGATTTAAATCTTTGTTGCCTTCAGTATTAATTCTCGATGCTCAAATTAATAAAAGCAAATATTCTTTTAGCAAAGCAACTATCGTTTTTATTCCAGACAAATAATGACAGTGCTTGCATAAACGTTTTTTTTTTTGTCATATTGTTCAATACATTTATCCCTACGCAATCCTTTGGGAAATACTGAGGATATAAAAACGCGTATTTCGAGATGTAGATATTCACGTTTCTAGCACTAATTTCTCAAAATATAATTCAAATTGTCGATTTTAAATTTAAAGTTGTCGATTATCTGTTTCCTCAAAGTAACATATCTTAAAGTTGTTGTTATAGTACCTTGCTCACGTGTTTTATGTTTTGGTTGCATTGCTTTAAGTTTGTTGATGTTCCTTTCTTATGATATGTATGTTTAAAAACTTAAATAGAATAAAGTGAACCTGTTGAATTAATTTCATGAAATGTCATGACACTCTCATGCAGTATGGATCTTTCATTATTAAAGATTTCAATTTGGCTTGTTTCTTCAGGAAATTCTTATATCTATTTCCTAATGAAAAATCCAGTTTATATCAAAAATAAAAGACAAAAACAAAAACAAAACACGAAAAGAAAAACAAACCAAAAAAACAAAACAAAAAAAAACTTTTCCTTTTGCAAATTGCTTCAACTTGTTCCATATGCCTGGTTCCCTCCATGTGGAATAAATACTACTGACGGGGCAGCAGAATACCTCGAGCTAGGTCGCAGCCACAGAGGTTTTCAGACATGTGGATTCATTTCCAACTGTTTTTGAGAGAGAGAGAGAAAGAAAGAGAGACAGACAGACAGACAGACAGACAGAGACAGAGAGAGAAAGAGAGCTATGTTGGCCCTCTCTTTAGCTTTGATGGGGGCCATCAACATCCAGTTCTTCAATGAAAGGAATAAATAGAGACATTGTTGGTTGTCCACGAATATATATCTGCCACTGAACGTTTTAAAACTGTAGGCATTGGTTAAATTTATGCTGGATCTTTTATGGGATTCCCGTGGGTATGATTGCTCTGCTTGGGTTTACTGTTCTTCTTCTTCCTATCATTATTATCATTGATTTCCTAGTTAGTAAATTTATGAATTTCTTTTTCTTTTTTTTTCAGCTGACGCCCCACTTCCTGTCTTGTCCATGTCTGTCCTTCCTTCTGTTTGTTGTAGTTTGTTTAGTCTGTCCTGTATATTTTGTCTCACTTTCTGCAAGATGGATTTTCATAGGGCCATGTCCTTTTTCCCCAATTGCTCTGTCAATTGAGAAAGTATGTAGTTTTTGGCAATAATGAAAAATATGTTTAAACCAAAGGAATAAATACACCTCACATATGAATAATAGCTGGGAAAGAGGAAGGGTTCTGTTTGTGTATCTGTTTGTGACTCGGCTTGTCATGCAAGAAAGTTGGGTTTGAATCTACGTGCCACAAGCAATCTTAGTATGCAGTTTGATTGGTCCGCTATTTGCTGAATACACGGGGTCAGGCTGATTTGTGACACATTGGTGTGAGTTCAAACTCAAAAGGTCATAATGTACTTGACCGTTAGTGTATCCAGGCCTATTTTGTTCCCCTTGTCTGGTAAGCTACATAAATATGTGCAGAGTTTTTCTCTCAAGGTAAGTTTAAATTTTAATTTTGTAATTGTTAGCATATATTGGTGCTTATCTCAGATCATATAATTTCTCCAAGTCTTGACTTTAAAGCAAGAAATTGTGATACATTATTCATATATGTATTTGCTACTATTTGATTTCCATGCATTTGTTAAACTCAAGTTGATTGTTTTTATCAAACACAAGGTAAAGCAAGCAGCCGCCGCCGCCGCCAAAAGAGCGTGTTCGGGAACTATTAAGGCCGCAAAACATGCTTGTAGGATTCCCACTAATGACCCAGTGATGAATTCATTGGGCTGTTGAAGACTTGAAAATTTGTTTTATTTTTGTCGAAGGTAATATCATTTATGGTTCAGGTTTAGACAAAGACAGTGACTAGATTGGCTATGCTACAGAAAGAGGTTGCATTGTGCTTTTCTTTAGAATCACACGGAAATTGTGGTAGTGTTGCTCTGGCATTTTACATAATTATACATAAAAATATCTGCTAGCTACCTACAAGCCAAACGGAGCTTTAGTAACAGATTATTATTTCCTCATTCTAGGTTTAGTTAAACTGTTGTTTTTAGGGAGTTACTTATATATATATATATATATATATATATATATATATATATATATATATATATATATATATATATATATATATATATATATATATATATATATATATATATGTATGTGTGTGTGTGTGTGTGTGTGTATGTATGTGTATATATATATATATATATATATAAACAAAGAGAGAGAGAGAGAGAGAGAGAGAGAGAGAGAGAGAGAGAGAGAGAGAGAGAGAGAGAGAGAGAGAGAGAGAGAGAGAGAGAGAGAGAGAGAAAGAGAGTGAATTGGTTACCCCATGTTTAAAAACCGTAAATTTAAAAATAGTATCTAGTGATCGTTAAAAATGCACTTCTCTACTTGGTTAATTAGCACGCGATGTTTTCTCCTACACCACGCAGGCACTAACTTGTTGGCCAGGATAGCCAGGTAGAAGGAAAAAAGTGTATCAAGTGAATGAAATAACGCGGCACTCATACCTCGGGAGCCTCGCTTTCGAACTGCAAAATTATCAATTTTAACTATCACCGGGATAAATAAATATATACATATGAATAAATCTGCCGGAACCGTAGACTGGATACAGTGAACATCTCGTTATGTACAGTGGTTACATATGCCGTTTGGGGCATGTGGTCCCTTTTGTAGGATGAATTTTCTGAAACCGGCCTGTTGGACACAAAAGTGTTCTGCTGGTTTACATTAAGTAAAATAGTTGTGCAATATCTGCTATATAAGCACATTCCTCCCAACAGTTCATATTCTTGGAATTCTTAATAATGCATACATTACGTCATATATTAGTTCATTCTATTTATCTTTGCTGTTCAGCTTTATCTTTTATTTGATACTCCGTGTCAGATTTTATGTTGCATGTTTCTTGAAAATCTGGAAAATGGTGGTTAGCCTTATCAATTGAGTCCAATGCACTTTTTCTTGAATGGGGGTTGTATATGTTTAGTGTAGTCCCTTTTCACACCTATACGTTTCTTTTCCATTCAAATATTGGACGAAATTTATTTTAATCTCATATGTAAAAGTAGGAATTTTACGGCTCCACATTTATCTTGATGCTAATGTAAATGTATGGAACCTGTATCTGCATGAAGTCGACTGATATTACTTCTGGAGGGTGAAAGTGACTTAAGGGCATGTACGGCGGAGTGGTCATACTCTTCAACCTATCGAATATGTTGGTTAGTTATAAATCATGTGCAATTGGGCTCATGCACGTCACGTGATGTACTGCAGCATGCAAAAGAAGGAGAATTTTAGGGAAAAAAAGGAAATGTATTCTAGAATGCTAGTAAAGGTTCCATCACGCCCGCTGTCGACAGTAACGACTTTGCCCAATTATATTTAGAATCGGGTTAAGAATACTTATGGTTTGATGTTACGTTTTTGACTGAACTGCTAGACTTTTATTCTTTTTGGACATACCTAAGTATACATTTTCTCGATATCGAATAATTACTCAAATTTGACAGTATTTTACGTTGAAACATTAACCCAGGGTGGGCAGTAAAACACAGCTTTATTGTTTGGAGACTTTCAAAGTGAGGAGTAGGTGTCATCATGGCGTTTGTTTTACATTTCTGGTGCATGATGTCCATTGTTGCAGTACTGGTTGGGATTGTCCTCGGTTTGTACAGGTAGTCAAGCCACAACTGTTTATTTTACAATCACTGGGACTGAATATAATGCCCCAGTTTGTTTCTATTTCAGTTGTGCACTGCCAGGTGGTTTCACTAAGATAGGGTGTGCAGCTAGAAAGGGTACATATTGGTTCAGGGGTGAGTCAAATTGTTCTTAAAAGAGAACCACCGTGCACGGTTAAACTAGTAGGAATGTTCTCCAAATGCTTCCTAGGACAAGGATCGAATCCGGGTCGCAGAGGTGTGAAAGACGGTCGTCTTACTGCTGAGCCAACCGTGCACCCATATACAATTGTTCTTATCTGAACTCGTAATATACAAATGTAGTAATTGTGTTTGGTTTGACAGGTCTTCGTCTTTCATAATGAAGCTCTGCATTTATAAGCAAAACTTCACGCATTAAGCTAGTTCATCAATTGCCACGTTCATATTTATTCTTTATTGTGTGGGTTGTCCCTGCTAAAAATACTTAGCTCAGGCAAGGAGCCGCTACTCGCAGAGACATGTACGGGTATAGGCTCAGAAACATGTTCTGAGTAGTTACCCGCTGAAGACCCTTTAATCTATTTGCGCTAATACAGTCTGTGTCAAAATTCTACAGAAGAAAGTGTGCAATATGGACATTAGTACTTCCATATGTACATAGGTTAGACAGTGACAGGTTAGCTTACAGAGAGTAATGAGTTTGGACTGCAGAATAGGGAAATGACTACTAGGAAGTGGCGCTGGGCAAAAAATACACAAATATAATAATTCCAGCAGAAATCGTACATGTGCTTTGATAACTGCACTCAGAGTCTTGCTTCAATTTCTAAATGGACCATCAGCAACACGTATCGTAATGGTACGTTTTTAATTAACACCGCAAAAGGGCATAAGGTTTCCGTCGAGGTCGAAGCAAAAATCTGTTGTTTTAAGAAACTTGTATATCCAAATCTTGAATGTTGTTCAAATTTTAACCTTAACTGAGCAGCCCAGCAGTAAATCCCTTTTATTTTTACATATGTTTAAAGGTGTTGATGTTGCAAAATATTTGTTCTGTGTGCTATACTGAATCAAATATTAAAAATCAGTTTTGATATGTGCATCCCTCCGCCCTGACAATGTATTTCGATATCGTAAGGTTAATGCGTTTAGTTCTTGGTAAATGAATAAATCAAAGGTGAATTGCTGGTTTGATATATAAACACTAGGAACAGGGTGGTCACTTTCGCCTGGTAAAAGTTTATTTCGTTTGTTTAAACAGGTTTTCTGATTTGTTACTACCATTTAAAAGTCTGTCTGTATTACCAAACTAAAACCAGAAAAGAAAGTGTTCTTGTAAAATCACAAGGTCTTAACATAACAGTATTTGTCGTAGTAATCGTAGTAATTATGATCGTGGCAGGCCCGTTGTCAAAATTATGACATGCTGTTTTCTTGCTTGCGACTAGATTTTCCTTGTATTCCTTATAGGATGGGAAAACACGCACACACAGATGTATGTATGTATGTATGTATGTATGTATGTATGTATGTATTTACGTATGTATGTACGTATGTATGTATGTTTGTATGTATGTATGTATGTATGTATGTATGTATGTATGTATGTATGTATGTATGTATGTATGTATGTATGTATGTATACATACTGTTTCATTTAAACTGACTCTCAGGCAAGACTTGCTATATTTTGACCACCGAACAGTTAACATAGTTGAGCCATTCCATTATTTTAATCTGTGCATTTTTAATAATTATTCATTTATGTATGCATGTATGTATGTATGTGTGTATGTATGTATGTATGCATGTATGTATGTATGTATGTATGTATGTATGTATGTATGTATGTATGCATGCACGCATGTATGTATGTATGTATGTTTGTATGTATGTATGTATGTATGTATGCATGCACGCATGTATGTATGTATGTATGTTTGTATGTATGTATGTATGTATGTATGTATGTATGTATGTATGTATGTATGTATGTATGTATGTATGCATGTATGTATGTATACATACTGTTTCATTTAAACTGACTCTCAGGCAAGACTCGTTATATTTTGACCACCGAACAGTTAACATAGTTGAGCCATTCCATTATTTTAATCTGTGCATTTTTAATAATTATCCATTTATGTATGTATGTATGTATGTATGTAGGTAGGTAGGTAGGTAGGTAGGTAGGTAGGTAGGTAGGTAGGTAGGTAGGTAGGTAGGTATGCATGTATGTATGTATCCGTACGTACATGCACATATATAAGGAATTAGGAAACCATGTGAATTGCCGTTTGCTTTGATGTTTTGACTGTTTTCACTTTAAATGACATGCAGGCAAAATGCCTTATATTTTTTGACCACCGAGCAGTCCACATATCTGAGCCAATCCATTATTTTATTCTGTGCATTTTTAAAAATTATTAACTTACTGTAAAGGTTTTCCCTCAGCACATAAATTGGGTGTGAGTTTCCAGCCTGACGTGCCGGAAATTCTTACTGAACTGGGTATTCCTGGCTTTCTTTCAATATGAAACAGCGGTGTAAAGTTTGAAACGAAAGAAACCTGCTGAATATTTTGGACATGTTTCATAAGGTGAATGAAAGTCACCTTATGAAAGTTTATAAGGTGCATTGTGCCAGCACAGAAACGTGACAGTGAACCACATTTGCTTTCTGTTTTTTTCTTGTGCCTGCTCTCAATATATATATATATATATGTATATATATATATATATATATATATATATATATATATATATATATATATATATATATATATATATGTATATATATATATATATATATATATATATATATATATATATATATATATATATATATATATATATGTATGTATATATATATATATATATATATATATATATATATATATATATATATATATATATATATATATATATATATATATATATATATGTATATATATATATATATATATATATATATATATATATGTGTGTGTGTATATATTTGTGTTTTTTTGTCCAAAACCACTTCCTAGTACTCATGACCCTATTCCGCAGTCCCAGTCCGAGCTCTTTACTCTCCATAAACTAACCTGTCCCTGTCTAACTTATATACATAGAAGTATTATTGTCCATATTGCACACGTTGCTCTGTTAAATTTTGACATAGGTTGTATTAGCCCAAATATATTAAAGGGTCTTCAGCGGGAACTACTCACCATGTTTCTGAGCCTTTTACCTGTACATGTCTCTCTGAGTAGTGGCTCCTTGTCTAAGCTAAATATTCAGCAAAGACAACCCACATAATAATAAATAAATATGAACGTGGCTATTGATGAATTAGCTCAATGCGCAAAGTTTTGCTTATAAATGCAGAACTTCATATCGAAGAAGAATACGTGTCAAACAAACCATAATTACCAAATTTCCATAGTATAGGTTCATATAAGATCAATTTGACTTACCCCTGAACCAATATGTACCCCTTCTAGATGGACAGCTTATCCTAGTTAAACCATCCGCCAATGTTTAACTGAAGTGGAAACAAGCTGGGGCATCATATTCAGTCCCAGTGATTGTAAAATAAACAGTTGCACTTAGACCACCTGTATAAAGGAAAAAATCCTAGCAAAGACTGCAACAATGTACATCCTGCACTAGAGATGTAAAACAAACTGCATGATGACACCTACTCATCAGACAATTAAGCTCTATTTAACTGCCAACCCTGAGTCAATGTGTCAACTTAATGTGTCAGGTTTGTGACATTTAAGAAAATACTGTCAATTTTGAGTATTTTTTTTATATTGAGTTAATGTGCATTTAGGCATATCAGAAAAGAATGAAAGTCATTAGCATTTATGCCAAAAACATGCTATCAAAACAATCTTTCTTAACAGGATTTTAAGTACAATTAGGCAAACATGTAACTGTCGTAGGTCGCTTCTTGCTACCTGTAGCCCTTGGGGGTTTACCTAACAGAAAACATTTAAGCCTAAAATGTCTGAAAGTGAATATTAAAACAGAAAGATGCCAAAAGATAAAATTAATTAGCAAAACAGACAAGTCTAAAAACTGTAAATTATTGTGGCCAAAATTTTCTAATAATCTTCGGATATTAACAGTAGAATTATAGGGCAAGTCAGAAAAGAATGAAAGTCTTTTGTATTAATGTCAAGAGAATGCAATGAAAATATTAACCAGATATCAAGTACAATTGGGTAAGCTTGTAACTGTCATAGGCCGCTTCTTGTTACCTGCAGCCCCTGGGGGTTTACCTAACAGAAAACAAGCTAGCCTAAAATGTCTGAAAGGTGAACATTTAAATATAATGATGTCAAAAGATAAAATTAAGTAGTAAAACAGGCAAGTCTAAAATCTCTAAAATTATTGAAGCCAAATATGTATGTATGTATGTATGTATGTATGTATGTATGTATGTATGTATGTATCTATCTATCTATCTATCTATCTATCTATCTATCTATCTATCTATCTATCTATCTATCTATCTATCTATCTATCTATCCATCCATCCATCCATCCATCCATCCATCCATCCATCCATCCATCCATCGATCCATCCATCCATCTATCTATCTATCTATCTATCTATATATTTATTTATTTATTTATTTATATATACATGTCTTGGGTGGTTTATGGGCAATTATACACTGCCCACAAATATATATATGCCGGTGTTTTTGGCATAACTAAATATCATTCTGACTGAATTTGCCTTCTTAGAACCAAACCATTCGTATGTCAGCATTTTTCTTCATAATGTTAACTTCAAAGTAAGCTATTAATTAAACAGGCAACCACAATCGATATTTTTCTTTTTTGTATTTTTTTTCCATATTTACACGCATGAAGATTAATGCAAGTATAATCATGCCCCGCCACGTCGCAAGCACAAGCAATATATTTTCC
Organism: Hermodice carunculata; assembly: GCA_964020975.1. NCBI lineage: Eukaryota > Metazoa > Annelida > Polychaeta > Eunicida > Amphinomidae > Hermodice > Hermodice carunculata. The sequence continues at coordinate 4,888 of CAXHWN010002075.1, read as the reverse complement.
GATTTGACGATAATACCATTATTCCAAATGCACAACCTTATTGTAACAGCATTGTGTGCGTGTTCTGTTTCAATGACAAAAATGAGATGCATCTTAAAAGATATATATATATATATATACATATATATATATATATATATATATATATATATATATATATATATATATATATATATATATATATATATATATATATAACATATATGTATATATATATATATATATATATATATATATATATATATATATATATATATATATATATATATATATATATATATATATATATATATATATATATATATATATATATATACATATATATATATATATATATATATATATATATATATATATATATATATAAATATATATATATATGTATGCATGTACAAATACATATATAGTAAGCCTTCAGTCATATCGTTCAGACATATGCATTTTCGTTACCAAAGTCACCAAAGTGCATTGGACAATAGAGTCAACATTACTCAGCGCGTCACATTTTATGAGAGTTTGGTCTGCCTGCCTATATACTTTAGATATGTTACTGTCATAATGTAACACAGATATCTTGGCACAATGATAAATGCTCTTGTGCGAGATGTAGGGCGATGTTTGAATTACGGACTATTTTGAAGGCATTTGCAAAGACGAAAACTCTAACCAGGAATTATTTTTGAAAGTTATGATTTTGGCTCCTATGAAAGGCCCCATATGTTCTACATTGATTGCGAAACAGGCTAAGCTTATATCAGTCACTTGTCATGGCACAGATGTTGCCGTACACTTTCTCACCTGACTGTGGGGTGGAGGAAACCGACGGATTCTGAGAAATCCACCGTGCACAGTCAGCGGTAGGTTGCTTCCCGGGCCATGAATAGAACTCTGGGCGCAGAAGCGAAAGGCGAGCGTGTTACCGATCCACCAAACAAGGAGCTATGCTTTGTTTTCATAAGAATGTTGATTTGAAAAGGGTCATTCTCAATTGTTTTCATGGATGGAACGATGTGCGCCTTATTATTCACTTAATTGTGCAAAAACTTATTAAACCTCAAATATTTGGAACGGACGCAAGACTGGCCCATTTATAGATGATAACATTTAGGTTACCTCTTGCATCAAATAATTTTTATCTGGTTTGTTCAACAGGAATTTTCGTTTCATGCGCGTAATATATATGCAATGATATAAATGCATAATATCTTACACATTTAAATTTGCTTTGATTTGACATTACTTTACATTACATAGAAATAAATTAGACGCTTCCTGTTAACAATATGCCCTAGAGAAAACTGATAAATATTGCGTGCTTTTCCCTTAAAAATATAAATGCAACTGTTGATTTCTTAATAGGGCACATTTTCGTACCGATTGAGAAATTCGCTAGACCCATTTCACCAGCACTGTTCGTTAGAAATCATGATACCTTGATTAATTATTTCGGGGATATGCAGTAAAAAGGCGATTTGTTTTTATTTTCAAAGCAGTTATATTTTATTTACTAGGTGACAATGTGCCCGCCATGTACATACTCTTCCTTGTGATAATATATTTCATTCATGTACTATCATGTCTATAGTTACACTGAATATGACATTTCAGGTCAACGGCTTTCCTCAGCTCACTTTGGTCGCAATGAGCCGAGAAAAACTGTTGACTCTGTCCAAAATATGGCACTGAAGAGTAACGATAAAAACGAGTAAGCAAACTGAATACTTCTGTGGAAGGTGGAAGTTTCCTTAAAGTGGCTAAGGTTAAGATGGTGCTTCCTAAATCATGCATGGAAGCGTATGTTTATACACCAATGTGATGGAAAGAAAAAGAAAACGAAAAAATAATTTGACAATAGTATGACTGACGTCAAACTACTCAACCCGAACGGCTCTGAATCATAATAAGTATGCTAGATTTTTATCCTTGCATAAAGACATTTCATTCAAGTACCAGCGTGTCTGTAGTAACATAGAATATGACAGGTGAACAGTTTTCTTAACCTCGCATTGAGCACATTGCGCCCAACGCAAGCAAGGAACACTCTTGTCTCGGTCCAAAACATGGCACTGAAAGAGTGAACATCAAATGTTATTTGTTACACTTAATTTGTAAATGTCGATCATATCGACAGTATTATCCCAAATGGCCAAATTTTAATCTTCTTTTAAATCTGTACACGTAGTTTCGGTAAGATATTTTAAGCTTTCATTGCACTGTTATCTTTCAAGTAATTTATATATTAATAATTATTATCATTATAAGTAGTAGTAGTAGTAGTAGTTGTGTGTAGTGGTAGTAGTAGTAGTAGTAGTAGTAGTAGTAGTAGTAGTAGTAGTAGTAGTAGTAGTAGTAGTAGTAGTAGTAGTAGTATTGACAGTAGTAGTAGTTGTTGTAGTATAAGAAGCAGTATGTTTAGGGGTATTAGTAATAGTAGATGCGACGGAATTGCAGGTTTTGCTTTAATCATTGTTGCTATTATTGTTATCATTACTGGTGTTATCTATTATTTCATAAATTGGACGGAAAGCATTGCAACGGGGGGAGGGGCATAGATCCTGTTCCCATGTGTGGTCATCCACGAAAGATGAGGTGTTGCTTAACTGAAGTGAACGTTAAAAACACAAATGATACCTACGCCAAAAGTAGCGCAAAGCTTATTCAGACCTGGCACCTATATTGCTTACAATTTCAAGATACAGCGTCAATCTGACCTATGAACTGGAAAGGCGGATTTTGACGTGCCCTCTGACCTAACTGGTTACTCCATTTACATATTGTATGTAACTGGATGAGAGAATTGTCACGTGATGTGTCACCTAACACACTTGTTGCGTTCCAGTTATTTAATCTTACTTAAAATAACACCATTGGACCATCCGAAGAGCTAGGCTCTCTTTCATCTTTAGTTATGTTAATTTCTTTGTAATGTGTTCTCAGATGTCCCTTGCGCTCACCTCTAGTTTAACTAGGCTCCATTAACTTTTTGTATTGTAAACCCAGCGACGGTGGTTTACGCCCCCTTACGGATTTACAGAAAGACAATCATAAATTCTTAATTCTTAAGGATTATTATTTTTTATTATTATCTCAGCAGAACCTTACTTTAGCGACACCTACTGACAAATACTTTTCAAGAAACTTTACTTTCCTTATTCGCATATTTTTGTTAAACCGGTGTCCTTGTACATCTATACCCAGTAGCAACAATCTATATAACTTACGGTGAAAAGCAGTTCAAACTATTGTCACTTTAGTTTTTCGCTTTTTTTTTCTTTGCATCACATTGGGTTATAAACTTGTGCTTCCATACATGATTTAAGTATTTATTTTATCATTTACCGTTTCTTATATGCATATTCAACACATTTGATAATGCAAACCATATATTCCTTGCGTCTAAAATAGCTGAGTATTATTTGGTACTTTTTCTGTGTAAATATTCAAGGAGACTTGTATAGTGAAAACGACGGTATCAGCACAAAGGTTTGGCAAATAAGCCTCGAAAATCCTTGAATGCATTCGGATATGAAACCCGAACTTGATGATTATTTTCTGTTATTCCAGGATAATCAATACCACGAGAATACATGTATATGCAAAAAAATGGTTCAAAATATTTTTCTTGAGCTCATTAACATAGAAAGCACCAAGTACCTTTTAAACAATTTGTATGAGATGAGTACATGTTAGTATGTAACAAAATTGGCATGTGCGGTATTCAGCAAAGCGAGGCGCTCAATATATGGTAAAATTATCCATTCTGGTACTTTAATATGGTGTGCCTGGTCGCCCCCTGAATATGTGTTCCATTGTGCCGAGGAGAATGTCACATATTGAAACCTATCGAGAAAGGACGTTCAGCACATAGAAATTTATGGTTTATGAAATTAAACATGCGGGTGTAGTGCTAACGCGGGAGCAGTTCAGTGGACCAAATGTAGCACATATTTGCCGTGAGCATGTATTGCCTCTTAGCTTAATGGTACCCTATGCAGACGTATATATATATATATATATATATATATATATATATATATGGGATTAATCTAATTCTTAATTCTCATGTTAATGGACAAGGATATTGGAGATTTATTATCACTTTTCGGTAAATATTTGATTAAATAGAAACTTGCATTCATTAATTTGCGATACTTTGACTCTTGGTGAAACTAGAACAGTTTGACAAAAATATCAACATGTTGCCTTTTATGAAATAATATGTTTTGTATGAGATGAATGTTTCAAATGTGTTACATTCAATTGGTGTATATTTTTGCAAGTGTGGAGAAAAATCCAAGTGTCGCTTTTTAATTAGTTAAAAAGGTAACGAGAAAAGCAATGTTTACTTATTTTAATATTTCCTTTTTTTGTAACTGTACAAAATTCGAGAACATCAGTTGCGCAGAAACGACAAGACAATTGGACACTAAAGTTGGCTGTGATGTGATTTTAGAGCCATTGGAATTTGATCATTGTACACAGGTTACTCTCAAATCTGATTGAAACTTAGGAAATAGTTTCAACAGCCACTAGTAAATAAGTCGCACCAAGTCCCTCAGAATTAAGTTTTTAAATTTGCAGAAGTGTAAAACGTGGAAAAGCATACACAAAGACATGCAGGAAACACGCACACATACATACACACACACATATATAAATTGGGGGAAAAATGGTATGTATCTGTTTAAACAAGTCAACAAGTCTACAGACACCCAAAATTGTTGTATCATTGCACATTGAACATTGGCATTGACGCAATTCCCCAAGCACAGTCATTACAAAGGCCTTTCAGATTTTATTTCAAAAAAAAAAAGAAAAAAAAAAAAAAGAAAAAAGAAAGAGAGAAAACAGAACAAAAAAAAGACAGAGAAAAGGGCAATGCAACTCG
>CAXHWN010002074.1:0-16000 GCA_964020975.1 Hermodice carunculata | reverse complement strand
TAAAATAAGAGGTGATCTTTAGTTTTTTCTCCAATCTGTATACGAAGCAAGGTTGTTTACGATGGACAAGAGTTAGTTTTCCTAACTTTTCCTCTTTCTTTTTTCAGTTTCTTTTACATATTTTGTTGTTGTGTATTGTATTTGGCAAAATGCCTCCATCTGTAAGTTGAGGTGCAGCAAATAAAGAATCATTCATTCATTCATTCATTCATATGTGAAAATCTTTTTCATATATGTGTAATTAATTTCACATGTGTGGAATTGATTTCACACATGTGAAAAAGATTTTCACATATGTACAATAGCTTTAAATAATTTTACATATGTGAATAGTTTTACAATTATGTGTAAAAGATTTACACACGTCAAAGTTTTACTCATGTACATGTACATTTTTGCACATAGGTGTAAAACTTTCACATGTGTGTACAACTATTTAATATATGTGGAATTCTTTTACACATATGTATAAAACTATTTCACGTGTGTAAATATTTTTGAAATAAGTATGAAAATTTTTGCATATGTAAAATGAATTATTTTACAATATGAAAAAGATTTACATATGTGTGAAAATAAATTATAATTACACGTGATAAACTATTTCACATAGGTGTTAATCGTTTTCACGTGTGTGTATTTTTTCACATATATAAAATAACTATGTGACAACGATTTTCACACATGGAGAAAAGATTTACACATATACGAAATACTTTAACACATATGTGTAATGAAACGTTTATTTCACACACGTGTAAAACTATTTCACAAATGTAATATTGTAATGATTTCGATTATTAAAAGAGCCAATGGATGGTCCCTACCTTAGCCATGTGCTCAGTGTGGCCCAGTATAAAATAGTTCTTGTACCGCTTTACACGGCTGCCATGATCAACAAAATAAGCTTACCGCCTTATATCAATCACATTATTATTACCAAAAGGCCGTATTTTTGCCGCAACAAATTATATTGGCCAATTCTTGGGAAAATAAGCAAAATGCAAGGGGGGGGGGGAATAAATAGGCGATAGGGCAATAATAAGTGAAGTACCCGACTGTCTCGTGTAGTGAGAGGGTTCTGCTGCAAGGTGCGCCCTTCGTCAGGAATGAAAAAAAACTCCATCTACTTGGCTGTGATTAGCGTTATTCACCTTCCCACACACTGACGGCAGATGATCGCTCGGGATCAGTAATTTTCAGCGTAAAGTACATTCCTTTAGTTTCTTTCACAGATGCGTTAATCATTTTAATAAAATTATGTAAAATGAATGATTATTTGACATTATGTGAAAATGATTTATACATAGATGAAAACGATTAACACATATATGGAATAGTTCTAAACGTATGTACATTTGTACTTTTATTTCACACATGCATAAATCTGTTTCACATATGTGTAAATCTTTTTCACATATGTAAGATAAAAATTTACTTTACATATTTGAAAAAGGTTTAGTACTCATGTAAAAAACATTGACACATATGTAAAATATATCGTTCATTTCAGATATGGGTAAAACTATTTCACATATGTGTAAAAAATTTAAATATGTAAAAATCTTTTTCACATATGTGAAATATATTATTTTTCCACAGGAATGAAAAAGATTTACACATATGTGAAATAGTTTTGCACATATGTACATTTTTATTTCACACATGTGCAAATCTTTTTCACTTGTGTGTAATGGTTTTCCACATGTGTGGAATTTATTTCATATATCTATAATACAAGTTTTATTTCACATATGTGTAAAACTATTTCACGTATGTATAAAAGAATGTCATATGTGTATTTTTTTTCACATATATGAAATTAATGATTAGACATGTGTCAAAAATTTTCACATATGTAAAATAATTTTTTTACAGATGTGAAAAAAGATTTTCACATATGTATAATTATGGAATAGATGCTAAAACGGCTTGCCACAAACTGCATGTGCAGCAACATGGAGTAAATTGCCAGAGTATCGCTGGCTAAAGGATACACAAACGGAATCAAATTGAATCCACTTCCAGTCTTCTACAGTTGTCATGTTTTTGAATAGCCCACTATGCATTGGCACGCGGGGCACATCAGGTTAAAGGGTGACGAATTCGCTGGTAATAACGAAAAAAAAAGCACACGAATGCTGTCATGGATGTACCATTCACAATATCAATGAATTCAGCAAACGGACTCATCAGGAACATAATATTTAACAACCTGCAGATTGGTGAAAAAAAAAAAACATAATGATGGCCGCTCACCCATGAGATTCGTGAACCAAATTGAATATCGACATCAAGATACCAGGCCAACAGAGATCAAATGGCTCACATTCTCTATTATTTCTGCTCAATCTTCTCAACCTTTTTTCTACTGCATTGTGCAAGAAAGAAGGTCAGGAGCGGTAAAGGACTTATCCAGTTGGGCAAATCTATATAGAAGAGAGTATACCACAATACCTACGAATCTTATTCCTGTTTCTGTAAAGGAAAGAAACTGGCACAATGTAAGGTCAGGGAGAAATCTGTCACTTTTTCGTTCACAAAAAAGTTTCATTCCTCCTTCTTTCCTTCAGTTGTGCACTTATGGAAAAATTCCCCGATGAAATACGAAATTCTAAGGATCTTCCTGAGTTCAAGAAAAAAAAACTGAATCGAGATACAAACTAGGCCTATTTTATCGGGGCGACAGAAGGCTTGTTGTATCCCATGCACGTTTGCGCATGCGGTGCAGCAAGCTGAATTTTGATCTTTTCAAGAAGGGTCTGACAGAAACCCATTTGTGTCCCAGCGGTAATGGTAACGAAGATGCTTTCCATTATTCTTGGGAATGTCCCTTTCACCTAAGTGCTAGAGATGTACTACAAACTAGAGTTATTTCTTTGCTCTCTTTACAGTTTCGGCTTTATTTAACTGCTGCAAAACAAGTACAACCCAGGAACATGAAACAAATTTTGATACAGGCCATGACAACATAAAGAAAACAGGCGGACTGGGAACAGTCACACAGAATAGGACAAGAAATAGTGTATTACACCATTCACTAGTTTCACGGAGAGAAGGCGTACTGCACCCCCCCCCTTTCCCTATCTGTCACGTCCTGTATATGTATATTGGTTGAAACCGCGTGGTCCCTCCACAGTATGTTTTTGCACTGTGATGTCCTCCTTAACCGTAACACAGCAAATTTGTCTATGCATTGGTGACTTGTTAGTTTCTCCTCCCACCTTCTATATGTGCAAGAGGGATTAATATAGGTCATCGTCCTGTTTCTCGACTGTTTTTTTTTTTTTTTTCGAAATAAAAATATGTTTAAACACCAACAGCTGAGTGTTCTAAGCCTTGATCTACAGACAGCACCATGTTTATCAGAGACAAAGACATAATCAATATTCAAACGGCTATAGGAATGATTCTCGAGACAGACAGACGGAAAACTCTGACATTTGACTTTTGTGTGTGTTTGTTTTGCACTGCAGTTCTTTTCCTACTCATATCTTGAATATTCCGTCCATAATATTTTGGGAAAATACCACCAGTAATTTGCATGTTCAATCAATTCCAATCTGATTTACATTTGTGTGATACAGCTAGGTGAAGACACTGTGCCAAATAGTAATGAGAGATACCAAAGAAAAGTGCTCACTATGTTGATATAAAATATCCACAAGATTATTGTGAAGGAGGAATATTTGTGTTATGTAACTTTATTGAAGCAAAGTTTGCACAATTTTCATGGGTAAACCTACCACGTGGCCTAAACGGTCCATGCACGGAGGCGGCCATGTTTGTAAACTGCAGCACAAAGGTTCGTGTGAGCCTTTTTCTGTGCTGACTGGGGGAGGGGGGGGGGTGCAGATACTGTAAGATTTAAATTAGTCACACTCTTGAAAAACGCGTTCTAGCCAATGTCTTACTCGTCTCAGATATCATGACTACATTCCAGTTGCCATTCATATGAAAATGAGCAATGCTGTTTACATCTTGTCTATTATGCACAAACTTATTTACTGAGCGTACTCAGTGAAAGTGCGAGGAAAATTTGTATTGTGGTGCTATAAAAACAATGCGACTTACTTAAAAAAAAAAAGAAAAAGAAACAAAAACAAGTTCGTATGCTTGTCAGGCAGATTTATTGGAGTACTTAAAACAGAATGAAGCATGCATTGAAATTCTACAGCATCTCTCCGTCTGAAGCGACAGTTAAGTAGGCGTAAAAATTTTTTTTCCATTCGCCTCTTACACAGTGGTTAATTCTTATTATGCGAATTTTAGAATCTTCACTTCATTATGGGATCCTTCTATGTCCTGGAGATTACTGTGTGTTGCAACTGACTGTCTGCGAAGCAGATCCAACACAGTTCTTTCCCCCGTAGGCTGGTGGCGGGTTTGTGCAGGAACGGGTCCGAGTCTTCACACTTTCGTCACGCTTCATACTGCATGCAGAGTAGGCGCCATAGGCGCTCCAACCACCATCCACTTAACAAAAAATGATATTATGATACTTATTGTATAATCAAATACGCAAAATCAAATAAAATCACACATCATGCAATAGAATTAACCACATGTTCGCTTGTCCATTGAAAGACCTTACATTTAAACTTTCGATTAATATATTTCGTGACTTAGAGTGCGTTGAAACTCAATTAATTTTAATTTGATTACTTTATTTGTCGACCATAATCTCATGCATGCAAAAGTTAAGTACCTTCTGTTGTAGGTTTTTCATGTTTTTTCGCCCACTTTCACACGGGATGGGAGCAAGAAAAACACACACACACAATGAGACCCATGGGCCCCACCTGAGCTCTCATCAACCACGTTACGTAATATTTGTAAACAAGACATGAGGTCAAGCAGGGATGCGGCGTTCCCTGGGTCAAGTAGCTTGGAATAAAAAGTAGGTCAATGTCCTCCATATTACATAATATATTAATCAACAGCATGATGAATGTTTATTCAGACAGCTTGGCCACTGATTCTTGATTCTATGTTCTTTTGTTATGTCATACAAGAGGGCTGTGTGAAAAGCCCGTCCTTAGGTGAACTTGATATTCTGTCGATAAAATGTTCCACTGTGGTCTAAAGGTGAGGATGAAGATTTTGGACAGGAAGTAAAAAGAAAAATGGGACTTTCCGTTGCAATTCACACTGACTTACATGGCAATCAACAGGAATGCATGTATATACCGACGGGTACCCGAATTGAACAAATAGTTAAAAATCAGGGTTCCCGAGTATAGCCACATAGTGAACAAGTTTGTTCATCCCTCCCACAAGTTACATCTCACCAAGTTTCAGAACATTCTGAGTGGCGGTTTTGGAGAAAAAGTCGAAAAATGCCCAAACACTCAAAGTTCGTAAAACTTCGAAAAAATTGCAGCGCCACCTGTTGAATTAATTAAGGCTTACGGGTCCTCAGAAGTGTCTCTATGCAATTTCGAAGCAATTGGCTTGGCGATTTCGGAGAAGATTTTCTAAGGTTTTGCCCAAAAATGAACAAACAAACAAAAAAAAAGAAAAAAAAAAACATTATCACATGCGTAAAAAAGCGCCGGTACTTTCAGACCTGTATCCACTATTGGGTCAACTTTTTCCCATCTTTCAATCAGCAAGGGGTTTGGCAGGTCCGACTAGCGGTGCTTCTTAATTCATAGCCTGGGGGAGACTTCAGTGTCTGATACAAAATCCATATTCTGAGGCCCACCGCTGCCTACATCTGCTACTTGTGTGGCGTTGTATTTACATTTTCAGGTTATGCTAGCTTCGGAAAAGTCCCATTATATATTGTGCATTACATTCATTCGACAAATTAACCTTTTCCTAAAACTAATCATACATATATTTTGGATACTAGCTCTTCAAAATATCGAATTGGGAATAACCCATAATGGCTGCCATTTTGAAAATTGTGGATTCCGCACACAATGGGTTGTAATGGGTGACGATAGGATTGGTCCGATCTGGGGGATGGGAGTATATATTTGGAGAGCACCAATAATGATATGATATATGCTGTGACCGCGATTCATTTTGATATACAAATCAAATGTATTTTTGTGCGACTGTCCCTCAATGTTCAAAATGGTGCTCATCTCGTGCCGGCTCAAGGTCTATCGTGTCGCATTTGCATTTTTAACAAACGATGAAAACTGCTTCAGTCACAACCAAGCACGCAGATTAAAGCTAAGATAGTAAATCATGATTTAAAAGTACTTTAAGGACCGTTTGCCCTGATACTGGAACCTAGCGAAATATTACATAACGATCACCGAACAACCATAGTTATGCCTTATTGAACTTTGTGTTGCTATGCTGTTTCCCCGGCCCAAAATAACCCTCCAAACAAGTTGAAATAAAATGCTGTGTTTGAATTGACTTAACTGCAAAATAAGGCACATGACGGTCGCTTTCTGGATAAAATCTGTCTTTTGTAGGGAAGGGCAGCTAGTTACTTTTTTTTTTATTTTATGTTTCATAAAAATTATTTAGGGTCCGGACTTCGGCCTTTTGAGTGGGATCAGTCCGCTTCTTGGAACCGTATGTACATTTTGTTAGGCCTTAGATAACAAAGATATTTGTCGACATATGTTTAAGATGAATGTTCTTTCCCCTTTTACACATTACCTCCTTTGACGCTAGTTGAATTTGTTACCTGGGCACAGCCGAAGGCACTTGTTAAAAACTTTAAAAAAAAATATCAATGGAGCATGAGCATCAGAACAAATTTGGTAGAGACTCTGTTAACACCCAAAATGTGAATCTGGTGTAAATCGCAAAATATCCGCGAACTGTAAATAAAAATAACGCAAACCATGACATATCCGCAAAACATTAATATTTTTCTGTGAAAAATGAATATTTTATCCCACGAAACGTGAAACTGTGTCTGGCGAAATGGTATATGCAAAACGTGACACACGCAGGTATTCGGGACACTTTATGGAAGTTGTATTGTCCAATCATTAAAAAACTCTGGGTTTCATGTACAAAACCCTAGGCTTGTGAATTACTGGACGATACAACTTCAATAGACACTAAGATTTGAAATGTGTCCTGTGAACTATTGTAAGACCATGCATGAAAAGTTCGTGAATATGCATATTAATTGGTAACATTTCAATATGTCATAGAAGTGAAAGTTTACGCCAGGAAGCGGCATATTTTGTGATATTTGTCGTTATTATCATGCTGATAATAGCAACAGTTAAACTAAAATACAAACCAAAACATGTCAAACTAGAACAGGCCGATTTTCCAACAGAAAATCAAATGTCTCCCCGTGCGCCCTTGCTACTGTCACCCTTATTTTTATAAATAGGCATACCGATTCCAATGATCTACAGATATGGTATATATTAGTACATAGTCACAGAAAACTTCAACCTCTTAAGTCATATTCTTCTGACATCACATCTGGGACTATTTTCAAGGAAACGCTCATGTGAGCGTGAAAAATAGGCCAAGGTCACACATCTACAGATATATAATAACACAATTTGAAGGTGCCACCTTTTAAAAAACATTCTTGACTTATCGCTTCTGCAGCTTCAAGGAACTGCTTGTGACCTTGAAAATAGATCAAGGTCACCCATCTTTTCTCCCAACCTAGTTCGTATTATGGTACATAATCATCCTGAATTTCCGTCTCCTAAGTCAAATCCTTGTAGAGTTATCATCTCTACATGGATTTTAGATGAAATGCCCATATGACCTTAAAAATAGGGTCAAACATCTGCAGTCACAAGCAAGTTCTTACAAGTCTTTCATAGAAACACAATCACACAAAATTCAATTTCTGTAAGTCAAATCTTTCACTAGTGTGTCTGCAATGATTTTTAAAAAGTGGCCATGTGACCTTAAAACGGTCAAGGTCACCCATCTACAATCCCAAGCAAGGTTTTATATAGGAACATCTTCCCATAAAATTTCAACTTCCCAAGTCAATTCTTTCTTAAGTTATCGATTTTACATGACATGCCTATCTGATCTTGATAAAATAAGTCAATCCTTGCAGAGATGTTGCATCCGTGTCAATTTTAGATGACATGCCCACGTGACCTTGCAAAATATGTCAAAGTCACCCATCTGCAATCCCAAGCAAGATCTTATGTAAATTTTAACTTCCCAAGTCAAACTTTTCTTGAGTTATCACATCCAAGTTGGTTTTTCACAAAATGTCCATGTGACCTTGAAAAATAGGTCAAGGTCATATATCTGGAGTCACAAGCAAGGTCTGACAAAAGTCTTACATAAAAACATAATCACACAAAATGTCAACCTCTTTCAGACAAATATTTCTCGAGTGCATCTGCAATGATTTTTAAAAAGTGGCCATGTGACCTTGAAAAAAGCCCAAAGTCACCCATCTACAATCCCAACCTAGTTGGTATTATGGTACATAATCATGCAAAATTTCAACCTCCTAAGTCAAATCCTTGCAGAGCTATTGCGGCCGCGTCAATTTTAGATGACACAACCATGTGACCTTGAGAAATATGCAATCGCAAGTAAGATTTTATATAGGAACATCTTCACAAAAAAATTCAACTTCCCAAGTCAAATCTTTCTTGAGTTATCGCGTCCGCAACGCACGCAAGAAGAAGAAGAAGAAGAAGAAGAAGAAGAACGCACGCAAGAAGAAGAAGAAGAAGAAGAAGAAGAAGAAGAAGAAGAAGAAGAAGAAGAAGAAGAAGAAGAAGAAGAAGAAGAAGAAGAAGAAGAAGAAGAAGAAGAAGAAGAAGAAGAAGAAGAAGAAGAAGAAGAAGAAGACATTTTTTTTTACGAGTGAGAATGAAAGAGAGTTTATAGTTTAGGTTTTTTCGTGACTGTAGTTTAGGTGAAATAATTTGCCCGATCAATATGCTTACTGTAAAATTGTATTTTTTTCAACGAGCGAGAGGATCACCGCCCCTTTTTCCAACTGAAGCAAACAGCGAATTTCTAGTCTGAGACGGACGATAATTTGTATACGTCTGCAGCGCGTTAGTATTATTCCATTTGGGTCCGACGGACACATATAGGCTTATGCCTTTAGTTAAGTTTAAACGTACTTATTTAATCCGGATAGCCCTACAGTACATCGAGATGACTAATACATGGGTTCTCCAGAACATGGAGACACACAATATATATGTACAAGACACACAGGACAAAACAGTTGCTACCAATGTATAATATCACCGAGATCTCAGTACAACTAGCAAAATTTGGATATATATATATATATATATATATATATATATATATATATATATATATATATATATATATATATATATATATATATATATAGGATACAATTTAAGCCAGTATGAGGTTGAGTTCAATATTTGCCCAATGTAGAAAAAAAAACGTGTGATACAAATAAATTTCATTGTCCGAACCAATAATCATAACAGTAACCGAAACATTTAGTCGTTGAAGCGCCTGGTTTCAATGATGTACAGCTGACGTGCATCACAAATCTAAAAAATTTAGGGAAGGTATAAATCTCGTTACTGCCACGGAGAAATATTTCAACTAGCCTATCACTACCAATATGGATTATAAGATAGGGGCTAACCCCCGGAGCAATCAAAGGAATAACAGTATTAAGTAAATTGTTTCTCTGAACGACGTAGTTGGGACAGAAGAGAAGAAAGTGCTTTTCGTCTTCAGTGGAATAAGAACATGCACATGATGGGTCAGGGAGGATGTTAACTTTGTGGAGGTCAAAGTTTAATGTGGAGAATCCTAGGCGTAATTGCGTGTGAGAAATATTAGCAAATCTGTCCCCATGGAGGTAGAACTCAGGAACATTGTCTGTGGCTAAGAGAGTAGTTTTAAGTTTTGACTTGAATATTTGTAGGGAAAGTGAATCTCTAATGTCAGAAGGGAGGTTGTTCCACTGTTCAATAGCGTCTGGGAGAAAAGAGTTACATAGACGCGATGTTCTACACCTAATAGTGCGTAGTGACATTGAATGTCGGAGAGCTTGAGCAACAGGAGGAGGGGGCACTAGATTACAGAGATAGGAAGGAGTCAGATTGTGGTACATTTTGTAAAAGAGGAAAAGCTTGAAATATTTACGTCTGTCTACAAGAGTTGATCACCCGAGCTCACGAAGTAAATTAACATGTGACGTATGTTTTAATGCACCGGTGCAAATTTTAGCGGTATCATACACAACCTTGCCACAGTTGTCGAACAATACACAACCGTACTCAAGGATTGGACGGATCATAGAACAGTACAATTTTACTAAGGATTTGCGTGATAGTTTATACTTAAATCTCCAAGTAAGGAAATTCTTTGACCAGCTTTATTGGTAATCCGCGTGACATGGCCACGCCAAGATAAATGACGACTCATTGTGATACCGAGTTTTGTATGACTATCTGCCTCAGGAATCGGAGACCCACCTAAAAAAATAGGCAGATGATGAGGTTTTATGCGTTTCACAGAAAAATAACAGATAGTGATTTGATGGAATTGAATAACACTCGCCATAGCCTGCCCCAATTCTGTATTAGAGACAAATTGGTGTTCTGCTGACGTGAAGATTGAACAGGGTTATTCACAATTTCGAGTACACTTGTATCATTAGCGAAGAATCTCACTTCACATGTGAGATTGTCCACCAGGTCATTTACATAAACCAAGAATAGGAGGGGCCTGAGGATAGAGCCCTGGGGCACCCCAGCCTGGATAGGAAGCCAGGCAGAAGATTGACCATGAATAGTGACTCTTTGGAGTCGGTTAGAAAGATAGCTTTTAACCCAGGTAACAAGAGGATCAGATATACCGAGCTGCTCAAGTTTAAAGTGGAGTCAAGGATGCCATACCCTGTCAAAAGCCTTAGAGGCATCAAAAATACCACTCTGGCTTCTTTTGATACCTCTAGACCGTTGTAGATAGTATGAATGAGATAGATATGTTGATTTATTGTTGAGTCACGGGCCTTAAATCCTTAGATTTTTTAGATGTTAGGAGATTGTTTAATATGAAATATTCATAGAGAACATTGAACATTAGCCATTCAAAGACTTTACAAACATTACAGAGTAAATACATATGCCTATAAGTACTTTTTAATTTCTCTGTTAGATTTGTTGGAGATAGGACAAGTACTGGAACATTTCTAGGGTGAAGGACAGTGAGCTGGATTAAGAGAAAGTTTAAATATTTTTGTTAGAGGATTACAGATGGAGCGAGCAGTATTCTTGAGAAGGATGTTGCCAATATTGTCATGCCCTGTTGTAGAAGTAACTCTTAGGGACAATAAAAATTTCCAAACATCCTCCTCATCAAGTGTGATTTCAGTTAATTCAGACTCAGTACAGTAACTTAATTCAGGTATTGGAGGGGAGTCAATGTCAGAAAAAGTTGTGCATTGACTTGCAAAATACGTATTGAAAATGTCACTTTTTTTTTTTTTTTTTTTTTTTTTTTTTTTTTGATATTGCAAGAGATGATTTGGTCCTGGTGGATTTTAGATCTGAAGACAGACTTATATAATCTCCACCCTTTTTTTTTTTTTTTTTTTTTTGATATTGCAAGAGATGATTTGGTCCTGGTGGATTTTAGATCTGAAGACAGACTTATATAATCTCCACCCTTTTTTTTTCTTTTTTGATTTATTTCGATATTGTTCAGTTTAGTACGTAATTTAGCAGAGTAAGATTGCATCGATTTTCGAGTTATGTTGAGTGCATGGTTACGTGACTTCTTGTAAAACTGGTAAAACTTTTCGACCTTCGTGGAAGCCTCGAGTGTATAAGGACGTGACATGTTAGCTGTATTCTTAAAACGCTTCCATGTTCGATTTCGGAAACGTATAAGCTTATTTATTTCGGTGGTAATCCGAGGCTTGTCAGAGGGTCTAACGGTGAATTCTCTAAAGGGTATCAATTCTTTGGCAGTGAAAGAAGTCTGACCAGTAAGAAACGATATCGTCAAGGTTGTCATTTATTGGTAGACTTACTTAAAATACTCCCTAGCTTAAAACATAAATATGAAATGGGCTTGAACATTTCTTCTCGCCTGTGTTTGAATTATTGTGTGAAATACACTTGTACCTTTACCTCTGTGACGTTTTCATTAAAAAAAAAGTGTAATTTGGGGCTTAAATCTAGACTTATTTTTTAACTTGGGAACATCACACTTGGCTTGTTTGGATGTGGGTTCACATGCGGCTTTCCATATTTGCGGCCAAGTAAGTGGATTGTACTAATTTGTTTTTACATCAATAGAGAATTTCAAAGTAATCAGAAAAATGATAGTGATGAGTCTGAACTGGCCCATTCTTCTCTCCACTGCCAATGTTTTCCTGTTCCCTATGAGTGACCCTGTTCCCTATGAGTGACCCTTGTCAATTGGTTTCCAGGGGTCATGGACTAATGACTGTGCAAACAGTGGCATGCTTCATTATCATGCTTGTGCAAACAAACCCCATATGCTCTGCTCTGCACTGCTTTAATTTTTCAGTATAACTAAAAGTTTTGAGATCAATTTTCTCATATAAATTTTGTGTTCACACATATGAGTTTGGGGAGCATGTAGTTAAAGTATCAAACTATCCAAAATATGAAAAAGTGATTAGAGGTTATCCAAAGGTGCTGACTTCAGATCCTCTATCTTAAGAGTTAAAAGTGAATCTGGATGACGGTTTTGGAGAAGCCAAAAGTGTGAAAAATGGACGGACGATAGAATATCCTATAGCCTCACCTGACTACCAAATCAACCGATGTAATAAAGTCTTCCCTCGAGATCAACATACAGGCTTCTGTCAAATTAGTTTCAACAACTGTACGACCCGTGTTTATACAGTACAGCCAATTTCTGATAGAGTACCCAGAAACCGTAGCACAGAAACAAACGTTGTAAGTCCATACTGCAAAATTACCCAGGCATGTCTGAAATACCATTTTCGTATTAAAACAGCCCGGCAAACCCCACTTATCAGTGCATAATACTTAATGGAGGAATATACTAGATCCCTGACTTGAGAGAGATGTCAGTGCATTAAGTTCAACACTGGTTTAAATCAATCCTCATTCCTCTGAAATAAAATTTTCATTACTTCTGACAATTGATAGGCCTCGATAAGAAATTGAGCATTTTGTGTGAGTACAGACTGCAAAAGTAGCCCCCAAAACATCATTTTCAAATGAATAAGACCTTTGATTTGGGATACATTCATATAAATTTGACAGTGCCTACAAAATTTCTTCTCACATAATATATCAAATTTATTTCCTACTTCTGAGATATTAATTTCAAGGGGTACCTATGGTGCCACCAATGACCTAAATGTCCTAGAATTTTTTCTGACATCAACAACATACCGAACCTGTTGAGTTCTTCAATAATTTATCTATGAAAAATGGAAGGACACTGAATATTCGATACAGAGAATAGAGACCATTTATAGTCCTACTTACCCGGGTCGAAGAAGCATCTTGCTTGGGCTTGACATCGTGGACAAGATGACTTGATCCTGCAGCTGTTCGTCCTTTTATATATTCTACCAATGCCTCTGGCAGAATTGATGTATGCCCAACTGAAGAAAGAAAATGGTTTTCCAAAGAATATACAATCGTGATGTTTAAAATATAAGCGTGTATAAATGTATTTCAAATTCAAATTAGTTATGATGGAATTTTTTTAATGCGTACGCTGGACAAGGTCATAACAAAAATGATATTCCTTACATTTATGTGGGTCTTGGTAGTTACTTCTCCGTTCAGTAACCACACTAAGGATTTTTTTTTTTGCCCTTAGATCTAAACCCTTCATTGTTACTCTAACAAACATTATAAGTGCCATGGGTATCTTCTATAGCCCATTCTATGCACTTTTCCACACCGCAGTAGTAGCCACATGATATGGTGAATGTGTTTTAGGGAAGGCAATCGAGTAGCTGACAATACAATTGAAACCAAATTTCTCTTAACTTTGACACGCTCTTATAATTGATTAGTGTAGGTGGAATATTCGTCCTCGAAATATGTCCAAGTTTGTCTGTGGATGAGATTATTACGCTCAAAATTAAAAGCAACCTTGATCAGTAAGGGAAACACTGCAGGAAGACATTAACATCATCACTTATGTGGAATCGATCTAGGGTAACCTTTCAACTGGTCTGACAGGAGCATGAGACGATCTTGGATGATTAACATCATGTCTTATTTATGCAATTAAATACTCACCGGTAGTGTAACGACTATGCACGGAGAAATAGATTCGGACAACTGTAAACTAACAGTTAATATAACCCACACGTGTAAGTGGTATACAACAGGTAGGCCAGATATCCCACATGAACCTCCCAACACTCAAACACCAGGAAAGAAAAAAGGGGTTAATATATGACATTTTCCAGTCGTGATTTAGGTCTCACACTTACCACACAAAAGACAATGCAAGGGGGGGGGGGGGCTACATTTTATGACAATGCAAGGTCGAATAGTCCGTTCTAAAAAAATACCGTTTTGGGAGTCTATAAAGGCACAGAGCATATACGCTGTATGTGCTTGGCACCCAACAATATAGGCTGGAGCAGAACAGGAAACTACCAGATTGGCTTTGAAACCATGAGACGCAACTTTGGTGGCATATAGTTTTCGGGAAGCATGTAATGATGGCCTGAACAGAGGATATTTCTTTACAAATGATCAGCAAAGCGAAACACAAAATTCGTATTAAGGGTTTCATTGGGTAATATGTTGTATCCATCTGAATGCCACTAAATATAATTCAAATGCTTAACATAATAAAAGAAAGTTTTATCTCATTTGTTTTTATGCAGCTCGTTTTCTCTTCAGCTAATTGGTCATATATATATATATATATATATATATATATATATATATATATATATATATATATATATATATATATATATATATATACATATATATATATATATACATATACATATATATATACATACATATATATACAAATTTTTTATTGACAGACTGGAGGACAGGACAGGATATTAATACATTTGTGTTACATCTTTCATCACATTTTGTTTTCTTACATATATTCAGCAAGAGGCTGTACATGATTCTGTTTGTTTCATTACATCGCTGCATCATTTGAGATCCACATTGTTTAATCAAGTTGAATTTATACAGTATTTCCTTATGTTCAAATACACAAACAAAAACATGTCGTAATCTTCCATAATCCATTCTTGCATTCCTTTTCTATTACATATATATGTTTTTTACACTTAAACCTTTACAAAATCTCCATTCCCATTGTACTAACAGAATAAAAAAGAAAGACCTTCAATATGGTATTGAGGAGGCAACACAGGAGAGCACTGCACGGTTTTTGCAACCCACTCACTTTACTCCCAGCCACGGCCGAAGCACAGGTCGACCCACTCACTCTGCCACAATAAGATGGGTGACTGTGGCCAGGAGCCCGCACAGAGAAACTTCACCCTCTGGTTATTGCCTCCCACTTTCACCCATTTTATGGTAATAGCTTATCCACAGATATAATATCAATACATGTACCTTTAGCCCTTTATCCCTTTTCCGTTTGGATCAAGACTGAATCAACGGTTTCCTTTTGTGCAGGTTATGCACACAGTGCCCAACATGGGCCAAGGGAAGCTGTTGACCTGGGGCATATTACAATGTATCTTGACAAGTCTCATTTAAAGGGATGACAATCCCAAAGTTATGAGAGCAGACAACATTGTATTTCCAGGGCGGAAGGGGTAAATGCCATTTTGTTTAAATTGTTGTCCTTACATTTTGGTGAATTATAGGTGCCAGTGTGAGCATTGTGTTCCTATGGACCGAGTTGTTGACATCACCTGCTGCCTGGAGGCAGATGAGATATAAGTTGTTTTTGAAGAACCAATATACCCAGATGAAGATGATGATGTAACCCACATGTTTTAGTCAGCACATATGTACCATCACATCATACATATCAGATGTATACACACATGTATACATTCTGTTCGTTATTTAATGAGTTTCTGACAATTAAT
>CAXHWN010002070.1:0-83000 GCA_964020975.1 Hermodice carunculata | reverse complement strand
GGCAAACGGTTTTGTTTCAGAGATACAGGTCATTTAAACTGGTGAACATCTGGTACAGACAAAAAATTATGTGGACATGTGGCGAAGCCAAGGCAAAAACATTCTTTCAACCATCGTTCAATTACACGACTTGTGACAAATTATATGTATAAAAAATTGAGTGTTTGGTGTTCAAATGCACCAAAGGAAAATTTACGCACCATAAAATCAAAATTACTCTGGGTCGGCGAAAGTGTGGAACTGCCATGAACAAACAATAACAATGAGTTACAAAGTATTGATCTACCAAATAGTACAGAAAAACCTGATCCATATTCATTAATTCCAAACCCAACAATGACAGCAAAGAGATTCCAGACTTGCCAAAGCATCAATATTTCTTTCCCAAAACCAATGTGAAGAAACAAATTTCTCTCCTGACTTGAGACAGGCAGTCACCCATAAAAGGCAACTGGTGGTTTTAAATCGATCCTCTCAACCTTAGAAATATTCATCATTAACTGCAGACACTAGTTCATTTCCAAAATGTATAGGCCTAACCACCAAAAACACAAATTTCATTACTTCTGCCAAAATAAAAAAAGACCTGTTAGGCCTATCACCTTTTAGTTCTTCCGACTTGTCAGTCACCTAAGTTTACAGCAAAAGAGTAAAGTAGGCCTACATCGTTTTTGTGATATTTATGAATCTGGAACATTACAAACACACTCTACCTCCACTATAACTATGAGTCGGAGAACAAAGCCCACAGCACAACATAGCCAATGAAGTAATTTTCAAATAGTACAGAAAAACCTGATCCATATTCATTAATTCCAAACCCAACAATGACAGCAAAGAGATTCCAGACTTGCCAAAGCATCAATATTTCTTTCCCAAAACCAATGTGAAGAAACAAATTTCTCTCCTGACTTGAGACAGGCAGTCACCCATAAAAGGCAACTGGTGGTTTTAAATCGATCCTCTCAACCTTAGAAATATTCATCATTAACTGCAGACACTAGTTCATTTCCAAAATGTATAGGCCTAACCACCAAAAACACAAATTTCATTACTTCTGCCAAAATAAAAAAAGACCTGTTAGGCCTATCACCTTTTAGTTCTTCCGACTTGTCAGTCACCTAAGTTTACAGCAAAAGAGTAAAGTAGGCCTACATCGTTTTTGTGATATTTATGAATCTGGAACATTACAAACACACTCTACCTCCACTATAACTATGAGTCGGAGAACAAAGCCCACAGCACAACATAGCCAATGAAGTAATTTTCAAATAGTACAGAAAAACCTGATCCATATTCATTAATTCCAAACCCAACAATGACAGCAAAGAGATTCCAGACTTGCCAAAGCATCAATATTTCTTTCCCAAAACCAATGTGAAGAAACAAATTTCTCTCCTGACTTGAGACAGGCAGTCACCCATAAAAGGCAACTGGTGGTTTTAAATCGATCCTCTCAACCTTAGAAATATTCATCATTAACTGCAGACACTAGTTCATTTCCAAAATGTATAGGCCTAACCACCAAAAACACAAATTTCATTACTTCTGCCAAAATAAAAAAAGACCTGTTAGGCCTATCACCTTTTAGTTCTTCCGACTTGTCAGTCACCTAAGTTTACAGCAAAAGAGTAAAGTAGGCCTACATCGTTTTTGTGATATTTATGAATCTGGAACATTACAAACACACTCTACCTCCACTATAACTATGAGTCGGAGAACAAAGCCCACAGCACAACATAGCCAATGAAGTAATTTTCAAATAGTACAGAAAAACCTGATCCATATTCATTAATTCCAAACCCAACAATGACAGCAAAGAGATTCCAGACTTGCCAAAGCATCAATATTTCTTTCCCAAAACCAATGTGAAGAAACAAATTTCTCTCCTGACTTGAGACAGGCAGTCACCCATAAAAGGCAACTGGTGGTTTTAAATCGATCCTCTCAACCTTAGAAATATTCATCATTAACTGCAGACACTAGTTCATTTCCAAAATGTATAGGCCTAACCACCAAAAACACAAATTTCATTACTTCTGCCAAAATAAAAAAAGACCTGTTAGGCCTATCACCTTTTAGTTCTTCCGACTTGTCAGTCACCTAAGTTTACAGCAAAAGAGTAAAGTAGGCCTACATCGTTTTTGTGATATTTATGAATCTGGAACATTACAAACACACTCTACCTCCACTATAACTATGAGTCGGAGAACAAAGCCCACAGCACAACATAGCCAATGAAGTAATTTTCAAATAGTACAGAAAAACCTGATCCATATTCATTAATTCCAAACCCAACAATGACAGCAAAGAGATTCCAGACTTGCCAAAGCATCAATATTTCTTTCCCAAAACCAATGTGAAGAAACAAATTTCTCTCCTGACTTGAGACAGGCAGTCACCCATAAAAGGCAACTGGTGGTTTTAAATCGATCCTCTCAACCTTAGAAATATTCATCATTAACTGCAGACACTAGTTCATTTCCAAAATGTATAGGCCTAACCACCAAAAACACAAATTTCATTACTTCTGCCAAAATAAAAAAAGACCTGTTAGGCCTATCACCTTTTAGTTCTTCCGACTTGTCAGTCACCTAAGTTAACAGCAAAAGAGTAAAGTAGGCCTACATCGTTTTTGTGATATTTATGAATCTGGAACATTACAAACACACTCTACCTCCACTATAACTATGAGTCGGAGAACAAAGCCCACAGCACAACATAGCCAATGAAGTAATTTTCAAATAGTACAGAAAAACCTGATCCATATTCATTAATTCCAAACCCAACAATGACAGCAAAGAGATTCCAGACTTGCCAAAGCATCAATATTTCTTTCCCAAAACCAATGTAAAGAAACAAATTTCTCTCCTGACTTGAGACAGGCAGTCACCCATAAAAGGCAACTGGTGGTTTTAAATCGATCCTCTCAACCTTAGAAATATTCATCATTAACTGCAGACACTAGTTCATTTCCAAAATGTATAGGCCTAACCACCAAAAACACAAATTTCATTACTTCTGCCAAAATAAAAAAAGACCTGTTAGGCCTATCACCTTTTAGTTCTTCCGACTTGTCAGTCACCTAAGTTTACAGCAAAAGAGTAAAGTAGGCCTACATCGTTTTTGTGATATTTATGAATCTGGAACATTACAAACACACTCTACCTCCACTATAACTATGAGTCGGAGAACAAAGCCCACAGCACAACATAGCCAATGAAGTAATTTTCAAATAGTACAGAAAAACCTGATCCATATTCATTAATTCCAAACCCAACAATGACAGCAAAGAGATTCCAGACTTGCCAAAGCATCAATATTTCTTTCCCAAAACCAATGTGAAGAAACAAATTTCTCTCCTGACTTGAGACAGGCAGTCACCCATAAAAGGCAACTGGTGGTTTTAAATCGATCCTCTCAACCTTAGAAATATTCATCATTAACTGCAGACACTAGTTCATTTCCAAAATGTATAGGCCTAACCACCAAAAACACAAATTTCATTACTTCTGCCAAAATAAAAAAAGACCTGTTAGGCCTATCACCTTTTAGTTCTTCCGACTTGTCAGTCACCTAAGTTTACAGCAAAAGAGTAAAGTAGGCCTACATCGTTTTTGTGATATTTATGAATCTGGAACATTACAAACACACTCTACTTCCACTATAACTATGAGTCGGAGAACAAAGCCCACAGCACAACATAGCCAATGAAGTAATTTTCAAATAGTACAGAAAAACCTGATCCATATTCATTAATTCCAAACCCAACAATGACAGCAAAGAGATTCCAGACTTGCCAAAGCATCAATATTTCTTTCCCAAAACCAATGTGAAGAAACAAATTTCTCTCCTGACTTGAGACAGGCAGTCACCCATAAAAGGCAACTGGTGGTTTTAAATCGATCCTCTCAACCTTAGAAATATTCATCATTAACTGCAGACACTAGTTCATTTCCAAAATGTATAGGCCTAACCACCAAAAACACAAATTTCATTACTTCTGCCAAAATAAAAAAAGACCTGTTAGGCCTATCACCTTTTAGTTCTTCCGACTTGTCAGTCACCTAAGTTTACAGCAAAAGAGTAAAGTAGGCCTACATCGTTTTTGTGATATTTATGAATCTGGAACATTACAAACACACTCTACCTCCACTATAACTATGAGTCGGAGAACAAAGCCCACAGCACAACATAGCCAATGAAGTAATTTTCAAATAGTACAGAAAAACCTGATCCATATTCATTAATTCCAAACCCAACAATGACAGCAAAGAGATTCCAGACTTGCCAAAGCATCAATATTTCTTTCCCAAAACCAATGTGAAGAAACAAATTTCTCTCCTGACTTGAGACAGGCAGTCACCCATAAAAGGCAACTGGTGGTTTTAAATCGATCCTCTCAACCTTAGAAATATTCATCATTAACTGCAGACACTAGTTCATTTCCAAAATGTATAGGCCTAACCACCAAAAACACAAATTTCATTACTTCTGCCAAAATAAAAAAAGACCTGTTAGGCCTATCACCTTTTAGTTCTTCCGACTTGTCAGTCACCTAAGTTTACAGCAAAAGAGTAAAGTAGGCCTACATCGTTTTTGTGATATTTATGAATCTGGAACATTACAAACACACTCTACCTCCACTATAACTATGAGTCGGAGAACAAAGCCCACAGCACAACATAGCCAATGAAGTAATTTTCAAATAGTACAGAAAAACCTGATCCATATTCATTAATTCCAAACCCAACAATGACAGCAAAGAGATTCCAGACTTGCCAAAGCATCAATATTTCTTTCCCAAAACCAATGTGAAGAAACAAATTTCTCTCCTGACTTGAGACAGGCAGTCACCCATAAAAGGCAACTGGTGGTTTTAAATCGATCCTCTCAACCTTAGAAATATTCATCATTAACTGCAGACACTAGTTCATTTCCAAAATGTATAGGCCTAACCACCAAAAACACAAATTTCATTACTTCTGCCAAAATAAAAAAAAGACCTGTTAGGCCTATCACCTTTTAGTTCTTCCGACTTGTCAGTCACTTAAGTTTACAGCAAAAGAGTAAAGTAGGCCTACATCGTTTTTGTGATATTTATGAATCTGGAACATTACAAACACACTCTACCTCCACTATAACTATGAGTCGGAGAACAAAGCCCACAGCACAACATAGCCAATGAAGTAATTTTCAAATAGTACAGAAAAACCTGATCCATATTCATTAATTCCAAACCCAACAATGACAGCAAAGAGATTCCAGACTTGCCAAAGCATCAATATATCTTTCCCAAAACCAATGTGAAGAAACAAATTTCTCTCCTGACTTGAGACAGGCAGTCACCCATAAAAGGCAACTGGTGGTTTTAAATCGATCCTCTCAACCTTAGAAATATTCATCATTAACTGCAGACACTAGTTCATTTCCAAAATGTATAGGCCTAACCACCAAAAACACAAATTTCATTACTTCTGCCAAAATAAAAAAAAGACCTGTTAGGCCTATCACCTTTTAGTTCTTCCGACTTGTCAGTCACCTAAGTTTACAGCAAAAGAGTAAAGTAGGCCTACATCGTTTTTGTGATATTTATGAATCTGGAACATTACAAACACACTCTACCTCCACTATAACTATGAGTCGGAGAACAAAGCCCACAGCACAACATAGCCAATGAAGTAATTTTCAAATAGTACAGAAAAACCTGATCCATATTCATTAATTCCAAACCCAACAATGACAGCAAAGAGATTCCAGACTTGCCAAAGCATCAATATTTCTTTCCCAAAACCAATGTGAAGAAACAAATTTCTCTCCTGACTTGAGACAGGCAGTCACCCATAAAAGGCAACTGGTGGTTTTAAATCGATCCTCTCAACCTTAGAAATATTCATCATTAACTGCAGACACTAGTTCATTTCCAAAATGTATAGGCCTAACCACCAAAAACACAAATTTCATTACTTCTGCCAAAATAAAAAAAAGACCTGTTAGGCCTATCACCTTTTAGTTCTTCCGACTTGTCAGTCACCTAAGTTTACAGCAAAAGAGTAAAGTAGGCCTACATCGTTTTTGTGATATTTATGAATCTGGAACATTACAAACACACTCTACCTCCACTATAACTATGAGTCGGAGAACAAAGCCCACAGCACAACATAGCCAATGAAGTAATTTTCAAATAGTACAGAAAAACCTGATCCATATTCATTAATTCCAAACCCAACAATGACAGCAAAGAGATTCCAGACTTGCCAAAGCATCAATATTTCTTTCCCAAAACCAATGTGAAGAAACAAATTTCTCTCCTGACTTGAGACAGGCAGTCACCCATAAAAGGCAACTGGTGGTTTTAAATCGATCCTCTCAACCTTAGAAATATTCATCATTAACTGCAGACACTAGTTCATTTCCAAAATGTATAGGCCTAACCACCAAAAACACAAATTTCATTACTTCTGCCAAAATAAAAAAAAGACCTGTTAGGCCTATCACCTTTTAGTTCTTCCGACTTGTCAGTCACCTAAGTTTACAGCAAAAGAGTAAAGTAGGCCTACATCGTTTTTGTGATATTTATGAATCTGGAACATTACAAACACACTCTACCTCCACTATAACTATGAGTCGGAGAACAAAGCCCACAGCACAACATAGCCAATGGAGTAATTTTCAAATAGTACAGAAAAACCTGATCCATATTCATTAATTCCAAACCCAACAATGACAGCAAAGAGATTCCAGACTTGCCAAAGCATCAATATTTCTTTCCCAAAACCAATGTGAAGAAACAAATTTCTCTCCTGACTTGAGACAGGCAGTCACCCATAAAAGGCAACTGGTGGTTTTAAATCGATCCTCTCAACCTTAGAAATATTCATCATTAACTGCAGACACTAGTTCATTTCCAAAATGTATAGGCCTAACCACCAAAAACACAAATTTCATTACTTCTGCCAAAATAAAAAAAAGACCTGTTAGGCCTATCACCTTTTAGTTCTTCCGACTTGTCAGTCACCTAAGTTTACAGCAAAAGAGTAAAGTAGGCCTACATCGTTTTTGTGATATTTATGAATCTGGAACATTACAAACACACTCTACCTCCACTATAACTATGAGTCGGAGAACAAAGCCCACAGCACAACATAGCCAATGAAGTAATTTTCAAATAGTACAGAAAAACCTGATCCATATTCATTAATTCCAAACCCAACAATGACAGCAAAGAGATTCCAGACTTGCCAAAGCATCAATATTTCTTTCCCAAAACCAATGTGAAGAAACAAATTTCTCTCCTGACTTGAGACAGGCAGTCACCCATAAAAGGCAACTGGTGGTTTTAAATCGATCCTCTCAACCTTAGAAATATTCATCATTAACTGCAGACACTAGTTCATTTCCAAAATGTATAGGCCTAACCACCAAAAACACAAATTTCATTACTTCTGCCAAAATAAAAAAAAGACCTGTTAGGCCTATCACCTTTTAGTTCTTCCGACTTGTCAGTCACCTAAGTTTACAGCAAAAGAGTAAAGTAGGCCTACATCGTTTTTGTGATATTTATGAATCTGGAACATTACAAACACACTCTACCTCCACTATAACTATGAGTCGGAGAACAAAGCCCACAGCACAACATAGCCAATGAAGTAATTTTCAAATAGTACAGAAAAACCTGATCCATATTCATTAATTCCAAACCCAACAATGACAGCAAAGAGATTCCAGACTTGCCAAAGCATCAATATTTCTTTCCCAAAACCAATGTGAAGAAACAAATTTCTCTCCTGACTTGAGACAGGCAGTCACCCATAAAAGGCAACTGGTGGTTTTAAATCGATCCTCTCAACCTTAGAAATATTCATCATTAACTGCAGACACTAGTTCATTTCCAAAATGTATAGGCCTAACCACCAAAAACACAAATTTCATTACTTCTGCCAAAATAAAAAAAAGACCTGTTAGGCCTATCACCTTTTAGTTCTTCCGACTTGTCAGTCACCTAAGTTTACAGCAAAAGAGTAAAGTAGGCCTACATCGTTTTTGTGATATTTATGAATCTGGAACATTACAAACACACTCTACCTCCACTATAACTATGAGTCGGAGAACAAAGCCCACAGCACAACATAGCCAATGAAGTAATTTTCAAATAGTACAGAAAAACCTGATCCATATTCATTAATTCCAAACCCAACAATGACAGCAAAGAGATTCCAGACTTGCCAAAGCATCAATATTTCTTTCCCAAAACCAATGTGAAGAAACAAATTTCTCTCCTGACTTGAGACAGGCAGTCACCCATAAAAGGCAACTGGTGGTTTTAAATCGATCCTCTCAACCTTAGAAATATTCATCATTAACTGCAGACACTAGTTCATTTCCAAAATGTATAGGCCTAACCACCAAAAACACAAATTTCATTACTTCTGCCAAAATAAAAAAAGACCTGTTAGGCCTATCACCTTTTAGTTCTTCCGACTTGTCAGTCACCTAAGTTTACAGCAAAAGAGTAAAGTAGGCCTACATCGTTTTTGTGATATTTATGAATCTGGAACATTACAAACACACTCTACCTCCACTATAACTATGAGTCGGAGAACAAAGCCCACAGCACAACATAGCCAATGAAGTAATTTTCAAATAGTACAGAAAAACCTGATCCATATTCATTAATTCCAAACCCAACAATGACAGCAAAGAGATTCCAGACTTGCCAAAGCATCAATATTTCTTTCCCAAAACCAATGTGAAGAAACAAATTTCTCTCCTGACTTGAGACAGGCAGTCACCCATAAAAGGCAACTGGTGGTTTTAAATCGATCCTCTCAACCTTAGAAATATTCATCATTAACTGCAGACACTAGTTCATTTCCAAAATGTATAGGCCTAACCACCAAAAACACAAATTTCATTACTTCTGCCAAAATAAAAAAAGACCTGTTAGGCCTATCACCTTTTAGTTCTTCCGACTTGTCAGTCACCTAAGTTTACAGCAAAAGAGTAAAGTAGGCCTACATCGTTTTTGTGATATTTATGAATCTGGAACATTACAAACACACTCTACCTCCACTATAACTATGAGTCGGAGAACAAAGCCCACAGCACAACATAGCCAATGAAGTAATTTTCAAATAGTACAGAAAAACCTGATCCATATTCATTAATTCCAAACCCAACAATGACAGCAAAGAGATTCCAGACTTGCCAAAGCATCAATATTTCTTTCCCAAAACCAATGTGAAGAAACAAATTTCTCTCCTGACTTGAGACAGGCAGTCACCCATAAAAGGCAACTGGTGGTTTTAAATCGATCCTCTCAACCTTAGAAATATTCATCATTAACTGCAGACACTAGTTCATTTCCAAAATGTATAGGCCTAACCACCAAAAACACAAATTTCATTACTTCTGCCAAAATAAAAAAGACCTGTTAGGCCTATCACCTTTTAGTTCTTCCGACTTGTCAGTCACCTAAGTTTACAGCAAAAGAGTAAAGTAGGCCTACATCGTTTTTGTGATATTTATGAATCTGGAACATTACAAACACACTCTACCTCCACTATAACTATGAGTCGGAGAACAAAGCCCACAGCACAACATAGCCAATGAAGTAATTTTCAAATAGTACAGAAAAACCTGATCCATATTCATTAATTCCAAACCCAACAATGACAGCAAAGAGATTCCAGACTTGCCAAAGCATCAATATTTCTTTCCCAAAACCAATGTGAAGAAACAAATTTCTCTCCTGACTTGAGACAGGCAGTCACCCATAAAAGGCAACTGGTGGTTTTAAATCGATCCTCTCAACCTTAGAAATATTCATCATTAACTGCAGACACTAGTTCATTTCCAAAATGTATAGGCCTAACCACCAAAAACACAAATTTCATTACTTCTGCCAAAATAAAAAAAGACCTGTTAGGCCTATCACCTTTTAGTTCTTCCGACTTGTCAGTCACCTAAGTTTACAGCAAAAGAGTAAAGTAGGCCTACATCGTTTTTGTGATATTTATGAATCTGGAACATTACAAACACACTCTACCTCCACTATAACTATGAGTCGGAGAACAAAGCCCACAGCACAACATAGCCAATGAAGTAATTTTCAAATAGTACAGAAAAACCTGATCCATATTCATTAATTCCAAACCCAACAATGACAGCAAAGAGATTCCAGACTTGCCAAAGCATCAATATTTCTTTCCCAAAACCAATGTGAAGAAACAAATTTCTCTCCTGACTTGAGACAGGCAGTCACCCATAAAAGGCAACTGGTGGTTTTAAATCGATCCTCTCAACCTTAGAAATATTCATCATTAACTGCAGACACTAGTTCATTTCCAAAATGTATAGGCCTAACCACCAAAAACACAAATTTCATTACTTCTGCCAAAATAAAAAAAGACCTGTTAGGCCTATCACCTTTTAGTTCTTCCGACTTGTCAGTCACCTAAGTTTACAGCAAAAGAGTAAAGTAGGCCTACATCGTTTTTGTGATATTTATGAATCTGGAACATTACAAACACACTCTACCTCCACTATAACTATGAGTCGGAGAACAAAGCCCACAGTACAACATAGCCAATGAAGTAATTTTCAAATAGTACAGAAAAACCTGATCCATATTCATTAATTCCAAACCCAACAATGACAGCAAAGAGATTCCAGACTTGCCAAAGCATCAATATTTCTTTCCCAAAACCAATGTGAAGAAACAAATTTCTCTCCTGACTTGAGACAGGCAGTCACCCATAAAAGGCAACTGGTGGTTTTAAATCGATCCTCTCAACCTTAGAAATATTCATCATTAACTGCAGACACTAGTTCATTTCCAAAATGTATAGGCCTAACCACCAAAAACACAAATTTCATTACTTCTGCCAAAATAAAAAAAGACCTGTTAGGCCTATCACCTTTTAGTTCTTCCGACTTGTCAGTCACCTAAGTTTACAGCAAAAGAGTAAAGTAGGCCTACATCGTTTTTGTGATATTTATGAATCTGGAACATTACAAACACACTCTACCTCCACTATAACTATGAGTCGGAGAACAAAGCCCACAGCACAACATAGCCAATGAAGTAATTTTCAAATAGTACAGAAAAACCTGATCCATATTCATTAATTCCAAACCCAACAATGACAGCAAAGAGATTCCAGACTTGCCAAAGCATCAATATTTCTTTCCCAAAACCAATGTGAAGAAACAAATTTCTCTCCTGACTTGAGACAGGCAGTCACCCATAAAAGGCAACTGGTGGTTTTAAATCGATCCTCTCAACCTTAGAAATATTCATCATTAACTGCAGACACTAGTTCATTTCCAAAATGTATAGGCCTAACCACCAAAAACACAAATTTCATTACTTCTGCCAAAATAAAAAAAGACCTGTTAGGCCTATCACCTTTTAGTTCTTCCGACTTGTCAGTCACCTAAGTTTACAGCAAAAGAGTAAAGTAGGCCTACATCGTTTTTGTGATATTTATGAATCTGGAACATTACAAACACACTCTACCTCCACTATAACTATGAGTCGGAGAACAAAGCCCACAGCACAACATAGCCAATGAAGTAATTTTCAAATAGTACAGAAAAACCTGATCCATATTCATTAATTCCAAACCCAACAATGACAGCAAAGAGATTCCAGACTTGCCAAAGCATCAATATTTCTTTCCCAAAACCAATGTGAAGAAACAAATTTCTCTCCTGACTTGAGACAGGCAGTCACCCATAAAAGGCAACTGGTGGTTTTAAATCGATCCTCTCAACCTTAGAAATATTCATCATTAACTGCAGACACTAGTTCATTTCCAAAATGTATAGGCCTAACCACCAAAAACACAAATTTCATTACTTCTGCCAAAATAAAAAAAGACCTGTTAGGCCTATCACCTTTTAGTTCTTCCGACTTGTCAGTCACCTAAGTTTACAGCAAAAGAGTAAAGTAGGCCTACATCGTTTTTGTGATATTTATGAATCTGGAACATTACAAACACACTCTACCTCCACTATAACTATGAGTCGGAGAACAAAGCCCACAGCACAACATAGCCAATGAAGTAATTTTCAAATAGTACAGAAAAACCTGATCCATATTCATTAATTCCAAACCCAACAATGACAGCAAAGAGATTCCAGACTTGCCAAAGCATCAATATTTCTTTCCCAAAACCAATGTGAAGAAACAAATTTCTCTCCTGACTTGAGACAGGCAGTCACCCATAAAAGGCAACTGGTGGTTTTAAATCGATCCTCTCAACCTTAGAAATATTCATCATTAACTGCAGACACTAGTTCATTTCCAAAATGTATAGGCCTAACCACCAAAAACACAAATTTCATTACTTCTGCCAAAATAAAAAAAGACCTGTTAGGCCTATCACCTTTTAGTTCTTCCGACTTGTCAGTCACCTAAGTTTACAGCAAAAGAGTAAAGTAGGCCTACATCGTTTTTGTGATATTTATGAATCTGGAACATTACAAACACACTCTACCTCCACTATAACTATGAGTCGGAGAACAAAGCCCACAGTACAACATAGCCAATGAAGTAATTTTCAAATAGTACAGAAAAACCTGATCCATATTCATTAATTCCAAACCCAACAATGACAGCAAAGAGATTCCAGACTTGCCAAAGCATCAATATTTCTTTCCCAAAACCAATGTGAAGAAACAAATTTCTCTCCTGACTTGAGACAGGCAGTCACCCATAAAAGGCAACTGGTGGTTTTAAATCGATCCTCTCAACCTTAGAAATATTCATCATTAACTGCAGACACTAGTTCATTTCCAAAATGTATAGGCCTAACCACCAAAAACACAAATTTCATTACTTCTGCCAAAATAAAAAAAGACCTGTTAGGCCTATCACCTTTTAGTTCTTCCGACTTGTCAGTCACCTAAGTTTACAGCAAAAGAGTAAAGTAGGCCTACATCGTTTTTGTGATATTTATGAATCTGGAACATTACAAACACACTCTACCTCCACTATAACTATGAGTCGGAGAACAAAGCCCACAGCACAACATAGCCAATGAAGTAATTTTCAAATAGTACAGAAAAACCTGATCCATATTCATTAATTCCAAACCCAACAATGACAGCAAAGAGATTCCAGACTTGCCAAAGCATCAATATTTCTTTCCCAAAACCAATGTGAAGAAACAAATTTCTCTCCTGACTTGAGACAGGCAGTCACCCATAAAAGGCAACTGGTGGTTTTAAATCGATCCTCTCAACCTTAGAAATATTCATCATTAACTGCAGACACTAGTTCATTTCCAAAATGTATAGGCCTAACCACCAAAAACACAAATTTCATTACTTCTGCCAAAATAAAAAAAGACCTGTTAGGCCTATCACCTTTTAGTTCTTCCGACTTGTCAGTCACCTAAGTTTACAGCAAAAGAGTAAAGTAGGCCTACATCGTTTTTGTGATATTTATGAATCTGGAACATTACAAACACACTCTACCTCCACTATAACTATGAGTCGGAGAACAAAGCCCACAGCACAACATAGCCAATGAAGTAATTTTCAAATAGTACAGAAAAACCTGATCCATATTCATTAATTCCAAACCCAACAATGACAGCAAAGAGATTCCAGACTTGCCAAAGCATCAATATTTCTTTCCCAAAACCAATGTGAAGAAACAAATTTCTCTCCTGACTTGAGACAGGCAGTCACCCATAAAAGGCAACTGGTGGTTTTAAATCGATCCTCTCAACCTTAGAAATATTCATCATTAACTGCAGACACTAGTTCATTTCCAAAATGTATAGGCCTAACCACCAAAAACACAAATTTCATTACTTCTGCCAAAATAAAAAAAGACCTGTTAGGCCTATCACCTTTTAGTTCTTCCGACTTGTCAGTCACCTAAGTTTACAGCAAAAGAGTAAAGTAGGCCTACATCGTTTTTGTGATATTTATGAATCTGGAACATTACAAACACACTCTACCTCCACTATAACTATGAGTCGGAGAACAAAGCCCACAGCACAACATAGCCAATGAAGTAATTTTCAAATAGTACAGAAAAACCTGATCCATATTCATTAATTCCAAACCCAACAATGACAGCAAAGAGATTCCAGACTTGCCAAAGCATCAATATTTCTTTCCCAAAACCAATGTGAAGAAACAAATTTCTCTCCTGACTTGAGACAGGCAGTCACCCATAAAAGGCAACTGGTGGTTTTAAATCGATCCTCTCAACCTTAGAAATATTCATCATTAACTGCAGACACTAGTTCATTTCCAAAATGTATAGGCCTAACCACCAAAAACACAAATTTCATTACTTCTGCCAAAATAAAAAAAGACCTGTTAGGCCTATCACCTTTTAGTTCTTCCGACTTGTCAGTCACCTAAGTTTACAGCAAAAGAGTAAAGTAGGCCTACATCGTTTTTGTGATATTTATGAATCTGGAACATTACAAACACACTCTACCTCCACTATAACTATGAGTCGGAGAACAAAGCCCACAGTACAACATAGCCAATGAAGTAATTTTCAAATAGTACAGAAAAACCTGATCCATATTCATTAATTCCAAACCCAACAATGACAGCAAAGAGATTCCAGACTTGCCAAAGCATCAATATTTCTTTCCCAAAACCAATGTGAAGAAACAAATTTCTCTCCTGACTTGAGACAGGCAGTCACCCATAAAAGGCAACTGGTGGTTTTAAATCGATCCTCTCAACCTTAGAAATATTCATCATTAACTGCAGACACTAGTTCATTTCCAAAATGTATAGGCCTAACCACCAAAAACACAAATTTCATTACTTCTGCCAAAATAAAAAAAGACCTGTTAGGCCTATCACCTTTTAGTTCTTCCGACTTGTCAGTCACCTAAGTTTACAGCAAAAGAGTAAAGTAGGCCTACATCGTTTTTGTGATATTTATGAATCTGGAACATTACAAACACACTCTACCTCCACTATAACTATGAGTCGGAGAACAAAGCCCACAGCACAACATAGCCAATGAAGTAATTTTCAAATAGTACAGAAAAACCTGATCCATATTCATTAATTCCAAACCCAACAATGACAGCAAAGAGATTCCAGACTTGCCAAAGCATCAATATTTCTTTCCCAAAACCAATGTGAAGAAACAAATTTCTCTCCTGACTTGAGACAGGCAGTCACCCATAGAACGTCAGCTGGAAAAGACTGCTTTGCTACGCCTCCCAGATATATAGAAACTCCAAATGTACAGATCCTTCCACAAAACCTGAAACAGCATAATTTTGTACAGGAATTTAAACTGGACCTCTTCGAGAATCACCAAGGTAATGTCTCCAATGTAAACTACATGGGCACAGCCATTTTTTTTCTTTTTTTTTTTTATATATATATTTTTTTTAACAGATGCAGCAAATATATTGTGCGATCTCTGAATGTACCGTTCTCTACATAAATACAAACCGCTCGGGTCGGCGAAAGTGTGGAACACACACTGCGAGAAAAAAAGGGCGTATCTCCAGGGTTTCGGGTCACACCAAAATTTAACAATGATGTTCACACTAGTCTCATCAAAGAATTTTCAGTCGTCACAGAAAGTGGAAACAACACCCCCCCCCTTAAAAAATCAGATGAATAACCTTTATAAATGGGATGAAATGCATGGATCTGTGAACTGTGAAATATACTCAAGAAAGTTGAGTATGGAACATCCCCGGGAGCTAGACGTCATCAGGAGAACTCCTGCTGGTTACGAGAGAGCGTTTCTCGGGATTAAATATCAAAATTTGTGTATAAGTGTCAAAATAATCAGTAAGAGTATCCAGCCGAAAGTTGTTACAACATGAAACTCGACTATATTCTGTAAATGCCTCATCGTAACGACATAACGTTATGTACGCCCGTCTCACTACACCATTGTATATCCATTTGGTCAGTGTGATCGTAAAGCTACCTAGTAGTCCTGGGGTCATACTTGGTTTAAGCATATTTATGTCAAAAAAGCGATTGGGAAAGATGCCGAAGTCCTATATGAGTCCCTTTTGCAAACAAAGAGAAAGAGAAGTAGAGACAATGTACAACAATACAACGCCATTGTCAGAACTAACACCACTGCATGCAGACAGATAAATAGACAAACTAATCAACTTCAAAAAAGGGTTTTACGAATTATTACATTTTCGATGTACAACTCACACATTGACCCTTTGTTTCATAAATTCAAAATTTTAAAATTTCAGACCTTGGACCTATTCCTAACTGGTCTACTCATGTATAAAGTTAAATTCTTTCTTGCTCCTCTTGTATCCCGAAAATTATTTGCTGGAGTCTCAACAATTTATAATCATGATACTAGACAAAGACAACATTTTTATATACATCCTTTCAGGACTAATGTAGGAAAATTTGCAATAACAACTCACGGACCTCATGTACGGAAAACAGTGCCAAATTTTATACAAAATGCAACCTCAATTACTTTATTTACAAAACGTCTCAAATCGTACATTATTGACGATTAATAGTTTAATTGATATTATTGTCACTGTTCTTAGTAGGTGATTGTTGCTTGACTCATGTCCTTGTTTAAGTGCCCTCTCAGTCTGGAGGGAATATAAGCCCTATGGGGTTTCCTCTCTCCAGCTGAATTTTTGTGTCTCATATTATTTTTGTGTACCATTTATTACGATTTAATAATATTACTATATTGTACTTTGATTTTGAAATACACCGTCTGTATGATTTTCGGAAAATAAAAATACAATACAATACAATAGATAAAACGACAATACCTCATAATAAGTACTGTTGACAGGACAAAACATCTCACACAGGGAAAGACAATGGAACATGTCATCATAAACAAGCATTGCTTTACCACCCATAATTACGAATATTTGTAAAAATCATGTAACAGCACCAGGCCTCCCCGTGGATTTAATTTACGATTGTACAGCGCAAAAATGTTTTCGTTTTCTTCAAAAGTACCATTTTGGGAGCCAAATGATAAAGTTTTCACCGTGAATGGAGCAAATAAAATTACGCTATTTTTCTATTTTGCAATCTATCTCGTTCCACAATAAAATTTCCGCATTCGAAAAAATAATGAAAAACATCCTCATTTGCGGCACCACAAAACCACCGGGGGGGGGGGGGGGGGGGTCAGCGAAACCATTTTAAAATAAATCCGAAGGGGGAAAAAAGCACATGCCTTGAACAAATAGGAGATATGTATATTAATTTCCCGCCAGAGCTGCATTTTTGATTGCCCAGTCTCGCTTGCAGGATATGGCGAGATACGGTTCGGTACTTGTGGGGACAAGCGGGATATTACTGATACTTGGAAATAAAGAATACTTACTAAAGGCAGATGGAATTTTTTCTTAATGTGTGGCTCGGAAAGTATTGAATGAATACAAGTTTGGAACTAGGAAAGATGATTTGCTGCATAGCAAATCAGTGTGTGTGTCTTCAAAGCATATTGGTATGGCAATGTACAACTATTCCATAACACAGGAGTAGAAGTTGGAATGGCATCTCTATCTATTATAGCTTTGAAGTTATTCAAGCTTTAAAATTTCTGATGGTGCTATTTAGCATAATTTAAATTGCTACAACATTTGTTTTAAGTTCATTAGATGCGCAATGGTCAATAACCCCCCAGTAGAAGTTGGAATGACATCTCTATCTATCATACTTTTGAAGATATCCAAAACTTAAAATTTCAAATCCCCTAATTTGCATAATTTTAAACATCTTCATTCCTTTATATAAAACGGTCAAACTCCTTGTATGGAAGTACAATCATGTCAAGTTTGGAGTTTCTATGTATGATAGTGTTCGAGAAAAGTGTCGGACAAATTTGCTGGTAAAGAAGAAAGAAAGAAATAAAGAATTTCAGGAAAAACAAAAAAGTGTGTGTTGACACACACACTTTAATTTGTGAACTAAAATTTCTAAAAAAAAAAAAAAAGAAAGAAAGAAAGAAAAATGAAAAAACGATAATTTTGTTAGAAATGAACATATGGCCCTGTCTGTGACCCTGATGTGGCCCATACGTCCTCCGTTGTCGCCTGGCGTCAAATACGCGCTTTGTGGCGGCAAATCATTGTGCATACGTTCGTGCCCGAATCGAAGACAAATTGTATCCAGCTCTCACATTATACCGGTTTCGTTGCGTGAGGGAGGTTGGTAAAAAATTTCTCAAATATTGGTGTGAACTACACTTGAGAATTTTGTAAAACACTATTAGCTTAATTTTATTTCTTCTATCTGACAATTTTTCGAAACCAGATTCCTGACAAATTAGATCGTGACTTGTTCCAGCTGTCGCTCCTGTAGCGACTCTTGCATCTGAATTTTTCCCGATCCTGACAGTCATTACGTGTACACCCAATCCCACACGACAGACCCGTACTCTAAAATGGCCGTATAAAGGAGCAATAAAAAGTTTCCAGATATTTTCTGCTTGAAAGATATTATAGAAGTTTCAGAGTGTTCACCGCCTTCATGCCATTGGTACTTAACTCATGAATATGACTTGTCCTGTAAAGTCACATCATATCAATAATCCAAAGTGCCCATGTTCTAGTTCATTCTGTGAAGATTTGTCCATGAAAACCAAGTCCGGATTAGGATGTGAAAGTCGTTTTCTTGATAAAATCATATTTCTGGTTTTTAAAATAGAAAGTTCAAATGACACTAACCACCTGTATCCCCAATTTTCTACTTCATGTAAGTCAGAATTCAATGAAATTGCTGCAAATACAGGATCCTCGACAATGATAAAAAGAACTCTTATCATCGGAAAATAATCGGATCGAGGAATTGATAACGTTAACAAAACTATTGCTACATATAAAAATGTAATGGGACCAAGTACCGATACCTGTAGGATGCCTGCATTGATTTGCCTCTGAGGCGACTTCCCCCTATCACAACACGTTACTGTCTACCTTCTAGATAGTCGGCAAACCAGCTCAGTAGAGCACCATCGATACCTAAATCTGGGTGATAGACACGATCGAAGGCCTTGGTAATGTCACAAAATACAAGTCTAACTTCCTTCCATAGGTCCACAGTCTTGCAAAATTGATGGTACAAGAAAATTAGTTGACTAACTGTACTATCCCCAGGAATAAATCCGGACCGATATTCGGTCAAAACAGCATTGTCCCGGATAAAGTTAAAAACATATTTGAAGACTATTTCCTCAAAGACTTTGCTTACGACATAAAGTAAGAAAATAGGTCTTTAGTTGTGACAAGACCTTGAACAAGTTTTTTTTTCCATCATGTTTGCTCTTTTCAATTGAGACGAAAAACTATGACAATCCAACAAAAAGTTAAATAATATAGTTAGCGATTAAGAAATAACTGGAGCACCTTCTTTCAACATATGTGCGCTCATTCCATCAGGACCATTGACTTTTTTATGTCACGGCTTTCCAATATGTTTTGTACTTCAATTTCATTAACAGAGATAGTTTGTAAAAGATTGCAGTTTCTCTCCTCAAAAGGAGGGGACGAGAAATTGAAGTCATCAACTGTAGAACAGGATACAAAAACTTGTTTAAAACTGTTTGATTTCCGTCGCAGAGTGACGGGATATCGAAATTTTGGTGTTTATTCAAAAAGAATATTTACAGTCTGCCACCAA
This sequence comes from Hermodice carunculata, assembly GCA_964020975.1. NCBI lineage: Eukaryota > Metazoa > Annelida > Polychaeta > Eunicida > Amphinomidae > Hermodice > Hermodice carunculata. The sequence continues at coordinate 63,353 of CAXHWN010002070.1, read as the reverse complement.
CTCATTTTCTTTTGTGCTGCCGAATTTACAGAATCTTCGAGTCGCTGGTTATATGTTTTCTCTGCCAATTTCAATTCTTAAATGCATATATTTCGTAACTGTTGAAAAAAAGACTACAGGTGTTGATTCATTTTTGCTTTTTCGTGAATTCGAAAAATCTTATGGAGTGAGTTTGTATGCCAAAGAACATCGTCCGGTCTGATAGTAACCTCCTTGTGGGGAATATTATCTTTTGCAAAACCTACAAATTTCTCGCTCCATGAGTCACAAATTGCGTCGATATTGTTCGAATCAAAACAGGTCTCCCAGTCTATGCCTGATGAATGTTATCTTAATACGTCAAAATTTGCATTATTATAATTCCATACACATCTTTTGTGACACGGAGACTTATTGCACCTAAATAATAAATTACCACCAACTGTGTAATGGTCGCTGTTCGCAACTGGAACGGTGACATGTATGCTTTGAACATAATTTGGGACATTAGTAAAATTTGATCAAGATTTGAGGAAGTTATTTCAGTTATTTTAGTTGGCTCATTGATAGGAACCGTAAGAGAATTTACATGACAAAAACAAAATCATTCTTCCCATAGTTAGCGTTAGGATCTGCGTTTAAGTTTCCAGTTACAATATTTTTTTTTCAATATGTGTGTTTCTTCATTTGTCATAACAATCCTGTAAATCATCCCAAAATTCAACACCGGAATTGGGAGGTCTGTAAAGTACTGTCAATAGAAACTTATGATTATGAAAGCAAACATCCACACAAAGTATTTCTAAATTTGCACTTTCCAGATCTAGACCAAGCATCTTGAAGCGCGCAGGGCCACTCCCACCCCCACTCCAGTTGTTCTATCTAGTCTGATAATGGGGTGGAAACCTGGAATTTGAAGATTGCTGTCATGAATAGTGTCATTAAGAAATGTTTCTGACAAACTTATATATTTTCTCTCCCAGTATGTGTCTACTGGTAAAACTTTATTGTGGTACACTTATTGAAAAAAATCGTGTCTTTGAACATGTTACCAATTACTGCAGCTTTCTCTCAGCATAAACCTAATTTTGTAACAGAGCAGGACGGAGTCGTTGATTCGCTTAGATTCCTTATCCATCATGAAAACTTCATGAAGCCCTACAGTGAGGAGCACCTGCTGGTCTCCCTGTTGACTCGTGCGTTTTAAGGTGCGGGTGGACGGGAGGCTGACAGGTGTTCCATCTTATAGTAATTGCCTGCGCGATATCTTAGTATTCTTTATATTCAGTATATTATGAGAATATATGGATTGCTATATTGTACATTAGCGGATCTGTTTAGCACCCTGATGGGCAGGCCTGGTGTCCAACAGTGATGCGGCATTGGGCCTGTGCATCGCGGTCTGGAGCGGCGGATCCGCGTGCTTTATCATTATATTTTTGCCACCAATACTCTTGGGCGAGATTTATCTTTGTATTTTCTTGCCCAGTATCTCGCTGCCGGTAACCTTTATTGTGGTACACCTATGGAAACAATAGTGTCTTTAAACATGTCACCTATTACTGCAGTTTTCTGTCAGCATAAACCATATTTTGTGACATAGCAGGACAGAGTGGTTGATTCGCTCATGCAGACATCTCACTCATCAAGAAACTTTAGCTAACCCGACAAGGGGGAGCATCTGCTTGACTCCCTGTTGGCTCGTGCCTCATGGGTGCGAGTGAATGGGAGACTGGCTGTGGTTTTTACTCTCTTGCGTGACATCTTGATATTCTAATATAATGATTTTGTATGTGCTGTATGCTGTGTATTTCAGTTATCTTGATGTATGTTTTAATGTATATTTTAGTTTCTCCTAATTCGGGGGTTCAATAAATCATCATCATCATCATCATCATCATCATCATCATCATCATCATCATCATCATCATCATCATCATCATCATGTCGTAAGAGTCAGCCAAAGAAGTTTTAACACATCTCAGTTGGTCCTGGGACAAACTACAAATATTGGCATAGCGGAGCGTCAAATCTATGAAGGGGAACCTGCCCGGGGGTGGGGTGTCCATTGCTCGACAACAGCAGCAGCATCGCTAAAACACATCAGAGGTAATCTATCACACTTTCAGTTTGTTTTTACAGACGACACTTTTTAGCGCATAAAAATAATAAGTTTTACTTGAGTAACGACATCATCTGCTTTTTTTAAAAGAGCACAAAGACGGAAGAAAAACATCAGAAAACACGCAACAAAAGCAGTATTCCCACAACTACCTCTTATAGAATCTAAAATGACCCCCCCCCCCCCCGCCACTCATGCATGCAAAGAACCAGGTACCGTAGAACATCTTCATTTGTAATACAAAAATACGCAAAATAGTAACACGGTTTGAGAATAACCACACATACAGAATAATAAAACAATTATTTTAGCATTTTTCCTAAAAATTATGACCCTCAAAAAGAACCAAGTAGACATAAATACACTCTCTAATGTCCATTATTTCGCAGTGGCAAGTCGGAAGGCTGCAAACTGAACATTCCGCTATCCTGGTCAGTCCATAACCACTGAGAAAAAGATGTATGGCTGCAAATACCAATACAGCATTACTCCTGAGAGTGTGTATAGTTAAGAGAGGCGTGGTCTTTAGGTATGCAAGAAGAAGCAGGAAAGCTTCATTCTTCAAAGTGGTACAAAAGCAAGATCATATAGGCATTGTCTGGAATGATATACACCCAAAGAATAACATAAAACATGAATGCATGACACAGAACAACAGAGAAAAACTGTCTACAACAAGGTAGACGGCAGTGAAACATTATCAAGTCCTTGTATATAATAATGATTCTGTAGCGGCATGCGTGTATGACATATGAGTGCATTGCAGTTGCAAATTTATGAACAAAAAGTAGTACCTACTTAAGAGCCGATTTAAAAGTTTGGCCAAAATAAATAAACGACTGGAAACACATTAAACACAGCCCATACAAAATTAAACAATAGGATCATTTTTTTGTTTTATACTTAAAATTATACACCTAATTATTTTCTTTTCGAATCAGCAATGAAGGGACGCTTCTGCGAACCATATTTACATAACAGCTTAAAGGTCAAGACAAAAAAGCTGCACTTTTGTTTCATACCTGAAAAATAACAAATTGATTGTATTAATCTCTTGCAAATATTTTTAAACGGTGGTAATCATAGCTTTGGGCCACATTTCCTTGTGATTTCTCACAGTTATGATAACTTTGTCGTTTGATCTCTACTAAGTGCAGGAAAAAATGTACGAACTGCAATTTATGGACAGTGTGAATACATTTAAAGCACCAGGGACTCGATGTTGACGTAGCTGTCTGGGAGACTCCAATATGTAAGCCCTGGTCATGCACAGGACAGCCAGGGCGTTATCTTTGATGTGTGCATTTTCAAATATATCGAATGATTTATGCCGTTCAGCTCGCACGTGTTTACCTCTGAACAGGTGCATACGCGTACCAGAATTTGTAACCAGTGCTAGATGATCCCTTTGTCCAGATTCTCTGCAAACTTAAAAGAATGCACTTTTTTTGGAACTTCGATTTCATTTCTATGGTTCAAAGAATGTTTTCCTTTGAGAAAAATAAACTAATGGTCCTTGTAGCACTATCTTTACGCACGTTTATATGTAGCTAACGCCTTATAAAACGTATATCCGAAGGGCGTATGCTACTTTCGTGCAAAGAATTCGAAAATCTCAATAATCCTTGCACTGCCCTAAACCTGGTTTACAGATTAAAATTTATTTTGGAGCACGTAAAGCAGTCGAACACAGTCTGCATTAAAATAACTCTGAAGGCTGAATAAGCATAATTTTGACATATCATCGTAATATTCTTACTCAGTAGCACAATAAAAATAAAAAACGGTTTCATGTGGTTCAAGAAACATGAACTAATGAAACAATACACACACACACACACACATATATATACATATATATATATATATATATATATATATATATATATATATATATATATATATATATATATATATATATATATATATATATATATATATATATATATATATATATTTCTCCCTTGACAAGAATATTGTAATTCAGGCAGATAAGCGTACTTACCCACCACTGTCAATAGTACATTGTCCAACAAAAGTGCCAGGAATACAATTGCTATCACCAGTTTCTTGGACTTCCTGGCATTTTCTGTCCATTTTGATACTGGAATTTGTGTCAACCCAGGGAAGACCATAGTGAGTGATCCACCCACGACCATAGATCAACATAGGTAAAATCCCAAGGTTCAGAACGCGTCAATGTGTAAATTCAGCTCAGCCAGCATTTTCCCACGTATTCTTTAGGTTTTACATACTTTTGCTTGATAAATCTTCACGCGGCGCTGAAACTTCAAATGCGATAGACTGACTATACTTCTCCTGTACAGCTTGTCCGTGGCACCAGCGTTTCCATATAATCCGTTTCTGCTTAGTATTACGGAAAGCTCATCATCGAATGCAACTTCACCATTAGATCGAGCCAGTATGAATAGGGATCGTATCACAAAGCAAGAGTGCATACTCTTCGTTACGCAGCCGAATGATCGACAAAATATTTGTCCACCAATCTCGGGGTCGATGTATTCGCGCGATGTTGCAGTGAGCTTTCATAGTCACCCAATTACAACCTCTGTGACTAATAAAGTTGCATTAACTACTCTTTTTCGACATAATGTATAAGATTTCCCAGACATTCCCTTATGAGAAATCCACCATTAAACAGGCAATCTCAGCGGTTCGAGAAGGAAATCTATCAGTAAGGACCCACAGATTACTGTCGTCAGGTTATCTTGTTCCATTTATTAATGATTTGCTCATTAATGTGGTCGCTTTCTCGCACACCTTGGCAAAGGATTGTGTGTCTTCCTCCGGTTCAGTATCATAGTAGTAAAGCACTGGGTGCTGTGTGCTTCCCTCATCTTTCCTAAACTCAAAGGGACGGTATGTTTAAGGACCGAAAGGATAACTTGCTTTGAAGGAATCTGCCATGGAATATAAATCTTGAAGTAATGTATCAAGGTGGGCTCTGTCTGGCAATGCCGAAAGAATCAGCGTGAAAAGTAATTAAATAAGGAATCAAGTAGGGTTTTGACTCTTCTCTCTGTCCCCTATCTTTCCCGGGCGGCGTATTTCAGCCGCAGTGGCCTGCAGGTGGTCAGATAGGGGGCATATCTTGAGGTGAGAGTACGTTTTCCTCTGGTTTGCCAGGCACCTCCTCAGGAGTTCCCGTCCCCGCCACATCCATGCTTCTTGTGAATATACGTGTCTATGTTTATATATATGAAAATATACTGAAACTACGCCGCTATAAGTGAAGGAAGGCGGGGAATTCGCGCAGTGGCGGTCAAAGTTTGGTCAAGGCCTGCCACATGCCTGTCCGTCATTTATAGTGAATGATGCGCCAACTGCTCAACTGTTCTCAGATACTCTGGTAAATTTCCAAAAATTTCACGCTATAGTCTTTGCGTTAAATGACCGTATATACGTTAATGTGGCAATATATAGACAGGTCGTAATACACCACACCAAAGCAGGTGTGGAGACTCCTTCAAGTCAGGTATGATAAATCTATCGGTCTTTGTGGCTTTTATTAAAGTATCAAAAAATGTTTGGTCTACCAGGTTAAGACAAAGTGAGTCTAATATGGCTGCTGCAATCAAATTATTATTTGAGTACATACATACACTATTTCAAATACATGCATTGTATTAGGCATAAAAAATTATCATCATCATCATCATCATCATCATCATCATCATCATCATCATTATGTGTGGTAGCGAGCAATCGTTTTTCTCTTTCTTTCATTCATCCTTTCTTTCACATGGTTTTATTGTGAGGAAATTTTCTCAGATACTGTATCAGCCAGGAACACGAAATTTGACTATAGCCCTAGAGGTTACATCATGCAGAAATAAGCTAGATTCTATAGTTAGAATGTGCATCTGATATTACACGACCAAGACGCCAAATTTGACAAATAAAGCGCATTTCAGTTTGGAGTCATCGTCTTTTGCCTATCTTCAAAACACGACAGTCCACTTTTTATAAATAGAGGTCTGCCTATGTAATGTTTAACGCGAAATACACAATTCCGAGTTTGTGGATGGTCTTACATGGTATGGAGAAGGCCTTTTCTTTGGCGGGAGAGCAGGATTACTTCAATTAGACTTAAGCATTGACTTGGAGTCCCTCGAAGGTAGAAGTCTTCCATAATACTGTGTTTGAAGTCTGAAGCCTGGCTACAAATGTGAAACGGAAGATTCCTACTTTAGCGGGAAGCGTTCTCTCTGAAATGAAGCACGGGACATGCTCACTGCATGGGGAGCACAGTAAACGCATAGAATGAAGGATTCTTGAAAACATTATCAGGACTGCGCGGATAAGTTTAAATTTCCAAATTTTAAAAATGATGATTGAGTGAAGCATGTATTCTGGCAGCTAAAAAGGGACTTCTTTACGCTGCAAGGTAAGCCTGATCTCATGGGAACAACTTTCCTGATACTTGTTCGTGCGATTTGTTAGCACATCTGCTACTAAAGCTGGTTGTTTATTGAAGTTTATACGCATACATGATGTGCAGAGTATTATCTCTCGAGCAGAGTATAGGTGTTTAGCTTGCTCCCATGTAGATTAAAGTAACCGTACAGGTCAACAGTTTACCTGTGCAGGGCAAAGATAGCCTTTGTCTGCTGGACAATCTTGCTGTCATTTCCTATGGTCTGCTATTTCCTATGTTGCTATCTAACATACACGACATGGGTCGTCCCACTTCAAAGAAGGTGGTGTAATTAGCACTGCTGTGTTTGAGGGAGTAACATACCTATGTAAAGGTGCGGTGTCAATATCTCTGCCAGATCATTTCTTTACATATTTGATCATATCACATAATTGAAATTGTACAATATGTCTCCTGACTAACATGAGAGAGAGAGAGAGAGAGAGACAGACAGAGACAGAGACAGAAAGACAGAGAGAGACAGAGAGCAAAAACGTTATTTTCATAGTTCAGTCACGACAATATATCATCTCATAAGTCTACTTTCCAAACTTTTGTAGGGGTATTTGAAATCCTGCATATTAAATTCTAGTATTAGGTATCTTTAACATTTTAAGCAGACATGCAGATATGCAGCATATCAATTATTTCTTTCTAGTGAAGACCTGTTTCGTATAAAGCTCGGACAAGCATCTCTTCTGTTAAAATATGCATGTTTAATACAAAGAGACACTTAACAAACCTAAATATGTAAGCCCATGTACCGTTTGTGACAACCTTGGTCCTTATTTGACATTTATGTGAGACCACTTTTAATGCAGGAGCCATACATGACGTCACCAACCACTAACCAAAACTTCCAACACATTAGTCTCGTTTTGACCTTAACACCCCAGTGTTATGAATGTAAACTTCATGAAAAAGGTACATTACGACTTTTGACAACTATTTGGGGGGAAAGTTTGTAAATTACATGATTTAAAATCCCGCGCTCAGTAAAACCGATATCCCAGTTTGCCTAACACAGGAGAAAGGTAGAAAAGCAATGACCAAACCTGGTGCCACTGGAGACGGGCAATATTGGCATGTATCTGTGACAGATAGAGTCATTTTAGATGAACGTGCTTTCAATATTTGGAAATCCTGTGTCCAACATACGTGGGATATATATATATATATATATATATATATATATATATATATATATATATATATATATATATATATATATATACATATATATACATTTATATATATACATATATATACATATATATATACATTTATATATATATATATATATATATATATATATATATATATATATATATATATATATATATATATATATGTGTGTGTGTGTGTGTGTGTGTGTGTGTGTGTGTGTATGTGTGTGCGCGCGCGATGGTAAAGGAACCCTTTAGGATCACAAAAGTTCTGTGCTGTTTCCAGCATATGCCATTGCAGTAAATCGAGCCTTGATCTTCTGGTAATACACCAAACTAAAAAAATATCCACAGGACTCAGATGCTTCCACATGTCATTGCCTTCATCAGCATTGGAACGAGTAGCATGTAATCGATGTAAGACTTCAAACATATTCTGAAATCTTCACATGGATAATAATTATACACATAACTTCTCATATATTTATTGATATTCCTGTCAAATTTCATGACAATACCTGAAATACTTTATGAGCTATACATGCACAAATTTGACAAGAACCAATACTCATTTTCCTGGAACTGTCATTTTCGCTTAATTAATTAATATTATCGACAGAGGATAATTAACCCAAGAGAAAAACAGAACCCCAGGGGCACATCTACACACATTGATTAATGTTACTATTAGGTTTCCTGGAGCTCTGTACCTCAAAAACTTTGTTAAATACACATGACACAAGTTTGACAAGAGCCAAAATTTCACTGAATAGACATTTTCTTTAGGTTAGTTAATGAAAAATGAGCATACATTAATTGATTTTTCCCTACATTAATTAATGATTAATTTACACTGTATAATTTATCCAAGAGACAAACAAAACCCCAGGCGCACACCTTCATACATTGATACATGCTTCCACAAAGTTTCATAGTTGTACCTCAAATACTTTTTAGAGATACGCCCGAGACAAATGTGAAAATTTTAATGTAGAAAGAACAGACAATGGCTTATCTATCTGCCCCCGGTGGAGGAGGCATAAAAAATTATAGCTCGAGTCTCCAGTGAAATGCTTTTATACTCGAGGTAGCAGGAAAGAAAACAATGTCTTATGTTCATTTCACCTAAAGGTGTTGCTATGCACTTGAAAGTATCGCTTGCATGCATTCAAGTCGAGTTTGTTCTCGCCTGAGTTTTGTCAGCCACATATTATGGTGGCCATACTTGCACTCACGCACTCGGAAACTGATATACAATTGAGATAATACCAGAAATGTTTCTCTCGTAGTTCGCTGATTGTAAAATCCACTGATCCGCTGCTGATTCTAAACGTTCATACAACATAAACACCGGTGTAACTTTGGGTACCTTGATGATAGTAGTTTTTTAAGGTTAGGGTTCTCTGTGTTCGTAATGCTTACGTAAAGTCAACATTACTCCTCACTGACAAAAACATGAAGAACTCTACAATGGAAAGGATTGGATAAGCACAAACTTAATGTTTATGGAACCTCGTGGAGCCTGCTATCCAGGTTTTTGCTGTGCTGTAACTGTTCAACACAACATACCGCATGCTGTGAAAGAAATATACCCCACACACTTTGTCGCCTTAAAATCTTGTGCCTGTGCTCGTCGAAATGACCTGACAGATATATATGCTGTGCAATTGATCGTTTCTGACAACAAACGCATAAGGTACGCACCGTGTCGACATTCAGTTGGTCGGAATTCCTGTTGGTGAGAAAGGATAACAAAGAAAAGCAGATTGATCATGAGACTAACATGTCAACATTTATATACAAGCCGTGTTAACATATAATTCGAATTTTGGTAATCTATAATTGGAATTATAGGAATCTAAACTGAAGTTTTTGATATCTATAATTCAATTTTAGGTATGTGAAACCATAACAATTTATAATTATCTAAAAATCATTTTGAGACATCTATGGGGCGCCGTTTACCACTTAGAGGAAAATACTTGATATAAAAAAATTCCCTTCTTTTTCTAGTTATCAATAATTTATATTATTGATATCAAGAAATGAATTATTTCTATCAATAATTCTCAATGGTTTTAGATTGACACTATCAATAATTCTAATTGTTGATATTAATAAATTATTTATTGGAATCGTTGATACAAAAAATTATTTACTGACACCAATAAATGTTGGTGTTTTCTTGATATCAATAATTCGAAAAATTGATATCAAGAAACAGGTCCCACTGTCCCACTTTGATTGATCCCTAGAAGGTTAGCGCTGACTGGCCAGAGGAAATTTGGCCCTGGGCTGCTCTGAGACTAAGTGAGCACGACGGCCGCAACAGGTTCTAACGTCAGCGATTCTCAATGTAAGTTACCAACATTGCGTAGGTTTTTGCCCTGTAATGCTCGCTACAATATGAATTATTACTGACCAATAACTGTTGTAGATCATCTGCAAATGTACAACAGGTCATATTATTAAAGACATTCTTGTGTGCTATTCCTTAAAAGTATTCAATAGACTACTTTTGTAAGTCATGAAAATAGTTGTGAAGAGATATTTTTGTCCCTACAGGGACTTGTGATAGCAGGGATGTACATTACAGATCATACATATCATTTATTGGGGGATATGGATTTATCTCTCAAGTACATAGCATGGAGCACACACGAGTTATGAAATAATGCAGCTTATACCATGGAGCTGCTTAGAATATATAATGGTCCAAGAGTTATATTTGATTTCATCTTTACAAAAAATAAACATGAGAATTGAAGACATACTTGAAAAAAAAATATAACGAAAGGTTACTTAAGTTGAGTTATCCCAGGAGCTCCATTATTACAGTATCAACATGATCAGGGTTCCCATTATTTTGTTATCTATTTTTTCTTCAGTTTAAAAAAAATGTCAATCCTCCTGGGAGGAACATATACCTGATATTTAACACTGTAAACATTAAAAATGTGTAACGTGCGGTACATAAAGTTCAACATGTTTATTAAATTTGCAGATAACTCCCATCGACAGAAGAAAGCAGAAGTCAAGTGATGGCAGCGTCAAGCCGTATCTGTCGGCTTTGTGGCAAGGATGTTATATCAGCATCTAGTTCCAGTCAACAACTAGCAATAAAGTTTGCAGCAGATATCCTTTCCTTACTGCAATTGGATATACCCAAAGACTCCTACATTTTATTGAAGCACTTATGCGAAATATTCAGAAAGAAAGATTCAAGAAAGCCAAGATAAAGAACGGAAAAACAAAGGTCAAACTGAATATAATCCTGTACCAGTTTGCAGATGTAGGGCTACGAAAGGGTCTTGATTTTCCACAGGTGCTATCAGCAGCAGAGAACTATGGGTTCATCAATTGTACAGAAGACAACAGTGATGGATGTGTATTTGTGAAATTAGGCAAGTTAAGTCATAGTGTAGGCCTACAGAGACGTGTGTGGATGTATTAATAATGAGGGCTGCTGGACTGCTTCCGTCAATGGCGTGTAGCTTGATCCACATGACCATCATCTACCATTGCAACTGGAAAACATAGAACAATGTGAATCCATGTTTTGTATCGCAAGATTGATAGCAAGATTTGTCCTGGGAATCTGCAATTTGCTGATTTGTGTAGGTCAAGGGATTCCAACTTGGCAAAATTCTTCAATGCGAACCATGCCATTGTCGCTAATGAATGTGTAGAGCATGTCTCCTTCAAAGTACTGATTGTGCGAGAACTGTGCGACATGTTAATATGGGTGATCTGGGTTCGTTAAATTTCCTGACACAGAGCCTTTCATTCCCATGGTGCATATTTGTGACACTTAGCAACCCATGCCATTTGAGGTCAGGTGTAAAAGTGGGTCAGCAAAGCCGATTACATTACAGTGAACCTCAAACTCCTGAACGTTTCACCCTGCATACAATGAAGAATTTTGTATTTATCATCTAATATACCTGAAGTACATATACATACTCATACTGCAATTACACCCTGGTGTGATAAAATGCAAGTTTAAAGCTTATCTGACAACATATAGAGAGGTTAAATTTATACCTGCTACATTCCGAAAGGCGAGGATCATGGAAAGTGACCACAAGATATGGGCAGTCAACCATGAACTGGATGGGCAACACCATCTTTAGGTGAATTTAGAAATAACCCAGATCTCTCGTATTGTGGTCGTTTGATCAACAGATTAGGAGATCAGTGTATCACTAACAAATCATGCAAGGATTTCTTCTCGTCACTCAATTCAAGGGATAGAGATAGTTCAGCAGCAAAGCCTGATATTTTCTTCATATTATCATGTTCCAATATTGCCCACAATATCGGGTTTGTTAAGGGTGTCACATTCGCCATGCTGTTTCTGACCAAAACAAGCCAGCATCTGTTCGATTGCAATTGTAACCTCGCATGCGTCACGAAAGTAGACCGCAGAGACCCAGTTATTATTGGTCGGTTTCAGTCAAGCAAGCGAACTCGGCCCAGGTTGACACTTGTTGGGCTGCTCACGCGCATCGGTTACCAAGGTCAGGGCCATCGGACAAGGTGAAGTCCGCCCCGATTGACGTCAGGCCATAGAAACCACATTTTCACAAGCAGGGTTTCGTTCTGTGCAAACTTTTGAGACCTTGCAGTGTAAACAAATACACAAATAACTCTCGGTTACAAAATAGATAGATGGATGGATGGATGGATGGATGGATAGATAGATAGATAGATAGATAGATAGATAGATAGATAGATAGATAGATAGATAGATAGATAGATAGATAGATAGATAGATAGATCATCGTGTTCAGCCGCTCCAAACTAGTTCTATGACTGTTTGTCCGTGTTCAAATGCCCACCCTGCCCTTTGAAGGCGGATTACTCAGAATTATCGTTGCTTCAACGAGCTCAACTTTGCAGCGATATTAGTCGAGTTTTTATTGATGATTTATTTAAAGCAGAGACTGAGCTGAAAATTAAAGTCTTTACTGCAAAATAGTGTCAGTGATTTTTTTATTTCGATCTATATGAAAGTTATTGGTTCACCGAAAATGAAGAGTTCCGTTTTTTTTTACCATCATCAAAACAATGAACCGATCGCTCTGCCTTTCTGTCAAGAGAGAACGGACGCATTTTGGAAACAAAAATCGGTGAATCGGTTTTTAAATTTAACATGTACAGATTAGAATGCTACGAAAATACACTTTTTTCATCAAGAAGTTTGCGAGAAATATCGCAAAATCGTGATATATACTCGTTTCACCACTATCTGTAAATACAACTGTTGTCAATGTATAGCCGTACTGTCGGTTGCGTTGTATTCTAAAGTCACTTCTGGTTAAGCACATACATATATTTGTTATGTTAATCATGACTATTGCAGATATGTTTACTTTAAATATTAGACCCTGAAATGGGTTGGAAATTACCTTAATTTATTTTCACCCTTTCAACGCGTATGCATAATGAGTGTTGAATCATACTATCCAGAAATAACACGTGATTTTGAATGAAGAAATTGCTCCAAGGCTAGGATCACAAGAAAAATCCAGCGAAGGGTAGTGCATTAACATCTTCATATTCGATTTATAATACAATGTCACATTGTTAATTCGTGTTATTAAACAATCTAAGATTGGGCCGTTCATGATTGGATAATTCCCGTCTCGTGAGGCTTTGGTATTACGTGGTGTCTGTTGGCCAGGTGACATTAACTCCGTGTGTGCGCATGCGTCACCGTCACTTGCCATCATCCAAGGAAAATGGCAGAGGAGGGGGTCGACATTGGTTTTCCTGGTCGATATCCACAGCATGTCTATTATTTGTTCATGGTATTTAATCACTATTTAAAAATTCATCACTTTTTCACAGTAAATATGGAAAATCATGTTATTATTTGATGAAATAATTATGGACTTTTCAGTGAATATACATGCTGTGGATATCGACCAGAAAAACCAATGTTGACCTTGGCTGCGCCTCGGTCGACATTAGTTTTTCTGGTTGACATCACAGCATGTCTTTCCAGCGAAAATTCCATGATTGTATATTATATAACATGCGTAGGACTGAGGCATAGATATAGCCTGAGCATCAACTAACAGAAGCTGTCAACAAATACTTGATTAATCTCCTTTAGTTAAAATTTACTTTTACTTTTACCAACATACTACATAAAAGAGATTCACAAGCGTCCTTATAATAAATTTCTACATTGATATTAGACTATGATATGGAAATTTAAGGTGGCTGGGCGGATCCTCCGACGTTAAGGGTAGAACGCAGTTTGGTGGAAAATAGTATCTTAATTTTTACTTTTATACCCGTGAAACTATGTATTTCTGGTACCATTAACGTGTTAACATGTTCACTGTAAAAATCTTACAGTAGAACACAAATCGAACTCTCTTTGGGGTTTTTTTTCTCCCCCCCCCCCCTTTTTTTCGGTGGGGAGGAAGGGGTTGCGCTGTGTTAAGGCATGGGAACAAGGCATCAGAAGCAGCTCACAAAAAGAAATGTTTAGAGATTCCACATGGGCAATTTCGAAATTTCAAAGTTCTACAAAATAAAAATTATAAAATATGAACAAAATCCCTGAGACCCAACCCTGGGTATTAGTAAAGGGCTTCATTTGAGATTAGTTTGACGTGTTTCCTTTCGTTGTAAAAAAAGTTATCCTGCAAAAAAAAAAAAAAGAAAGAAAGAAAATCTCCCACGAAAGTGCTCTTTTCACGATAACTAAAAATGTTTGGTGAAACGGGTATATATCACATTTTTTTTCTTCTTTACAACATACATGTTAACATCTTAATGACAGCAGTGATGCTAAGTTTGATGGAATAAAGATGAAAATTATATGCAAGGACAAAGTGCGCTGTACTCTAATATCATGGAAGGTTCTCCCAGGTATACCTTAATTTTTAATATAATAATAATAGCAATATAACAGTAATTAAACACACGATATATATATATATATATATATATATATATATATATATATATATATATATATATATATATATATATATATATATATATATATATATATCGGGTGGTTTAAGGGCAATTATACACTGCCCACAAGAAAAATATATAATGGAATAAATCCTACAGCCGGTTTGGGGGTCATGCCCATTGTCTGCGGTTCAATTATAATCCTCAAACCGGACCGTGGGCAGTATATACCAAGTGTAGCTTACCAGAATTTCTGGGCATTTATAGCTTCCCATAATATCTGGGCAGATTTGGTAATTTGTACGTTTCTGAAACCCCCTAGGTAGCGCATTGAACTTAAGGCAAACATGGTTTGGGCATTTTTCAACTGCTGATAAACCGAACAACTGCCCACAAGACGGTCTGAGGATTACAATTCTGCCCATAAACCACTCAAGACACAACTATACATATGCAGGAGGGCGTCGTAGCAATTCAGTCTGCGTGCCTAGAAAACGTTTCAAGATTGCCTACTAAGTATTTATATAACTTGTGCAACAGGGATTTTTATTGAACTGCTCAAAAGAGACGTAAACAATTGAGTGCATAGTTGCAAGTGATATGTTTCTGCTAATGTGTCTCATTGGTACCCAGTTGTCTTAAACATGTATATAAGTTTCAATTGCCTTCCTAAATAGAGTACTTACAAGATATGTAATATTCAAATCTTACATAAGATTTGTTTCAACGGCAAATCTGTTTGTGTTTTTTCAAAGCTTGCATAAATTAAAATCCTACAATTTTTTACTTTTATGTCCATAGGCTGCACCTGCAGCAAAACATATGAGAATGTGACATTAGTGTGGTCTTTTGGCTCAAGGTTTTTTTATTTCAGAAAGAAAAGCAATTGGAAAGAGGGGCCAGGCGCCATATTAATCCCTCTTGCAGAGAAATGACGCAAACACAGGACAAACACAACTCCGATATACTCCCGCTCACCGAGTCCAAGAGAACTCGATGAACGGCGAGGCAGAGGAAACATGTGAAAGAACAGACGCCATGTGTACAAGCTCTGCTAGAGGAACTTCCAAATTTTATCTGTAATACCAATGTAGATTGCCCGTCATGAAATTGTCAGTAAAAATTATTAGGGTAGTTTCACCCTGGAAGCATTTACTTTGTGGTATAATATCTTGAACAGATACAAATATAATGACCTTTTCGTCAAGGCTGCAAGAGTCGCTACCAAACAGAATTGTATTGATAGAGAACGAAGACAAAGGACTCATGGTTGTATGTGAGTTATCTCGAGCAACAATATATTTTGACTAAGTGAGCAAGTAGTACCAAACACTCTTAGTGGTGGCGCCACATGAAGGGGACGCAGACTCCTTCACACCAATTAAAACACGATTTCTTCTGAAACGAATTGTTGTACAGGTCAAGGAAAGGGTATGATTTGATATTTGCGCTAAAACGTGATGGCAGATCAGAACCATTACAAAACAAACTAGAAAAGATAAATTTGCAAGCAAATCTCTCTGGGTGCAACGAAAGTATCTCATCAAGTAAATGAGCTCAGTAGATTTCTCATTTTGGTAACACTTAGGGGATATTCTGCCATGTATTATGTTGAATGTCAATTTGCCTAATATGCTTAAATAAAAATGCTACAACATTGGTTCATGGTTTATTGCACGCAGCTATACCATAAACCAATAAATTGAAGTTGGAATGGCATCTCTATTCATAATATTTTTTTAAAAAATATTCGAAATTTAATCTTTTGGCATTTACTTAATTTGCATAAATTAAAATGTTGCAACTTTGGTTCATGGTTCATTGGATGCGGCTATGACCTAAGCCCATAAGTTGAAATTTGAATGGCACCTCTATTCATAAGATATTCCAAATTTAAATTTTGGACATTAGCATAGATTGAAATGCTACAACTCTGGTTCATGATTCATTGAATGCGGCTACATCATAAACCCATAGTTTGAAACTGGACTGGCGTCTGTATCTAAAGTATACTTTTTAAGATATTTAAAATTTGTGTATTTAACTAATTTGCATAAATCAAAATGCTACAAGTTTGATTCATGGTTAATTGGGTGTGGTTATCTTACAAACATGCGCATTAGTGATTTTGCCCACATTGCTATTTCCTTTCCAACTTATGGATCCAAATGTGGTCGGTCGCAACGGGCTGCATAATCGCGGCCCACACACAGACAAGGATATGAAATAGACGGGTAGCTTTTGCCTATATCCATTGTTCAGGGACTGTAACCGAAAACTGTTTCGGAGTAGAAATTCTCTCTTTAAATTGGGATAAAGTTGGAAGGTTTTATAGTTTCGGACGGAAGACGGTCCCATAAGGTAACAGCAAAAAGGAAAAAAGATTTTCCAAATAAGGTTGTTCTACAATTAACGGAAAGTATGTCGGAACGTCTGCTTTGGTACAGTCAAGCCCTAGTATTAGGGTGGAAGAATGGAGTAATAGGAAGAACAGAGTAAATATAGCTGGGGGGGGGGGGGTAATTTGTGGACAATTTTTGCACATCATAATTTGTTTAGATCTTTCTCTTCGTTTGGATAAAGTCTCCCAGCCGGTTTCTTCCTAGAGCTTGTCACTAGGGGTGATTTTCATTGCTTCTGTCATGGTTTGGTCCGCAGCCAATTGAACGTGAAAAGTTTTGCATCATCATGCGTGCAACCGTCCCAGACAACATTCCCATATTCTAAAATAGGACGTATGAAAGACATATATCACTACTATAGTGTTGCCCAGGCATGACCGTCCCAAACAACATTCCCATATTCTAAAATAGGACGTATGAAAGACATATATCACTACTATAGTGTTGCCCAGGCATGACGGTATTGCATGGTTTTCATAATGTTTAGGCCTAACTATTTTGGGGTTTTTTAGATGCAATTTGTTTGATATGTTCGTTCCATTTAAGATCTGATTTACGTACAGGGCCCAAATGTTTGTGATCAGATACGTGATCCAGTTGATATCCCTGAAAAACAAGTGGAGGAGGATCTTGATGAGAGAGATAAGTATAGTGTCAGTTTTAACTACAGTGATGGAGACTAACCATTCCTTGGACCATTCGTCCAGGGAGGCTAGATCGTTATTCATGACAGTACCAGCGTGAACTGGGTCGTCGATAGTAAGATGGAGATGTGTCATCAGCAAAGAGGTTTTCTTCTGAATTAACGACATTAACTGTATCGTTGATATAAATAAAGAAGTAAACCTCTTTGCTGATGATACAGGAAGGGGTGTATTAAGTACATTTTAATCATACATCCCCTTCCTAAAGCTGATTCTTTGCATGCATCTGGTCAACCATGATAATATGTGCTACCTTTAATACCTGATCTAGTCAAATGGATAATGTGAACATCGATATGATCTATACATATTTCTTAAGGTAATATCCAACCCATTTCAGGGTCTAAAATTTTAAACCAAATATCTCCGCAATAATCATGATTAACATGGCAAATATATGTATATGCTTAACCACAAGTGAGTTGACAATGCACCGCGACCGACAGATACCGCCATACCGAGACACCTGTAAACAAACGGATAGTGTTAAAACGGGTATGCCTCACGTTTTTGTGATATTTTTCGAAGACTACTTGATCAAAATGGCAATCCTTGATGCGAATTAATAATTTGTACATATTAAACTTTCAAACTATTCAGCGATTTTTTTTTCATACGTCTGCTTTCTCGTGAGAGCCGATCGGCTCAATTTTTATGTTGGCACAAAAAGACTTCTCATTTTTATGAACCAATAACTTTCATATGGATCAAAGGTTTTTAAAATGCTGATACAATTTTGCAGCTAAGACTTTAATGTTCTGCTAAGCCTTTATTTGAAAACGTCGAGGAATATAACTCGAGTGATATCGCTGCAATGTTGAGCTTATTATCGCCATGATCATTTACGAGTAATCGGCCTTCAAAGCGCAGGGTGGACCTTTGAACACGGATACTCACAGAATAAGTTTAAAGCGGCCCAACACGATTATTTTTTCAGTGATGGAGAGTTCTTTGTGTGTTTCTTTACATTGCAAACTGTCAAAAATTTGCACAGAACGGATGACCCGTATATATAGGCTAAATTTTGACAGATGCGTGTCCTGTGCCCATTGAAACTAGCTTGTGAAAATAGCCTAGGCCTATATGGTTTCTATTGCGTGAGGTGTACGGGGGCGGACTTCTCCTTGTCCGATGGCCCTGACCTTGGTAACCGATGCGCGTGAGCAGCTGAACACCCGTCAACATGCATGTTGGAGGAGAGTTTACATCTTGGTTTTCATTTCCGTCCAAGTTGACTGGCGTCTTTTTGAAGCAAAAATTGGAACTGCTGTGTAATTTTACGTTAAACCTTAGGCCAACTCGCATATATGTTATCCTACTATGAATATTCAGATAGGCGTAGTGTAACTTTTTATCAAGTCACCAAATCGCTGGAATAGAAATCTCTAATTCTTGGCTAGCAGACACAATTTCTTCATTTTGTCTAGGGTCCTCGCGACGTGGAATGTTATCGCTAAGTGTCTTCCTCTTGCTGCTTTTCACTTTTATCACCCTGGATATGTTAGCGGGAAAAGCTAGGAATGCAGACCAATTTTCCTGATCGTAACTATTGGTAGTCTATCCCTGCAGCAACTTGGATTATGTTGCGTTGAAGAGAAACTGACTGGACAACTTTGTAATTTCACGCTCAGAGTGTGACTGTGAGGCAGGATAATTCCGGGTCTTATCTTAGTAATTTGAAATCAAACTTTTTTCAATTTTTTTTTTTAAAAATCATTTTACTACTTCAAAACTCTTCGGGCGTTCGTTGCGTCACAGTAGAACTCGACCTAAGTTGCAAACAAGAAGACACTAATTCATTGACGCGTCATTGTAACTATAGTGTCAAAAAAAAAAAAAAAAAAAAACGGATCGCAAAAGGCACAGACCATGGAAAACCTAGTTGTCCCGCTGCTTCACATATTTTCTAAATAAATGCGAAATAAAAACCACTATACTATGTTCCACAAATGCATCGGAGACCTTTTGCCGTTTCAAATGATCGCCAAACAGTCATACGTCGTCACAATTCCTTATTTCCCATACCTTGGTTGAAAGACCACGGGATCTGAAAGCTTTTTACGAACCAACACTACAAATTATTTATACCATGTAATAGCTTTTTAATTTGATCATCCGATATCTTCCTATCTAATGAATCACACCCCTCACCATGCATAAAGTATCAGTAACATTATCAGAGGCATTACTAGAGTCATCGCCTTTAGGGTCTAGTGCTAACTGTTTAAAATGCTCATAAAGTGCCAGAGTTATGTTTGAATTTGGCTTATTAACAATATTCAGCAATTTCCAATATTCCTTAGGATCGTTTGTCTTGATATTACGTAATTTCTTGATAAAGTGACCAGTATAATCTTTTCTGGCTTTTTGCAATTTCTTTTTGTTGTTGTTGTTGTTGTTTATTGTTTTGCACGCACGGCTAATACTACAAAGGGTTACTCTATCCTGAACACTACCAGACAGCTTAAAACATTTTTTGCATTTATGTAAACCATCTTATACTCAGCACACGTTCTGTTGTGCCGTGGGTTAGAACTTTTTTACTTCCGGGTTTGATTGATGTGAACAACAGAAAAAGTACTTTTGCTACAGAATCAAGTAAACTACGTAATAATGTCCTCCACCAGCACATCCTGCAGAAGTGCTGTGATCACTTGTTCTGACCAACAATGTCTTCAATTTAGACGTGACAATACTCTTAACAAGTTCCAGTGTCTTACCATGATCCCAGGTAACCTTTGCTTGGGAGTATGTACCAGTTACAACTTTATCACTTTTCTTTACGTCAGTTACTTGTGAGTGTGTGTTTTAAGCATTTAATGAAAAAAACGTATAGGTCTATTAATGTGTGATAACAAAGGATCACACTGCAAGTGCAATGGATCACGTGATTACACGTTTTGGAGTTTTATGCAGTAACCATAATTATAAAACTGATGAGCTGACTCGAGGCACAGCACTTCTGCGTAGCAAACTGTTGGAGGAAAAGTGGGAGTTCAAGGTTTCTCGTTGTGGATAGTCTGATTCATATTCTTCATTTCCGTCACGTTCAGTGTATGGTGTAATGGGTGACAAGAACAAAACCAACAAGGAGGATCCTGGTGAACCACGTGGCTGGAAAAGGCCTTGGTTATCGCCCACTAGGGATACGTCACCTGCCACAAAATTGAAGTCGGACATGAAAGTTGAGGACTAAATTATGGATCTTTTCTGCAATTCAAGAGTGTTGAAAGTCTGAAAGGCGGTTTGATGCCCATTATGGCGGGATTTGATACCCGGATTAACAATGTGGAAAAAAAGGTATGTGACAATCAAATTGCACCTTGAATGATGTCGCTGAGTCTAATGCCAAGATCAAAGATCTTGAAACGCAGGTCAGTCAATTACGGGCGGCTCTCGATAAATCCATGAAAGATATTAGAGATCCACAGAACGCTCACGACGATCTGCAGCAATATGGGCGCCGGGTGAATCTTGGGTTCAGCGGTATCAATCCTGATTATGGTGCTGCAACACCTGAGGATACAGATAAGAACATTTTGTAGGTCTGTAATGATCAACTTGGTGTACAGGTCAAACTTTCGAACATCCAGAGTTCACATAGAGTGGGACCAAAGTCGTCAAACAATCCCGTTATAATAGCACGGTTCGGTCCATGATCCTGAGAGCTGGCAGCAAACTGAAAGACATTGGCATTGATGTGAACGAAGACCAAAACTAAACGTTTCCAGCGAGATGCCATTAACACGTGTACACAAGGAAAGTACCACAGCGACTATATATTTTGTATGATTTTTAGTTACAACCATTGATTTGATTTGATTTGATTTTATTCATCATATAGATCAGGTACAACTAAACATAAGACAGTACGACATTAAAATATAAATACGCGTCATAACCAATAAAAGAAATAAAGCTCATTATAACCTGAAACTATATGAAGTGAATAGCGCTAAAAAGCTAGCAATTAAGCTTGGCTTATTTCCATAGCGGTCCCAGAGATATTAAATCTAAAATAATTTATCAATATCAATAAAAATATCACTTTCAAGATGTAAAATCTTTCAATAAAAAAAAACCCAACTAATATATATAATTACTAAAAACGAACAAGAATTGTACCAATAATATATGTATAAAATCAGGGTAGCAACCCGATAGGGTGCCGCCACCTACAGAGCAATGACGTAACTAGATATCGCAGATTCTTGTTAGAAAAGTTTGCCAAAGCTCTCACGATGTTTCTTTTAAAAATATAAATATCTGCTAAGAAAAAAAAAAAAATAATATACCTTACGCACATAGTCATAACTGATGGCTGGACGAATCATTGCCACCGTCCATCGCTGTGAGGGCGGAGTCCAACGATGTGGATGATCAGCGGTTCAGTTTTATACAGCCAGCCCTTATGTCTGTCTTGTCGAACTGTAGTGTCTTCCTTAAACTTGTTGGTACGGTGCAATACTCCGCTGCAGTCAAGATAGGATTGCGTCGTAGAGAAAAGCGCCGGGCTGTGTGGTGTCTTGTCTGCCCTGTCTCTTTGTCTATTCCAAGCAAGAGGGCCGGCGAATCAACAGTTATAATTGTCATCTTTCAGATGCATACGCATGATCAATGTGAATTTTTATTATCAACTCAATACCACATCAACGTACTTTTGACTGTCAACCCTACTCTTGACTTTTTTCTCTTCGTTTGTGTCAATTGTTACCTTCCAGCTGCATATGGATCTTCGTATTTTTTACTATTAACTGGATATTTGCTTTCATGTGTGAACGTGCGCATTGATATTGTATCACCGTGTTGTACAATCACCATTTGTTTTTTAATGTGGGCTGACTTCAATGACGAACTTTTACTCAGTGAATGATTATTGTACTCGCCGCCTCTCCCCATTCGACAGCCACCATCACCCAAACATCGATACTAAATACAACTAAATGTTTTATTAGAGTTCGGGTGACTCTATTTGTACTCTTAACGTTTATCTGCGCACTATTGCACTATGGTCTACTACCTTACCAGTATCAGTGGCGATTTTGACTTCGTAATAAAATATGTATTGTTTGACGTGACTTTATCTTTGTTTGCTTTTCATGTATTTTTGTTGTGTCTCTTGTTGTCGGGGCTTTCAAACATCTACTTGTGATATTGAAGGATATATTTCTATCTATTCTTGAAAAAGTAAGTCACTGTACAGACGTTGGAAAACATCAGATGGTGTCTGTACTGCTTGTACGGTTGTCAGGCTTACATTACATATCGTTGTTAAAACGTAAAAGTTACAATCTGTGGCAATGTTCTTATACATATAATTCATTTTATTTTCATGCTTACACGAAGTGATTGTTATGTTTGCAACCTTCATGTTAAAAATTGCAACACACAACATTAATCTCTGGTCGTTTCTTAATTTAGTGCTAGCTTTCTATTGGCACATATTCATATTTTGGTCACGTGCTAGTCTCAAAAATTCAGCGATCACTTCAGTCAGTTTGGGCATCTTCAAAACGATTGCTTATTATTATAGCTGAAATTCTATCAACTACTCAAGTCACCCTCCTGTCAGCTTACTCGCTTGCGTGCTATTATCAAGCCCTGAACTGCTGCTTGTATTTCAAGCTATTTTATATGGGTGCTGTCTTTGCATACATGGACACTCTGTATTATGGTATTTATCTTGAATGATTTTTCAGTATATATTCATTTCATCAGGCTGTCTGTCGGTACGTATGCTCTTTATGCGGTCGTTTATCGTAAATTGGTTACGCATTTTTATTATGTGACAAGTAATTTGAAATTTTAGCTTGGCCTTATTGGGATTTTACTTGTCCGGCTCCCCGGCTAGCAGACATGCAAATTCCTGAACCCTGAAGTTGCATGTGATATTGTCATCATTAGTCCATGAGCCAGACTGAAAATAGGTACCATCTGAGGGCACCAAACGAAACCTTTATACCTGCGATGGTACACCTTAGGGTATATCAAAAATGCATGATAGACTTTCCAGAAGCCCAGCTGGAGCCCGTTATTGCAATTTTAAAATTTTATACCCAGACGGCCCAAAATGCTGTATATGGTGAATCCTGTTTGATATAGCCTAGTTGGCCACTACATTATAATTAGACTTGAAATATACATATTGTGTTTGTATCCAGTCAACAGCTGCACAATGAACTTCATGCGACCTATGAATACTAAACGAATGGACACAGGTAAGAGAAAAGCCATTATTATTATACCCACATTGATTGGATTTTTTTTGGGGGGGGGGGGGTGTTGCTGCGCTCAGCTTGTAGATCAAGTATTACATTTCTGCAATCTCAATACCTCATGAATACATGGTCCAAATTTCTTGAAAAATGGTGCAAATATGCCTCTGGGTCATCCTTTGATCCCTGGATTTTTTTGTCCTGGCCCTATTTTCAAGATCACGTCCTTGTGGAGGATATAACCGGTAGGCCTGCGGAGATTGTTCCTCCATTGTAAGGTACATAGGGCCTATACATCCTGGTGAAATTTCACATTCTTTGCATGTATAATCACACTTTGCTTTATTTTACCATTTGGAAGTGATTATATACTGTATCATAATGACTAAATTTTGGTGACCTTGACATTACTCTGAAGGTCACACACTTGTGGGTAGGTAGGCCTACATTTTGGATTTTTGTCATATAAAATTATATGAAAGGAGACAAAATCCGTTTTAGGCACAGTTATCCATGGGATTTATTTCTATTCTTACCAGTCCTCTATTATGTATGGTGACCTATATATATATATATATATATATATATATATATATATATATATATATATATATATATATATATATATATATATATACATACATACATACATACATACATACATACATACATACATACATACATACATAGGCCTACATAAGTATAAAAGCATTTTCTGCGTTTCAGACGCGACCGGTTTTAGCATTTTAATGCATTGTCAAGCTCCATAACGCATAGATGTTGAAATAATTTTCAGTCCAATATAATCTTGACGGTATCTGTTGTTGTAGTGAAATCTATTAGTATAGAAGCATATTATTACGTTCATATATTACGTTACTGATTTAGGCCTATTACATGACGCCATTGCCATATCAATTAATAACAAACGTCTTGTAAATGAAAAATAGGCCTAATTTGTCCCAGATTACTATAAATAATTAATAAATTACACTGTTCAGTCTAGGCTTATATTTACGTTGGAATATGAATTCTTTTTGCTCTCTTTCTATGTCAGAATCATTTGACATCTGATATATGGGACATACAAGGAATTTAGGCACAAGATTAGAACAACTATCAATATGTTCACTGAGCTGGAGTTGCCGTGTCTCCGGCACCCGTATTTGCTGTCTGTGTACAGTCATGCGCCTGCGTAATTCGTTGCGTGTAGATCTTATGTATACCTCATTGCATCCTCTGCAGACAATCGCATAAATCAAATGTTTACTCAAACAGTCCATTTCTGTTCTAATGTGAAAGTTTGGTAGCTTTCTTGTTGTGTCCAGCGAAATTGTGTCAGTAACTATCATGTTTATACAATTCTCAAAACGAGGAAGACCACATTTTTTGCTCCTGCCTTGACTGTCCCTTGATTCAAAGTTTGCTCTCGTAAGAATTTGATTTAAATTACGAGGCTGTCTTTTGCTTGAAATAAAATTCAGATTTTTAAATATTTCACCAAGTGAGGGATCCATTTCCAAGATTTTAAGGATTTCACGTATTTGTGTTATTATCAATGGATTGTTAAGATTGTATCTTGTGATCATTACCAGATTTTTTTCGTCCCCCGTGTGATTTTTGCGGTCCTTTCTTAATGATTCTTGTGTAACACATAAAGCTCGCTGAAAACCCACTGAAATGAGTGAATCTGGGTAGTCCCTGGCTTTTAGAAAATTTCCCAGTTCATCCAGACGCGTTGCTTTTCTATTTGTATTTTCTACGATTGTACAGATCCTTCTTGCTTCATTATATGGGATATTTTCCTTAGTGTGCTGTGGGTGACATGAATTGAATGGCACATACTGATGATTATCTGTATTCTTGTAGTATATATCCAATGAAATCTTTCCATCATTTTGAAGAACTTTCAAGTCTAAAAATTCTAATTCACATTGACTATATTTCATTTCATATTGAATACTTGGTTCAAGCTGATTTAAAAGTTGGTGAAAATCGTGTAAATCTGACAGAGACTTTGCTCACATTATAAAACAGTCATCTAGATAACGTTTCCAGTTCTTTTTTAAAAACTTGGCAGGGATTCGGATGTATTTCTAAGTTTTTCGTATAATAAAACTTCTCGATATCCAAAACTAAGCGTTGCATAAATTGGTGCACATTTAGTTCCCATCGCACACCCTTTTTCTGTATGTAGTATTCTCTATCAAATCTGAACACATTATTTTCTAATATAAGTGAATGACCTTCCACAATAAATTCTCTTGTGAAACGTTGATTTTTTGTGTCAGGAAATTTGATCAGCCAGTATTCAATCGTACGCCTTCCTAACTCATGAGGTATGTTACTATATAAATTAATCACATCAAAACTGACTAAATACCGATCCTTGACTTGCTCTCGTGATATTTTATTGATGAAGCTGATATTGTCACGCATGCAGCTGTGGACATGTAATAAGTGCGGTTTTAAAATTTCGTTTATGAGTTCACTAAGCCTACTCGTATTGCATACAGGTCCTCCAACGATTGGTCGGAATTTTAAATCTGTAGGTCGAATAGTATGTACATATATACCATGTTGTTCATTGATAGCTTTTTTGATAATATTAGACTTATGAACTTTCGGTAAGCCGTATAGATTACTTGTTCTTGACTGTAAACCATCCAGATAATTTCTTTCTTTCGTTGTAAAGGTGTTACGATGTTTGTCAATAAATTTCCTTAATTTATCACTCACTTTATTTTCTCTGTCTGGTTCGCATCGCTCATAAAATCGTTCACCATTAAGTAATGATTTTATCTTTTCAGCATGATAATCGGTGTTCATAATGACAACTGCACCACCCTTGTCTCCTTTCTTAATTATGATAGAATTGTCAGTTAGCAATTCATCCTCTTTAGTTAAATTATTTTTGTTGGTGGGTGAAGGTACTTTGTGGAGAGAGTGCGCAATTTCTTTCAGTCTGTAAATGCATTTTTCTAATGTCTCATTTTGACTTTAAGGAGGGGTGAAAGAACTTTTTCCTTTGACCAGTGATTCATCACATTCCTTATGTGTATTGTGGAAAAATCTTTCAGACGTAATGTACGACAAAATTTAAAATAGCACACACTTATTCTTCTGTGTCTTTTCTTGGTGTCGGTGTGAATTTCAATCCCCTTTTAAGCAACTTTACTTGTCCTTGTGTCAATTGTTTGCTTGATAAGTTTATAATTTTAACAATAGATGTGTTTGAAGTTGATATCTTCTGGGCTCCTGCTGTTGGGGGTATTGTTGCGCTCTTTCTCCATCTGTTGTATCTTTGCTCTTTTTGGTAGGTGTCTCTTGCTGCTCTTGATTGCCTCTGGTTTGTTTGTGGTCTTTGTCCTCTTTGATTTGTGTCGCTTTTTTTTTTTTTTTTTTTTTTTTTTGCGCTTGTAGAGGGCGCCATCGTGTGTTTGGGCGTGGTCCTCTTTCCAAAAAAGGAAACTCTTCTTCGTTTTTTACATTTAGGCCTAGTTCATATCTCTGACCCTGGTTTTGTCTGTCCAATAGGTCTGTGTCATGTCTAGGTTGAAATGCTTGAAATCTATTGTATGTAGGGAAGTGTCTTCTGTTTTCATTCCTAGCTACCATTGCAAAAGTTCCTTGTCAGTTGTTTCTAAAGGGTTCCATACATTGGTTAAATATTGACAAATGTTATTTGTCCTTAAATTCTGATGTAATGTCCATACAATGAACCTACAGCTATTGTACATAATATTTTGGTTTTGTAATATTTACAATCAAGAGTAGTCTACATTCATTTCAACAACCTGCATCTAATTGATTTTATAGGTTCAAATTTACAATTCAATTTGGCAAAAAGGTGGTATCTATTGTGATATGCCAATATGTGTTATATAAATTAGATATACAGTGACAGTAAAAAACAATATACGTACGTCGCGGTATACATTTTCTGGCATATGGGTAACCCTAGCTTGTCTATGGGTTCCAACTTCTCCAAACAGGAAGACTGTCTTATTGATTGGCACTTTCCTTACCATGAATAAATATTAATTAGCATTGTTTAGCAGTGTATTAAAGTTCCTCAAAGTTGATTTGCAGTTGTTTGGATGAGGCATATATTGACCTGTTCAAGTTACCTTATTCTACGGTATTTAGGACTTTCACTATTATAAATCTATATTGATTAGCAATGATTAGCAGTCTCTGTACATTTATTAAAATTGCTTAACACCTTTATTTCCTCAAGTTTGCGTTTCAATTTAAAAACTGTGATTCAAATCCTGCTACCTTTTTGCCTTGTGACATGTATACTCATCAAACGAATCACTATGCAGAATTTTTTTCACCTTTTATGCAAAATAACATACATCTACTAAATTGCGTATACTGACTAAAAGCTGTGCCGCAGAAAAGTCCATCATGCTGTTTTGAGTTCCTGAGACATACACCAACCAAAAAAGCATTGTTAAGTTTGGTGCGCTCAGATGGTACCAATTGGTCAAAATTGGGCCCTCAGCTCATGGATTATGTACGCTACTTGTTTTTGTTGCTGTTGTGTCAAATACACGCGTTGTGACATCTGGTTTCTATAAAGAATAGTGTATTTAATATCGCAATAACACATTACCTGTAATTTTCCTGTCTTGTTTTTTGTAGATAGTTGGTGAACTGTGAAACAAAAAGTAACGATATGGTTGCGTTATCCGTTTCAATTCTAAATTTGCAGTGTAATGCGTCTATTGGTTGGGAGGGGGGTGCTTTTTGTTTTTAATTTGCGGGGGTCTTTTTTTTTTTTTTGTCCTTCTTTTTGCTTTTTTAAAGCTGAGAATACGCTTTATTTTTATTTTGGTAGCGTGCTAAATTCCATTTTGGCGCTGTATGTGTCGAGGCTTAACTAATAACCTGAATGACACTTTTTGAAAACAGAACTCTTGTGCCCAGAAAGATTAAATACACCTCAATAGCTCACCTGATGATTGAGCATTAATTGTGATAAAGTTGTTGTTTGAACCCTACATTCAAAGAGACCAGAAGAGAAATAAGTTCGAGCTACATACATTATACTTTGAATGTGTCATTCACGTGACTAAATGAATACAAGTCACTGATAGCGTTCAAGCTGGAACCGCAGACAT
Organism: Hermodice carunculata; assembly: GCA_964020975.1. Taxonomy (NCBI): domain Eukaryota; kingdom Metazoa; phylum Annelida; class Polychaeta; order Eunicida; family Amphinomidae; genus Hermodice; species Hermodice carunculata. Next base: position 34,259 of record CAXHWN010002070.1, on the reverse strand, counting down.
TAGATGTAAATAACAGAATTTATGCAAATTAAACCCCATATATATTAACTGAAACTTTAGGGTGAAATGCAAGTAATGCGAACACAATTTAGATATAGCTTAATTGAACTCTGTAACATGGTACCATGTATAACAATATGTTTAGCATCAGATGTCAGTAAGCACGGACAGGCGAGCTATTCTAAATAGATAACAAATATACTAAGTTTTCCCCGCAAGAATATGACATCCTATTGACAAAACGTGGTTCAAAATCGTCTAATTAGCTACTAGTGAATTCCGGAAATCACTGTCCCAGTGTTCAATACACTCAATGAGCGGTTTCAGCTCTGCCTCCTCTTTAAATAAGGATTATATTCAACATTGCAATTTTAAAGTGTCCCTAATTAGCATAACCCCCCCCCAAAAAAAAGGTTTGTTTGTGGTTCATTGGACAGGCCTACAGTAAAAAGCTATGTATTGAAGTTGGCATCTCTACATACAAACGTTTTGGGAATTTTCAACATTTTATCTTTAAAGTGCCTCTGATTAACATAAATTAAATTTGTTCAACCTTTGTTCATGGTTAACTGGATGCACCTATAGCACAAACCTGAAAGTTGAAATCAGAATGGCACCTCAATCTTTCATAGTTTTGAGGATATTCGACATTTAAACTGTTCAAGTACCCCTAATTAGCATAAATTAAAATTCTAAAATATTTGTGGTTCATTGGATGCATCTACGGCACAAGCCCATAAATGGATGGTAGAATGGCATCTCCACTTATGATGGTTTTCATGATATTCATCATTTAAATTTTTCAAATGCCCTAATTAGCTTAAATTAAAATTCTACAACTTTTTTGTGGTTCATTGGATGAGTCTACAGCCCAAACCCGCAAAAAGAGATTAAAATGGTACCTCCATCTATAGTGGTTTTGAAGATATTCAAGATTTAAACACCAAACTTGTAAGTAGGAAATTATACGCCAGCATCTGTGCCGCGGAAAGGGATTAATATAGGCTTGGCCTGCTTCGCAATCCATGTAAAAGATGAGGGTCTATACTTTTTTAAGATGTAAACGTTTGAAGCCCCCTTAATTACCATAAATTAAAATTCTACAACTTTTTGTTTGTGGTTCGTTAGATGCGCCTACAGCACAATCTATAAATTATTGTTGGAATTGCATCTCTACCTAAAATAGCTCTGAAGATTTTCAAGATTTAAATTTGTGAAGTGCCCTAATTTGCATAATTTAAAAACTTTACAACTTTTCAACTTTTCTTTGTGGTTCATTGGATGCGCCTGTGACAAAAAAACCCTTAATTGAAGTTGGAATGGGTATCTACACGAGTTACAGTTTTGAAGATTTTCAAGATTTAAATATTAAATTGGCCTAATTTGCATAAGTTTCAAAGCTGTTATCCCCTTTTCATATTAAGACCAGACTCTATGTACCGACGTATAAGCGTGCCAAGTGTGGGGTTTCTACTTATGGTATCTTCACAAAGAAAGAAAGAAAGAAAAGAGAGAGAGAGAGAGAGAGAGAGAGAGAGAGAGAGAGAGAGAGAGAGAGAGAGAGAGAGAGAGAGAGAGAGAGAGAGAGAGAGAGAGAGAGAGAGAGAGAGAGAGAGAGAGAGAGAGAGAGAGAGAGAGAGAGAGAGAGAGAGAGAGAGAGAGAGAGAGAGAGAGAGAGAGAGAGAGTTGCCATCGATATTTTCCGTCATCCAGCTGACTTATTTCTGGAGCCAGGGTCTTCTGTATCGTACTTGCATGGAGCTTTAATACGCTTTAATGCAAGCTTGTCGTGATGTGGGATGCTCCGTTTCCTTTGGCCAGCTCAGACGTTCCGTGGCATGTTTTCTTTGGAATTTCTATGAGAGACTTAAGTGTGTTGATTTTCATCGGATATACTTCAAGGATATTTACCGCATCTCCTGATTTTGTAACTTATCTCTGTCGCTGAAGCCCACAAGCACCATGCTGCACACGCTCCGAGCTGATGTAACTGTCACAAATAATTTATAATTCACTTTGACATGCCTGACACGGCATTAATACCAGGAAACATCCCGTAATTAATTTTATTGTTGCTCTTTGTAGACTGGATAATCGGCCGGTCCAGATAATGGGATGTATCAAGTTATATTGCAGTCCCTTGCGACGCCACATTGAGCACCACGAAGGGAACGACTTTCATAGGTGTAAGATAAGACTTCTCTATCAGAGAATTAGCCAATTATTCATAATCGAGTCCATTCAAATGGATTGCAATCTTCCTAATTAAACCAATAGCATTATCATAATTTGCCTGAATGATGGAATGGTCGGATTTAGATTTACAGCGGGATTCAGTGGCTCCGTGTACAGCCAACCAGCTGATTGGCCTGAACCTCACACGATGGCTATCAAATTCCAGGCCATTCTGATGATGGAACAAACTCACCGTGTGATGTCTTGTTCCTCACGGGGTTGCAGATTCTGTTTATATCCAACATGTCGACGATTAAAAGGGGCGTCACCACCAATCTACCACTTTAAGAATATGTCCTTTTCTCTCATTTTTTTTACAGGTGACGCAATGTAAAAACACCAAATTCTGCAATTTACCAGATTTTTTTAATGAAAACATTTTACTGTTTTCTATCATAATTTCAAAATTGGGAAATTTAATTCTGGTACTACTCACTGAAATAATAAACACTCGTAAGTAGCCGTTGACATGTTTTCTAGATAGGTTTATGTTTAGAAAGATGCTTTTTTTCAACTTGTAAAAAAATTCTGATTGGTACATGCAACTTTTCCACATTTTGCATTCTTTACAAACATTTTTACCCGATAAAGTTTCTTATTATTAAAAATTTCTGTAGCGTGCTGATTTTGATTTTCAAGAATGTTATTGGGAGAGACCATGCCCTCGAACAGCGGCCACTTCATTGCGATTAACCTGACGTTAAACAAAAACGGTTTTTGTTTGTTTATTTAAAGATATCTCGGGAGTACAGTACATCTACATAACATGCAGGGCGTACTTGTGGTATCCCAGAATTCCCGATCTGGTAAGATCCACTGGGTAATAATTCAGCCGAACTAAAAGACCGATCACTTTAAACTACTTAAATCAAAATTTGTGTCAAAGATTTCTTCCGGATGAAATATACCATATAATTCTCATTTTAGAGAGGAAATGGACTGATAAAAATGACTGAGACGTTTTAAATTTTCTTTGAATGGAAGCATTGTACAAATCTCGAAGGGAGATATTTTTCGGTTACTTCTAAAGCATCAAAGTTTCTTTTTTAGCGAACAAACCATTTGCATATTTGATCCCACACAAGGATGTGAAAATCAACAGGCGATGACCAGGCCCAACTCTCTGAACACACACACACACACACACACACACACACACACACACACACACACACACACACACACACACACACACACACACACACACACACACACAAGCAAGCGAAAGAAAAAAAAGAGTCTTTAAAGGATTTAGTGTGTGCTTGAATGAGCCAGACCAAGACTAAAACAAAAATTGTGGATGGTGCACTGCATTGAATGTGATACTGGTGATTATCAAGGTAGAGGTTCAGACAAAGACAATGACTGCATATTGCTATGGAGCGTAGGCAGACTATGTTGTGCTATTTTTTTTTCAGAAATACACTGAAGATCTGGCATGTTTTCTTTTGTTTGTATAATAGGGAGATACAAATGTGAATTTTTCAGACTGAAATGATGCACAAGTGCGTTACGTAGACCTGAAAGCCAAGCTTATGGTCCAGTCATGGTGCAGAGCAGAAAAAATGCCCCGCATCAGTCTTTGTCCTGAATTTTTGAGAGAGGAGAGTTTCAAAATAGTACTATGTGTTGAGGCCCTGCTCACCAGTCTTCTTCACTGCATTTGTAATTTAGGTTTTTGCAGAGAGCTGATGACAGGTGACTCTGTCGGCTCAGTGACGTCAGGCAACTTGATTTCGAGCTCAATGATTAGATAGCTCTTTATGGCCAAATTACGCAACCACGTAAGAATACTAGTAAATGTACATTGTTATTTTATGTTTAAGAATATTAATCATCATCGTCATTTTATGCCGAGATTCTATCCACAACCATAGATCCATGGGCAAATGGTATGCAAATTAGAACATACATGTACACAAATTTAAATCTTGAATATCTTCAAAACGGTTAAAGATGGAGGTTGTCATTCCAATATCAATTTACAGATTCGTGATATAGACACATACAATGAACAGTGAACTAAAGTAGCGTTTTAATTTAAAGTTTAAATTTTGTTTATTTTCCAATTTATTATGAGAACTCCAACTTGTAGAGTTGACTGTGAACTCCTCTGATGAACAGTGATCATAAGCTCTAGCATTGTAACTTTTGCTAAGCGAATTGTAAAACGGTATACAATTTTGAAAATGTTGAAAATTCTACAAATAAAGATATTAAATTACATATGGCATTCTATTTCCTAGCTGCCTGTTCAGTACAGTTACGTGTCATTCATACATCAAACAAACAGAACTTGAATCCGGATAACCATGTACACACATATCAATAATGAAATTGAAACTTTTAATCTAAAGCATGACATGCATAGACCATTATGGCGAATACCAAACAAGTTTGAAGACAAGGTAACAGAAGACAGCTTGTTCATCAACATATGAATACATACATGATCATGGTTATCGAGTGTTACTACCACTTATTTATGATACACACACACACACACACACACACACACACACACACACACACACACACACATATATATATCATTCATAAGAATGGGGATTTGGTCGAGTGGATATGTGCGTTTCCCATTTCAGTTAGGCGACTGATGCCAAAGGTTGCAGGTTCGAGTCCCATATATGACCATACAAACTACCTCTCCATACTGAAACAGTGATATGGAGTAATCTGCATTCACTTAACTCTTTCAATTCCAGATAGGCCTGGATCGCAAGCTGTCCTCGGTTCAGTTTGAAAGCAATGCATGCAAAGTATGCTCAGGAGTGCTGCTCATTCTGGACAGAATTTCAACCAAAACTACTATATGAAGTCTTGACTCGTACTTGAATGAAAGCTCTTTGCATGAATAAATTGAAGAGTACATGTCGTTACAGTGGTTGAAACAAGGGTGACCAGAGTCAGTAACTCTGCTGAAAGAGTTAATATCGCCCACATTACATCCCCGGTTGTACAAGCAAAAAGATGCAATGTTGGCGAAGTTGAAACAGACAAAATAGCCATGAAACATGAAATTTCCCCTAAAGCATACATGTACTGCTGAGTAACATCACTGCAAGGCGTGCCTTGCTGGTAGTGGAAAGGAAGTTGGGGAAGGGAAGGAAGGGGCGATAAAGCACAATAAGTGGATACAGCCTCCGTTGTCTTGACTCCAGACCACAGCAGTGATCTTACTGTGAGCATCAAGTTTGAAAGTCAACGCTGCGAGGGAAAAAAGCAAGTTGGTTCAAAGCAAGGGTTGTTGATTTTGTATGGTGCTGATGTGTTTACAAACAATATTTCCTGGATCCCTAGTTTGAGTCATACTTTCAAAATTTCAAAATCACTTAAAACATGAAAATGTGTTCATAAGCAGAAAATAAACACAATGGATACATTGATATACATGTGCATGTATTTGAGTTTCATTATTTACAGGAACATAAAAACATTTACGTGACAATCTCTACTAATTCTATTAGGCTCACCTTATCCACTGTCATACATAACATTCAAATTCACAGAGCTCTTACATAAATCTATGTATTTAACTTTTGAGTGCCGTTTGATTCCTAATAATATTATCCAAAAAGTTTGCCATATTATTTTATCGTCTTCTTTAGTTTATGAAATATCGCTTTCCAAAGTTGAAAAACCTGCCTTGTCAAAGAAAAACACGAAAAAAGTAGGATTTTTTTCAACTTCACAAAGCTATATTTCCTAACGTAAACAAGATAACCAATTTATACGGCAAACTTTTTGGGTTAATATTGTTAGGAATCAAACGAAACCAATTTTTGCAGTTTTATTATTTGTTTCAGAGACGAAAACAGCATGAACCCAACCATTTAATTATCACTATGCTTATTTAATAATTAGGCAAGGACAATGATTGATCTCTGCACCTATCCATAGTTCATGATTATACTAACCAAAAAATATATACTTTAGATGCATGTCTTTGCATCAGTAAGTACTACTTTATCAAGCTCTAAAGTTGTTTTTCTATAAAAAAAACAGTCGCATATATTTATAGTCCTTATAACAAAATCTGGTATCAACATATAACTTACTTGGTCTCTAAAATAAGTCCAAAAGTATCCCTCCTATCTCGCCTGAAGCATACACTGTCACCCGCATTATTGAATACCGTCTATAAGAGTATAATACAACCTCTATTTGATTACTGTGATACAGTCTGGGGAGACTGTTCCAAGTCCCAACAACTAATTCTACAGCGTCTCCAAAATAGAGCTGCTAGGATTATCACTGGTGATTTTGATTTTACTCACTGTGCAACTTTACTTAATAGAAATTGTGCCGGGAACCTACTTTTAACCCGCATCATTTCTGCCAACTGATATGTCACAATCGTCTGTCTCTTGCTCCAAATGCATTTTGGGGCTATGATGGGTGTTACATTGAGTCTCACAAATCGGCAAAATCAAATGAGGAGTGGGTGGATAGTTAGCTGGAAGCCGTTATCGCATCAGGAAACTTGACTGGAACTGCTGTTTAATTTCCTGTCATCGGTTTTGGTTTTTGCGCAAACTGAAGGCCGAGTTGCCCGATGCTCAGTTGCGGGTGCAAAGCTGTGCATGCCAAATATTGCTTCAGCAAAGCAGTGTCTACGCGATGCAATAATGGGTTGAAAGGGGAGTTCTTTGCTTGCATAGTTTTGCAGGAGCGGTCACATACAGCAACACAGTGGCCACACGATGCAAAACGTTGCGAGCACAGCTTTGTATGCCAAAAAGTGCATCGTGTAGCTTGGCCTCAAGGGCCCGATTCTTCATGCAGTGGTTTCCCTTTTGTTATAGAAAACTGGCTTTCGTGTAATGAATTGTTGAATGTACACACTTGATTCAATGGTTTCATAGAAACAAAAATACCTTCCCAAAGAAAGATTGGCAGGCAATACAAATTACGGTATTGTCGCCAAATGCAAGAAAGTGTTTGTCACGTGCCTTGCGCAACAAATCAAAACATTTTTTGTCCATCTGGTTGTGACACGGTCACATGACGCGGATAAACCAATAGAAACCTAATAAGCGTCTTTTCAGTGACCAAAATTTTTGAAACCTCAGTTCCACTTCATTCGACCTGTGAGTACAGACGTTCATTTATGTCTATGTTTTTTTCTCGCCTGTGCCTTACGTTGGCAATAGGCATTTTCTTGGGTAGTAGCTGCACAACATAAACCAAGGCGGTCAGTGTTTTGTAAGCTAACACTACTTATATTCCATCGTCAAAATTAAGCATGAAAAATTATAAATTTTCACAAAAACCTTTGTGACCTATATCACGTGGCTTCCAGCTTTGGCGCCACACAATGTCCATGTTTCCGTCCACTTGTAGTGCTGAATTGCTGAAGTCCTTCGGAGAGTTGGGGTTTAAACCCCGGAATTAACATGTTCAAAATATTGCATACTCGAAACCCACAAATATGTTGTTGTGCTTTCTATATTTTGTGTTTTTAAGGCTGTATGCCCACGAAATAGAACACAAAAGGGAGGGAGGAGAGAGAGAGAGAGAGAGAGAGAGAGAGAGAGAGAGAGAGAGAGAGAGAGAGAGAGAGAGAGAGAGAGAGAAGGTAAAGGCACTGATTAATTGATTGATTGATTTTATTCGGTGCAAGTCATACATAGTAGATGATATATACAGACATGATTTGATAAATAATGATAAGGTAAATTATAATTTGTTCTGGTAATCAGGTGGAGGGGATGGATAGATAAATAGACAGACAGACGGACGGATGGATGGACAGATAAAGGGCATTTTCGCCAGCCTCCACACTGAATGAGGGCTTATGGGATCTTGGTAGCTCTCGACCGCCAAATTTTACAGTCAGCACAAATAAAACTATATGGTACAATCTGACTTAGACTAGCATAAAATCCCCTGTAAAATGCCAAGATTTACGTGTTATATGCCAGGGCGTTTTCATAATACTGCCTGAGACAAATATATTCATTTAATGGATTTTCAACCGACAAGCCATTGGCACTAACGCCTGGTTTTTTTTCATAGTGCTGATTAAAGTTTTTCTTCTATCTAAAGTAGTATTTATATTATTATTATAAACATATTTATTTTCTCTGGATTGCCTAATAGTATACAGAGGCTAATGCAGAGGCTCTCCAGTACATCCAAGGACGCACAGGAATAGATACAATACACACTGGACGAGAACAGATGACTAAATTCACAGCTTGTACGGGAATAATTCAATTGATGCCAAATAATGGAGACTTATAATTAGATCATATACCAAAATTGGTAAATAAAACGTCTAGATTCTGATATGAATGTATGAACAGCCTCAAGGATGAATACATTGTCGGTGTCTGGCAAATCCTCACGACCTTTCAACAGAATATTTAAGAAAACGTCACTAGAGCACTGAACTATTAGAGTCGGATTTACACATGGAGCGAGTAAGTGACACACAGTGTTCAGTAGACGGACAATTGCACAGTGAACTTGGGACAGAGCAAAAGGTAATGTTTCGCATCTTCAGTAGGATGAGAGCATGCACCCGTTGAGACTGGAAGGATACTGACATGATATAGATGGGCTTTTAAAACAGAGATGTTAAGACGTAGCTGCGTGTGGCATAAGTTTAGGAAACGACTTCCATGTTTAAAGTATGGGGGCTTTTAGTCAACATTTAAGAGTAATAGATTTAATTTAGATTTGAAGTGCGGCAGGGAATCGGTAACACGAGAGGTCATTCCATAATTTGATAGCAGAATGGAGAAATGAATCGCCGAAGCGATTGGTGGTAAACCTAATTTGGCGTAAGTCACTATTCAGTATGATTTCTCAATAGACGCCCAGTAGTGAATGCAACATTGCGAAGAACGAGATCATGTAGGTATTGTGGAGTCAACCTATTATACATTTTAAAGAAAAGAATAAGTTTAAAGTATTTCCTTCGATTTGCCAGAGCTTGCCATCCAAGCTCTTTGAGAAGTAAGACACGTGGAGCGTATCTGGTTGCGCCAAGGCAGATCCTGGCTGCCTCATACTGCACAGCTTCTATAGATTGCGACAGGTTTTCAGTGCAATTGTCAAACAGGACACACCCATATCCGAGGATAGGACGAATCACAGTACTATACAACCGCATGAGAGTCTGGCGGGAGAGTTTGTGTTTGAGTCTGCATAGAAGAGCAAGCCGTTGGCTGGCTTTACAAACTATGCGTGTCATATGTTGGTGCCATGACAAATTGCTTGAAAGCGTAACTCCCAAGATTTGGCTTGTGTCGTTAAGCTGAGGAGGTCATTGAATTAGATTTTATAGCATTAAACGTCATCCGCCAGAGCTTGCCCCAACGAAGAATTTGTACAAGATTAGAATTAAGGCTGAAATTTCAGCTATCGCCGTTGGGTCGTGGACAATTTCAAGAATACTGGTATCATCCACAAATGAACCGATGTCACAGGTAATATTGAAAGTGATGTCGTTAATGTACACGAGGAAAAGTAGGGGACCAAGGAAGGAACCTTGGGGCACTCCAGCCTCTATAGCGAGCCAAGATGAGGTCTGTCTTCAAATAGTAACGCGTTGAAATCGGTTTGAGAGATTGCTTTCTATAAATAGAAACACAAGATTTTCAAAGACTGTTCTAGCATTATGGCATATATTTAATGCGTTTGCGCGGTTCGAAAGTTCATTATTGAAATTGTTAACAGCAGGAAACATAGTCAGTTTTACGCTACTGAACTCAAATACTGGTATTCATTCTAACTGAAAGAAAGAAAGAAAGAAAGAAAGAAAGAAAGAAAGAAAGAAAGAAAAAAAGAAAAAAGAGAAAGAAAGAAAGAAAGTTGGTCTTTCATTTCAGATAAATTAACAAAGTAATAAATGCCCAATTTCTTTCTTTTTCTTTCTTTCTTTACTACCAAGGTGGTCCAAAGTTTTTTTCAGACACTTTTTTTCCAAAAACCACCAAACTTGCCATGCTGACTGACATAACCAGTGAAATTGTGCTTCTCATTTGGAATAGTCATGATGGTTAAAATTATGCAAATTTTAGAGGCAACAAAAATTTTAAAAGCGCCATATCTTCCAAACTATTGCAGATCGACTCAGAGTATCAATGTGCATATATACCTTTGTGACACTTGCCACTATAATGGACAGTGTAGTTATAAAATTTCAAATTACGCTAATAAGGGGCATTGAAAAATTGAAAAGTTTAATATCTCCAAAACTATTGTACAAAGAGATGCCATTCCAACTTCAATTTTGAGGTTTGTGGCAAAGCCGCACCCAATGAACCATGAACCAAAGTTGTAGGATTTTCATTTATGCAAATTAGGTGAATATGCAAAAAGTAAATCTTTAATAGCTTCAAAGCTATTCCAGAGGTGCCATTCCTACTTCAGTTTATGGGTTTGTGGCATAGCCCCATCCAATGAACAATAAACCAACTTTCTTCTAGGCTTATAATTCATGCAAATTAGGCAAATACATAAAATTAAAATGTTGAATAGCTTCTAAACTATTATAGATAGTAGTTTCATTCAAACTGATCACTTTATAAGTTTGGGACACATGGCTACATCCCTTGAACCAAGAACCAAAGCTGAGCATTTTAATTTATAAAAAGTAGGTTAATACACGAAATTTAGATTATGTTGAACAATGGCAAAGGGTAGCATTTCAAACTGTTCTCATTTTGAAGGTGTTAAAAAAGTATAGACACATTTGTTTTACATGAATTGTTAAAGAAGTCAAGCATTGACTTACCAAGTCACTCTCCATGGCACAGATGTTGGCGTATACCTCCTACCTTGTCTGTGGTAGAGGAAACCGAAGAACTCGGAGAAAACCACCGTACACGGTTAAAGTGGTAGGAACTCTCTCCTACCACCCTATGCCTATGAAGCTCTCACAGGACTAAAGCCAAATTTAAGTAACATGAATATATTTGGTACGGTGTGTTATGCATATGTGCAAGACAAGAAAAAGTTAGATCCCCGTAGCGAAAAGGGTGTATTCGTAGGCTACGATAAAGGTAGCCCTGCATATACCTTGTGTATTTATAGAGAAAGATGTAGTGAGGAGGGTGAGGTGTGTAAAATTCACGGATAAATTCAGTGGAAAGAAAGAAGTTATCTATGATGAGTATGAGAACTATTCGTGTGCCAAGATGCTGTGCAAGGATATGTGCACACAAAGGTACCTGAGAATGAAGTAGAAAATTGTGAAAACAATGAAACTGTTACAGCTGATATACCAGGTACAGGTGAAAATGACAACCTCAACAGAAGGTATCCTGCAAGAGTGCATTCAAAACCAAAGCATTTGAAAGATTATGTACTTTCAGACATAGGATCAGATACAGAGAGTGTAAACTGTATAATTGATTACTTTTACAAGGTGTCTGACATACCGATGACTTATCAAGAAGTCTGAAGCCGTAAAAAGTAATGAGTCTGAAAAATGGCGAGATGCAATGAATGAAGAGATAGGTGCACTACAGGGAAATGACACATTTGTACTTTCCCCAGTGCCAGAAGGGCGATCAATAGTGGGCGGAAAATGGGTGTACGCGGTAAAACAGGGTCAAAATGATGAAGTAAAGTACAAAGCTAGATTTGTAGCAAAAGGGTACTCTCAAGTTCAAGATGTGGACTATCATGAGACATTTGCGCCTACAGTGCGTATGACATCTATTCGGATGTTGGCCAAATTAGCAGTACAGAAAGATATGATCATACACCAGATGGATGTGAAAGCGGCATACTGTACCGCCCCTAGATACAGAAGTCTATATGGAACAGCCCGAAGGTTTCGAAAAGAAAGGCCCAAAAGGTGAAAAACTTATGTACAAGTTAAGAAAATCTTTGTATGGTTTAAAAGAAAGTGGTTGTAATTGGAACAATATATTGCAAGGGTATTTACTGGATGAAGGGTTTGAACAGTTGTTAGCTGACCCATGTGTCTATTACAGACAAAGTGACAACATGAATGTTGTAATTATCGTTTGGGTAGATGATATCATCATAGGTGCTAGTGACAATAACATACTTGACAGTGTGAAGTCCTCACTGAGCGAAAGATTCAAGATGAAAGATCTGGGAAAGTTGTCTTGGTTTCTAGGGATAGAGCTTGTGCATGGAAAGAACTACATTAAAATGAATCAAACAAAATGCTTGGCCAAAATACTTCAAAAGTTGAAAATGGCTGAATGTAAACCCAAAGCTACACCAAGTGATTTGGTTGTGAATAAAGTCAAAGATGCAGACTCGACTGAATTAGCTGATCCCAGATTGTACCGAGAAATAGTAGGCAGTTTAATTTATGTAATGACTGGCACAAGACCAGATCTGTGTAACATCGTTACAAAATTATCGCAGCACATGGCTAAACCCACCAAAGCACATCTTAACATAGCAAAACGAGCTTTAAGGTACATTAAAGGTATATTGGACCAAGGGTTAATATCCCGAAAGTCGGAAAATTCCTTGAGGATTGATGGGTACTGTGATGCAGATTGGGGTGCATCTGAGTACAGACGGAGTATAACTGGTTATGGCTTCCAGTTGTCATCAAATGCTCCACTTATTTCGTGGAAGAGTAGAAAGCAACAAAGTGTAACTTTAAATACTTGTGAAGCCGAATACATGGCCTTAAGTAGCAGCAGCCGAACAGGAAGCAAAATTCCTGAGGCAACTGTATGCAGATATGACTGGGTGTATAAGGAACGGACTGGAAAGTGTTATTCTGCATGTGGATAATCAAGGTGCTATTGCCTTGGCGAAAACCCCTGTGCAACACCAGAGGTCAAAGCACATTGACAATAAGTATCATTTTGTCAGGCGTGAGGTGCAGTCAGGTGTAGTGCAACTTGAATATATCCCGTCAGAATCCAATGACAATTTTGCGGATATTTTTACCAAACCAATTACCGGAGTTACTCAACAGATTTGAAAATTTAAGAGGTATGTAAGTTGAGTCTGAGGAGGAGTGTTGCAGTGTAAACACACTATACATGCCGTAATGTATGGTTGCTATTATGCGCTCTGGCAAGGTCTCTCTATTGCAGTATGTATTCGGTAATTAATAATTAATGAAATGAGACATGCGCACAATTAGCTGTATTTGCACGTGTTACTTATTGAAGAACTTTAACAAATGGTGCTGTGGTTACAAGCAAGTAGTCTCCCGTCATTTCTTGTCATAGTGGGGAGAACAGGAAAATGGAGCGGTCCCTAACTAAAGGCACCCAGACAGATTTGCTGTGATGTGAAGCAAATCTTTTCTAGTCTTTAATTCTTTCTGTTAATATAAATATTAATCAGCAACCCAGAAAAGTGGGGGAGTGATGAGGGTGAGGTTTCTGAGTGCTCGCTTGTGACAGGTGACATCTAATCTTAATTTTGAATTTGGTTTGGGGTTTAACACACAAATAAAGACCAGCAAACCTGCGATTGCATGCGTTGCTATGCACGCCATGCAATTGGATGGCGCACATCATAGCCTCATCTGGCGGGGCCAGTATTAACAGAATAAGCCGGTACAACTTAGTTGTGACACGGGTGACCCGGCAGCTGTGTGACTGGACAGATCTGATGCTGAGATGGGTGCATAGGTTTTCTGTTCTCTGATATGTACATGTGCAGATTTACTCAAAGAACATTCAACTGGATTAAGATACTTGACCCAGCACGTTTTTACATGGGTTTTCAGGAAAGTGGATTTTGATTCAACTGGACTGCAGACAAGCTGCCGCCTATGACTTGTGTCGAGTTGGACAGGGGCGTGCTCGTCCCTGAGTGAGTTGGGCAAGAAATTTATCCCCTGTGCCTTTTTCATGCATTCAATAGCCTACAATTTCGCCACTTATGGTGTCATAGCCTCGCGGCATTGTTTTCAAAATTGCCATTTCCATGTTCATCATGTACTAAGACGTTTCAAAACTGAACTGTGATATCCGTCCATGTGAAAATGTAGCTCCAGGGAACCTAGCCCCAAGGGACCTCCCCACGCTCTGTGAGCTTGCGGGTGGCAAGCTTGCAGAGCGTGTGTGTTAAGAATAAAATGGCTGACGCAATTCTATTCAATAATAATAATAATTTTTGGAATGAATAGAAGAAAGTTCGAGGTAAATCATCTTTGCCACCCAATAATATTGATGGTGTTGTTGGAAAAGAAAGTATTGGGAAGCTATTTGCTGAAAAATATAAAATTTTATGTAACAGTGTCTCATACAGTCAAGACGATACATCTGATCTGTTGAGGGATGTTAATAAAATATGTGACATATGTTGTTCAGGTGCGGATTCAGGGGGGAGCGCCGGGAGCGCGCGCTCCCCCCCCCCCCGCCCCTAAAAAAAAAAAAAAAAATCTGGCGCCTCCAAAAATTGTTGGTCATCTCCGGTCACACGAGAAAGCATAGGGGGGTTATCCATTAAATCTTTGGTCCGAGCTTTCCGAATCACCAAATTTCAAAGACACAGAGTCGATTAATCCACGTGGTGTCAAAGTTCCTCAGGCTGACAGGCACAAAAACAACAACAAATACTGCAGCGCCCTCCGTCGGGTGCAAGAAGACTGGTTCCCAACGTGAATGCATAAGCCAGAGTAGCGAATCGCAAGGAGCCAGGCTATTTTACTTCCCGCCATGCATTGTAAATTTCCGGTTTGACGTCATAAGTTCGGGAAAGTTTGTCATTTAAACTTGGGAATTTACATGTGCGTCCAATAAATAGATAGACATTATTTCTTACGACTGTTTTGACTGTGTTTTTGGAGATAAGTAACTAAATGAAGCAGCAAACAGAACTGCACGATGGATATACGAAATCCCAAATGAAGATAAACCAGACATCATATCTCTTACAGTGGTCCCCTGTGTAAGGCCCTTATCACCAGAGGCCACTCCTCTTGAAAAGTCACCATTCTTATGCAGAAAGTGTAACATTTTATTCTATATATTCCCCCTCTAGAAGGGGCCATCCCTCTTGCAAGGCCACTTTTAGGCTGCATTTTGAGTGCCTTGTAAGAGGGGAGCCACTGTATTTTATTGACAGAAAAAAGCAGTTTATGCCCCTTTAAATGCATTAAAACCCTGGAGCTTCGGGGGGCTCCGCCCCCCTTAATCCACCGCCAGGGCTCCGCCCTGGACCCGCCGGGGACCTGGGCGGCCCCCGGACCCCCGGTCCTACTTGCTATGTTCAGCTCCCCCCCCTTGACAAATCCTGGATCCGCACCTGTTGTTATATTAGTTAATGCTACAATCAACACTCCGTCTCAATTCATGATGTTGATAGGGCAGTTGAGTCATTAAAACTAGGGTAAATCAGACGAAGATACAGGACATTACACAGACCATCTGAAGCATGGGACCAAATAACTCTACCTATACTTAGCATTGCTGAGTACCAGTATTATTCATCACAGGTTTTCACCTAGTGGCCTCTGTTTATCTACCATAGATCCTATCCCAAAAAATGCACAAAAATCATTATGTCACTCAGAGAACTACAGGGGGATAGCTCTAAGCACTGTAATTGTCCAAGTGATAGATTGGGTCATTCTTAATAAAAATTCCCATATTCTGAGAGCATCTGATTCACAATTTGCATACAAAAGTTGCCATTTGACTGTACAATGCACCTTTCTGGTGAACAAAGTAATTCATTATTACTGTAATGGGGGAGGTCACATGTATACCTTGTTATTAGATGCCAGCAAGGCATTCGACCGTGTCGAATATATCAAACTTTTTCAATTGCAAGTTTTGAATTACAGTGGAACCTCATTAATCTGAACACCTTTGTACCCCAGTGAACTGTTCAGATTAATGAAGCATCTTGATTACTGAATCACTTTTACTTGAAATGAACAATTCTGTTCCAGGAGAAGTGTTCAGATTAATGAGATATCCGGATTAATGAGGTCCATATTATTGAGGTTCTGCTGTATAGATTATATTTCAACCAGCCAGTTCATAATTTCTGCAAATTATGTCACACAGTGTCCATACACATTTTCCTGGGAACTCTTCTGGGAAGCATAGGACCATAATTTGTTTGCCAGTTGGCCCTATAACTTTTTCCGATTTTTTATAAACATTTTTTTTGTGTGTGTTTTTGATATTTTCAACTTCTCCAAAACATTCACTTAGATTGCTCTGAAACTTGGTGGAAATGTAGCTTGTGCAATGGTCAAATACTGGTGCTCTGGATCCCTGAGTTTTCACAAAATGTTTCAATTTAGGTGTCTGTTGGTTTAGTGCCTGCGTTCCCGTTCATTACCATGTAAGTCGATGCATTCCTGCTCATTACCATGTTAGTCAATGCATTCCTGCTCATTACCATGTTAGTCAATGCATTCCTGCTCATTACCATTTAAGTCAATGGGGATTGCAACAGAAATTCATATTTTGGACTTCTACTCCAAAACCCTCAACCAGATTCTCATCCAACCTGATGGAGATGTACCTTTGATGGGTTTCTACCGATTTTGTTCACATGATTATGCTCCAGTGATTTTTTTTTGTTTTTAATGAATGTTGCTGTTCATTTTTTGGCAAAATCTTGAAAAAATCTTATGCTCTGAAGCTGCTCTGCCAATTGCTTTGAAATTGCATTGGAAACACTTCTGGTGACCCCAGACCATAATTCGTTCAACATGTGGTGCTGCGATTTTTTTTTTGCTGTTTTATATTTTTTTTTGTGTGTCTGTATTTTTGCAATGTTGACTTCTTGTCCAAAACTATCTATCAGATTGTGATGAAACTTGGTGAAAAAGTAGTTTGTGGATTATTTTAGATGGGTGGTGATAGTCTTTAGTGCAGTGTTTTTAACAGTGTTTTCAATTTGGATACTTGTCACTCAAACAGTCACTCATATTGTTCTTACACTTGGTGGAAATGTAGGAAATTTTCAATTCAGGTACTTAATCAGTTAATGCATACATTCTTATTGATGACTGTGCAAGTCAATGGAGATTGCAATGGAAATTCACTTTTTCAACTTCTTATCCAAAATTGTCAGTCAGATTTCAACCAAGTTTGGTCAAATCGTCCTGCTGCAGTGATTTTTCTTCTTAATTTTCAATGAATTTCTATTGTTCATGTCAAACTGTACAGCAGTATTAAATAGACATGCCCCTTCCAAAACACAGAGTCAAGCACTTGCAGCAACCAGAATGGATTAAGCAGTTAGTGATGCAATGCAAACGTGTGACCATTTCAAATTATTGGGTGAATACTGTTAATGTACAAATATGGAGAAACAGGGTTGTCAAATTAATATGCCAGACAAAGAGGCAGTTTTACAGCAAGATTGCAAGGAAAATGTGAAAAATCCCAGTATGCTATGAAATTGTGTGAAATGTCTTGTTTGGAAAAATATTAATGCTGTTCCAGCCACTCTAAACATTGGAAATGACATAATCACAGACAGGAAAGTTATTGTAGACCAATTCAATAAACATTTCATGTCAGTTGCTGAAAATTTGCTGCCGAAAGGTACTAGTGCTATACCTTACACCAGACGTCAGAAAGTGAAGGAATATATCAAGGACAAAATCCCTCCAGATGTGTATTTCAGCATTCCAAGAATAAAAGCGGATGATGGGATGAAAGTACTCTCTAACCTTAATCCAAAAAAAGTCAAATGGTACTGATGAGCTTTACTTAAAATTTGTGCAAATGGCATTGTCTGTTTATTCAAACCACTAACTTACCTATTCAACCTGAGTATTAGCAGTAAACATCATAAATTTCCAAGCTCATGGAAGATGGCCAAAAGTGGCACCAATTCACAAAGATGGAACAACTATGGATGTTAACAGCTACAGGTCTATATCTGTTCTGTGTGCACTGTCAAAAGTACTTGAAAGACACATTCACTGCTTTTTTTTTTTTTTAACTAAGGACAAACTTCTCTTTTCATGTCAGTCATGATTCAGGAAATGCCATTCCTGTGAAACAAGTCTCCATACATTACTGGACACATGGCGTAAGGCACTTCATGATGGTCAGCTAGTAGCATCAGTCATGTATCTACAGAAAACATTTGACTTAGTTGACCATGACCATATGAGGCAACTGTAATTGAGCTTTGTTGAAGAAAGTTCAACGGCTGCATAAAGTAGCAGCATCCCTGGTCACAGGCACAAACTGCTTTTTAGTTACAAGGACTTGATTCACAAATATGCTTGCACAAGTCCCCAGTGCATGTCCCTAATTTACCATCCTGCTGTCCCACCCAGAAGTGCGATACGTTTTCCCTGCCATAAAGTTAACTGCATATTAATATTATTCCAGGCAAGGGTGCCTATCTACCCATGACATTGAGGCCAAACGGTTCAGCAGTACAAAGCTGGTGAATCCAGTGATTTTCCCTCTCTAGACTTACTGTCTCGACTGTGGACAGCTGTGGTTGGATACGTACATGTATGTGTTCCAGAATCTGGATCTTTATGTTGATGCTAGTGTGACCTGGTAGACGAAAATGTCTACCTAGGGGTTGTGTTACATCTTTTTTCTTGATGTAAAAAAAATGTTGTCTTAACCTGTCCATCAGGGGGTGCTTCGTTTGACCCACATACTGTATATTGCAATGTAAACATATAAGGAGATAGACCAGGTTATTGTCTTTACAGGTGCCACCCTTTGGTGTTGAGTAGGATCGTCCTGTTACTGTGCTTGTGACTTTACTAGACATGTCAAGTTTGGGGCAGGAAAAAAAAAATTTTAGTTCTGTGTCTATCTACTGACTTCCAATGACACCATGCTACACGAGCTGAAGTTAGTTCATGAAAACACTGGAAGCCTTTCATTAATAACTAAGCTACCATTTGGTACAATTCATCTGTTTCTGTGAGAAAGTGCGCACATTCTTGCATGATGACTGCAGATCATCACTCTCAGTCATCTGCTGTAATAGAAATTGGTGACAAAGGGTAACCAAGCAAACACAGAGCCTGTGAGGGGCACGTGAGGTCTATTACGACGTGAAAAACAAATAATTTTACGTTATGCTAACACGTCATCCCGACAGTTAGACTGGTAGATCTTCTTAATGCATCTGCGTTAAACTTTATTTGTGCAACGTCCTTTGGCAACACGACCCAAAAATACATATATACTTTATCTGAAAAAAGCAGCATAATTAACAGTGTTTTCACTACTCCCTGAAGAGCTCACTCCTTAAAGAGCAAAACTGGTCGGAGTTAATATAATTACTGTTCTAGTTTTGACTGCCACCGGCCTTGCTTGGTCTTATTGATTAATATTATTCCAACTACCATTATACAGTATACTGTTATTAAGTACTCTCAGCTTTATTTTTTTAAATGGTCGACCTTTCTGCCCTGCCAGTATCAACAGTAGAAGCTATTGAGTCCTAGTCAGTTTTAATCCCATTATCATTGTGATAAGGCTCTTGGCAAGTGGTCATTAATGGATGCTTGGATACTTTAGACATTGACCATTCAAGCAAGACAAAGCTGAGTGTCTCCCTACAAGTGCCGATGTACCTGGATAACTTTCCCCCCAGGGCAAGTTATCCTAGGATAACTTTCCCCACCTGTGGATAACTATTCCCCCCCCCCCCAAAAAAATACATATATACTTTATCTGGTTAAACAGATTAGTGAACACATAAAACTGGTTTTGTACTTAAAATATCAAAGTATAGTAAGAATGCTTTTTGAGAATGTATAGGTTGTCAGGGAATACAAGTTTTACCATACGCTTTACCTTAATTCCATCAGTAACTTGTATTTGAAATCCATGGATTACAAATTTCTTTACAGTTAATAATATTATGAGGAAAGACTAAGGATGGACAGTTCAATTGCAATACAGACAGCTTAGAAAATAACAATATGTGGGGTGGGGGGAAGTTATCCAGGCCAGGATAACTCTCCCTGCCCCCAACTTACATCTGTGTTTTCCATTCAAAATGCAAGATATGCCAGTTCTTTACAGTCATGTTATATACAATAATTGTATGAGGAAAGACTTGGAAAGTTGAATTGCAAGACAGGGATCTTAGAAATGGACAACATTTGGGGTGGGGAGAGGTTGTCCAGACCAGGATAACTTAACACCCCCCCCCCCCATGAGTGTTACATTCTATCAGTAATTTTTATTGAAAATGCAAGAAATTCAAGTTCTGTACATTTACATAAAAATATTAGGAAAAAAATTGGTCTGAAAAATTGAATTACAACACAGGGATAATAGAAAGTGAAAAAATGTTGGGTAGGGGGAGGTTATCCAGGCCATGATAACCCCCCCTTGCAAAAAAAGGTAGTCTTTCCATCTGTAATTTGTATTTAAAATGCAGGAAATGACAGCCCTTTAGAGTTTATAAAAGTATGAGGAAAGACTTTGGATGGCAGGTTGAATTGCAAGACCGAGATCAGAGAAAACAAAAATGTGTGGGATGGGGGGAGGTTGTCCAGGCCAGAGTAACTTCCCCACCTCCACTATATATGCTGTATGTGCCAACGGTATTTTTTAATCAAAAAACAAATATTCCACTTCTTTGCAGTAAATACATAATCATGAGGAAAGAATTGGTGTGGCAAGTTGAATTGGATCAAAGAAAATGGCAAACTATGGATGGGGAAGGTTATCCAGGCAGGAATAAGGTAGTCCCCCCACGCCCATACGTTGAACCTTGATTTCATCGGTAACTTGTAAATTTGAGATTCAGGGATCGCCAATTCTTTACAGTTTATCATAATATGAGGAAAGACTATGGACAGAAAGTTGAATTGTAATTCAGAGAGCATGCATAGAAAATACAAAATGTGGGGCGGAGAGAAGTTGGCCAGGCTAGGATACCCCCCCCCCCTGTACTATCTTGCATCAGTGTTTTTATTCATAATGCACAAATTGCCAGTTCTTGACAGCTATGGATAACATTATGAGGAATGAATTGGCATGGAGAGTTGAGTTCCAAGACAGCGAGCATGGAAAATAACAAAGTGTGGGTCAGGGACAGTTATCCATGCCATATATTTTATATTCAAAATACAAGACCAATTCTTGCATGTGAAGAATAGTATGAGGAAATTGAATACTGGGATAGAAAGTTAATGGTAAGACAGGGATCATGGAAAATGGAAAAAAAAGTAAGGTGGGGGTGAGGGGAGGTTGTCCAGACCAGGATAATTAATACCAACCTCCACTGTCAGTGCTATGTTCCATCAGTATAATAAAACATTCCCATTCTTTGCAGTAATATAAAAGCATGATTGAAAAATTTCCATGGAAAGTTGAATTGCAAGACAGGGATAATAGAAAATGACAAATTGGTGGGAGTGGGGGGAATGTATTCAGGCCAGGATAACTTACCCTACATAAGCTTTATCTTCCATCAGTAATTTGTATTTGAAATGCAGGAATTACCAGTTCTTTGCAGAACTTTGTAAAATTGTGAGGTAAGATTCAGAATGTTAAGTTGAATTGCAATACAAGGAGCATAGACAAAAAAAAAACAAAAAAAAACAAAAAACAAGGTGGGGTGGGGGGTAGAGGTAGGAGTTGTCCAGGCCAGGATATCCCCCCCCCCCCAAAGTACTATGTTGCATCAAACTTTTTTACATGTATATAAAATGCAAGAAAGGCCAAGTGGTTCTTTACAGTTAAATAATAGTATGAGGAAAGACTTGATTGGAAAGTTGAATTACATGACCAGGATCATGGAAAATAAAAAGGTTATTCAGGCCAGAATAACGTGAGACCAAGACATTGTCTTGGTTTCAGGAATAACTTACCGCTGTAAGTGCTATGTTTCATTAGTATTTTTCTTTCAATTGCTAAACATTCCCATTCTGTACAGTAAAATAAAAGCATGAGGGAAGAATTGACATGGACAGTTGAATTACAAGGTAGGCATCAGAGAGAATGACAAATCGTGAGGGGGTGGGGTGGGGAGTATATGATTATGTGCTGTGTATCTTCATCATGTTTATAGTTCCAGGCATGAAATGTAAATTCTGTATACCTTACAATGCTATAAGGGGAAAAAAGTAAGATGGCTTGAATCTTGAATTGCAAGAAAAAATGAGCAAAAAGACACTTTAAACCTGGGGAGAGTGTCCATGCCTACATAACTTGCCATTCCCCCTTCCATCTCATAAATATATATGATGCATTTTCTGCATAAAAAATACAAAGCAAAGTTACATGTAATACTGGTTCACCAATCAAAAAGAAAAGAAAAAAAAAGAAAAAAGCAGCACGTGTATGGGGGGGGGGGGGGCAAGTTATCCAGGCCTGGACAATCTCCGCCCCCACCCACCCCACCCGACTCCAGCACTCCTGCACACCAATATCAGTGTCAATCTATGTTCCTTGTGTTGTTATTTATGTTTTACATCAATCTTTTTATTTATAGCTTGTAATTTGCTTAAGTATTTCTTTCTTTTTTTTTTTTTTTAAGAAATATGAAGGGAAGGAAGCACATTTACTTATGGAGGAGGGGGCAACTTATCCAGCCCTGGACGATCTACCCCACCCCTATTTTAAGTTGTCTGCGTGCACCCTCACTAGGGTCTTTGAGATTGTAGCTTCCTACATTCTGAGCTATTGAGAATTTTTATTTCGCTTATAGAAAATACTGCAGTAGGCTTATTTAGATATGTGAGGGCTAGTAACCCAGGCTTGGGCAATATTCTGCACTCCGGTTTCATATTTTGCATTTTCTTTCAATTCCAGGGATATGTATTTTGCTGGACACTAAATGTCGAAAGAAAGGTTTCAAATCAAGGTCTTAAATTTTAATAGGTGTACACAATGATGATGACATATTACTAGTTAAGGATATAAGTATGTCTAAACTTGAATGAACAGACTCTGATTGTTCATGTTTATTATTTTCAGAAATTAAAATTTTACTTTCATATTACAATACATTCTACATTATAGTATGATTCCAATGATTTTGTTTTGCAAAAATTAGAATACTCATTTTGTTCTTGATTCAAGACTGGGCAAGTAAAGAATAAATTATGTCATGCTGACTATTATTGTTTATATTATACTCTATGAACAGATAAATCTGAATCAAAATATCAAAACAACATATTTTTTAAGTTCTGACAGTCATTCCTACATTTGTAGCATGAGTAGGATATCACTAATCAATGTTCTGTGCAAGATTGGACTGGGGAGAAAGTTATCCAAGGGGGAGGAAAGTTATCCTAGGATAAGTTCCCGGGGGGGGGGGGGGGGGATTTATACTGTTACACCAGCACTGGACATCTTCCATCTGATGCTGATGCATATGTACCCGGTCAGGCTACAATTAATTAATTCATGAGTGAGTTATGACCGCTTGCTTGTTTGTATGATGAATAACACAGTGCAGACCACCTGGGGCTAATCATCTGGAGTTACTGCATACCCTATCTGGTCATAGACAGGTTCAAAGCCAATTAGCTAGGTTTAGGGGCCTATCTGTATTGTAACAATATGAGGCTAAACCGTGTGTGATGGGTGTCACTCTAAGTTTTATTTTGCAATGAAATTTAATTTCAAATATTTTATATTAATGACAGACAGTGCAGTGAGACTTGAGCAAGCCTAGATTCACAAACTGAACTGGATGACATTGGAATAACAGATGACAATTAAAAAGGCAGTGTTCAAGGATATGTTTGACATGTGAAGGATTTCCTTGCTGTGAATATAAGGCCAGCCACTGATGAGAAGCTATACTTTAACCGACCCAGGGCAGACTTTATGAAAAGAGCAATAGGTTACAGTGGTGCAGTCATATGGAATAGTTTACCAAAAGAAATCCAATGTTCTCCTTCCTTGTGTATGTGCAAGAGACACTGCACCAAACATTTGCTTGAACTGTGTAAAAAAGCTGAATTCTATAATCAGTGTATTTAACACAGTACTTACCATTTGTACATGTGAGATTTTTGCTTACATGTGATCCTTGACGGCACATACTGTAAAATTTAGCCTCAGTGAAGATTAGTGTGTCTTACACACTAACTGAGTCATCCTCTCAAAATAAAGTTATCCATATATATATATATATATATATATATATATATATATATATATATATATATATATATATATATATATATTTACTTACTTACTTACTTATTTATTTATTTATTTATCTTAAAAAATTTTTGCTGAAACCACCTGGCGAATTTGAAATTCCATAGGAACACTTCAGTAGACCCCTAGAGGTTGCACTAAAATGTCTGTGTGGTTTTGCTATTATCAACTTGTCCAAAACCACGTCTCAGATTATGCTGACTGTTGGAAGAAATGTTCCTTCTGGAAGAGTGCTCACTGTGTAGCATCTCTCAGAGATCTTTTTTTTTTTACCAGTTCTCTTTTCTGATTGGAAGTCCAATCATCAAAATACATACACATTCACAGTAAGCTAAAACAAAAAGGCAAGTGTCTTGATGGGCACAAATTCCTTTATTAGCTTGACCAGTTTCAGATATCTTAATCCTCTTCAGGAACCAAGGCTTGTGGGGAACAACTGTTCACAAGTGGTCTGGCATCCAGTATACATACATGTACATGTACTACGGCATAGCTATGACTTGATTAGCTAACATGCACAGATACTCTCTAGTTTAAAGCAGCCCATGGCCCTATTGTTAATTACATCTGTAAATTGCGGTAAATTCCCATCCAATAGGGTCATAAGGAATGGCCGTGGTTTTTTGCAATTTGAAGATAAGTTACTGGTCCTGATGTGTCAGCTGGTGCATATTGCTCTACCTGGTGAAGAACAGTGGGGGGGGGGGGGGAGGGGGGAGGGAGGTTGCTGTTCAGATCCCTATTTAGAGCATTTATATAGTAGCTTTATGAATTTCTTTTGAAACACCAATGTGTTAACAAATTGTGGCTTTTACATGGGGAAGTGAGCAAAGACATTGCAAGTTTAGCTTACATGAAAGACTGAACAAGAAATCTTGGTCAGTTTCCAGTGATATTGTGGCCAAATGGATCTATGGGGTGGAGTTGGTGCATCCAGTACATTTCGTTTGTTAGACTGACCTCGCTGTCATGTGCTAATTTCGGTGTTGTTTGAATGCACTCCAAGATGTGGACTTCTAGAGTGAGTCCCCTGTGATTAGCTTGAGCAAAATGTGTCCCCAACGAACACTTTGTGGAAACTGACTTTGATTTGTCAAATATGACTATGTTTAGGATAGGTTTGGCAAGAAAAAATTACTGCTGTTGCCAAATGGGGTCCCATTGCTGGACAATGGAGGGATTCATGGAACTGGCCAGATTAGGCATTACTCATAAAACCAGGAACAGTGATTCATATTTTCACAGTATTTACAAATTAATCTTCAGTATGATTGTGATTTCAAAGCTTTCATTATGGCAAAATATATGTACAGTAATACTACGACTGTTACAATGTATCACATAATAATGGATCAAATGTTACAGTGACAAGGTGGGTCTGGGATGTTGTTGCAAAGTAACATTGTTACAAAACTTGAGTGTGTTTAACCATTTTTGCTGGGTTGATGGGCAAAAAAAATGGGTGGAAAACATGAAGAACTTGATTGACATAAAGCTAAGAAAGGTAAAACCTCAGTTCAGGATATTACAATCATAAATTGTAAATAAAAAAGTACAGCTGAATATTAAAATTACACAAACAAAAGCAAATAATTCTATTTCAGGTACACCCAGACTAACACTAGACTATAAATATATATAATACATTTAGTATATAAAAATATGTACAGTTCTATTAGCACTCCAAGACCTGGAACCGCAGCTCAAAAGCATCATTCACAAAGTTGAATGTATGGTATTTGACATCTTCCTTGTTTTGCATTGTCATTATAAATATAAATTTATCACTGTCATGCAATATACCAAACTGGTCATCTATGTTTTGTAGCTCAGAAAACAAGTCAAGCCTGAGCTCAGAATATTTAGAACAATGTAATAAAAAGTGTTTCACATCTTCAACCATTCGGGATAAGCACAGCAGGTATTTTCTTTCACAGGCAGGAGTTTTGGGAAGCATATATCTCCCTGTTTCAATGGCAAGAGTGTGGGCGCTTATGTGTAGTGCGTTAAATTTTTGAAGTTTTTTAACATTTACATTATCCAAATAGAATTCTCTTTCGAAAGTAGTCTTAAATTTATAAACATGGACAAACAAGGACCAATCTTGTTCCATTCCCAGGTCTGGGGTTGAACAGTCTATAACAGGTTGAGTTAGCTGGCCACTGTAATGTGTATATCCAATTACTGCTGTATATTAGGAGGTGTTTAGTCCCATAAGCAGATAACACCTGTTTGGATATAGCTACCACATTCAGGCCTCATGTATCCAGCTGCCAAGACCAATGGGTGGGTGGTCTTTCATTTTTTCAGTCATGTACCACTGTTTGTGACAGTCCACGGCCAGCTCCCAATAATCGGTGTACAAAATTCCATCTCATTGTACCTTTGTCATTAATATGGAACCAGAAAATAAGCCAAGTCACAAGAAAATTTTACCATTGTTACATAATGGATACCATCTGAAATAAAGGATATCATAAAGACGTGTACTGATGACAATGTATACAGAAACGTAAATTACTGCACTCCAAGGGTCGCAAGGTTACTGCCAGGTAGGGGTTCTGATATTGAAAGCATTTCATAGATGCCAACTTATATTTAATTATCCATACACCACACAAATGGGAAGGAAAAATTACCTGTTTGTTCAACTTTCATGTACCATAGATGTAGGCCATAGCTGTTTCTGTGAATGCTAGAATTTGAAAGACTATAAGACCTGGCCCATCGTGATGCAAATTCCAATTTATAGCATTTATGCTTGTTCTTGTTTTTTTTTGTTTTCTTGTGCTTGTAATTTTTGATGAGAAATATCATTGCCCAGACATTAAGTTGGGATCGTCTGGCTTGTACCGCGGCTGCACTCCCTGCACTACTGGTGACGATAGGGTTCTAGGCGTCCCCCATGTGTGTAAGGCTGAATGATCTTTTGCTCTGCGGCTTCAGCTTTATTATTAATTCTTTGTCATACTCGTCAGACCACGTAAATAAAAAACTTAATCAGACTCTCAGAATCACAATGCTCAGTTGTATCTGCCATGACTCTTGGCAAACTGAAGGCACTCTGGCTTATAACACATGCACCACAAGCCAGCAGGTTGCTTTTGTGACATCACAAAACACTTTCGCATATCGGGCCATGATCGGAGAAAACTTGCGCGCTAAATTCCTGTCGCAAATGTGTCACACGTTTGGAGCTAAAAAACACTGTTGGAAAATGAAATTAAAATTTTGGTTTCAGATGTCATTTCTGGCCACCCTGAACATCAAGTTTCTAATTTGTTGTACCCATTCATTCAAGAGGACCTTTGATAGCTGATTTGTCTGAAACAATAAGTGTGTGATTGAGTGCTACCTGAGTGATTTGCTCAAGGTTATGGTGAAATACTTTGATGTTCATCATTTTAACCTATGAGATCAAGAACTGTTCTCCATATGTAGTCTATGGACAGCATCAGGTCAGTTCAGTTTGTACTCCTGCCAGTCAAGCTAATGGCAAAAAGTTCTCCAGTGTACCATTGTCATGATGAGACCCAGAAAATTTCTGACACTCAGCATTAGCAAGCACAAATACTTTAAAAACTTGAGAGTAAATCACGGGGACCAGTTGTTGCAGAGTATGGCATATCAAAAGCGAGCTGTGGGCAACATTGTTGATCAACCCACAGTGGTCAACCCTCTCTGCAGTGGGCACCCTGCCTACATGTGTGCACTTTTCTCTGGTCCCAAGGGGGCCCACTGTATAGAGAATTTACTGTATTTGTAATTCTGTTTGTTGCATCATTCATTGAAAGTTTCTTGCCTGAAGTGACTGGATTGTGGTCAATGGGTGTTTTTTTTTTTATTCTTAATTGAACAAAAGATCACATAGGTTTTGTGGTTATTTGAACCCTATATTTTTATTTCTTTATTTACCAGTGCTACAGCGGTGTCAAGATCAGCTTCCAGAATACTCCGTAGTTTGGACTATGTCTCTAATGTGTAAAAGTAACAGATTGAAGGTGGTTATCAAGTAAAATGTGTCCTGATAGTTGGTTTCATTGTCTTGGGGTGGTGCCAGAAGTCCGGCTGAGCACCTTTGGTCAACTCTGTCTTTGTCTTGTGCCAAAGCACAGTGAGCAAGTATCTTCTCTTTTCATAATGGCAAGGAGGCTTCACCTCCTTGATAATAGCTCAGGAATTTGGCAGCACTCTTGTTCAAAATGGCTGGTTTAGTACAGATTCTGCAGACAATTAGTAAAGTCCCTGTGTTTTAGAATATTTGGGTGGGCTGACCTGCAGTGCAGGTATTTATACATTTTATACGTGTGTATCTCTGAGTTTTTACACAGAGTGTGGTGTACACTGTATGACTATAGTGTCAAGATAACTGATTGCACCCCTGGGGGTAATGGTGTGAAAAGTTGATGATGGGCATGACTGGAGTTCAAATGTTTTTAGTCTCTCAATTTTTCCTATGTTTATGTCCACATACAGGAGATGTCATCAGTAAAATGATGTCAGACTGACGGTGGTGGTGGTGGTGATGGGGGGGGGAGGGAGTTGTTATGAAGTTTTTCTAAATGTGCCATGAAAATGTTGATGAAAGACCAATGCTACCTTTGAATATACAGTGAAAACTTGTCTTCAAAGATCACCCGAAGGGATAACTAAATTGTGGTCTCTCAAGACAGGTGGTTTCTCATAGGAGGTATAAGTAACAAGAAAAAGTACTGGACAAAGTATGCTGAAAAGTGGTCTTTCAAGGCAAGTGGTCTCTCATTGGAATGGTCTCTGAAGACAGGGACCACTTTTATATTAGAAATTTTCTCATGTGAAATCACTTTGGCTCATTTTGCTTACAAGGTAAAAAAATTCAGAGCTGGGTAATGAAACTAAGCCCGAATGTTTAGTAGGGGGAAAACCCTTGACAACATGTACAAATCAAGAATGAAAGAGCAACATGCCTGTGGTGAGTGGTGTGCAAGCTGTTACCTGAACTTCCTGCCTCTTTATGGCTGCTGAGCCAGCTGTTGTATGGAGCCTGAGTGTCTATTTAATATTAATTTGTTCTTGAAATGTACACAGTGAATTATTTTTCAAAATTTGGCCGAATGGGGAGCATGTCCCAGGTTTTTCTCCAGAAGGGTTTCACACATGTAGTACTCGTTCCACCCATCTCATCAGGTAAAATCTACTGATTGTAAACACAATACCCTCCTCCTGATAATTCATTCCTGGATTCCTGCCAACTAAAGCATTGATAACTCAATTCACAAATTTCCATAAACTTTCAAGTGTTTCTCTTCAGAAACCTCTTTTCATAATATGTGCAAAATGACATGCTTTAAAGAATCAGACAAATTCATGGACAGACATTGGAGGTTGTACCCATTTTCCCCTCTTTCTCAACAGTTTTTTTTTTTAACTCTTTATTTTTTTTGGTGGTGGTGGTGGTGGTTGTGGGAGGGATAGGTGCAGCCCAGAACCATCTTGGTTCTTGTGACTTGTATTTGTGAAATCTTTATCAGCATGATGCAGTGCCTAACTTCAATTTTGTCCTTTGCAGATTACATTGATCACCCAAAAGCTATTCAAGATGCAGGCCAGTAGTCTCAATTCCAGACCCTGGCAGGGTGAGTCTAGCTCAGCAGGGTGCAGTTACGGCGGCGTACCGAAGGTGTGAGGGCCTCCTCCGGAGGTATGCCGAGGCAGGCGAGGCCAAGGGTGAGTACAGAGACTTAACATCTGTGATGCACACATGTAGCTCCCTGTCCCACAACTATCTGATGAAGGAATGAAGTAGAACAGTATTTAAAAAAAACAAAAAAACTGTCAAGTGTAGAACTTGATTAGCAGCCTGGTTTGCCAACATTCTCATCAGCTGTTTAATACCACAGTTATGTCAATTGACCCTTTCCTTGTTTTTTAAAGTGGGATTTTACATATTTTCTACTTCCGTGAAGGATGGTGGACAAACATTGGTCAAACTTGAGGTGGGTTTCAGCCAAATTAAGTTCAATAGGTCATGCATCAGTGAGTGGCTCAGATGACTGACAAGTCAGATGAGCATAGTAGTGAACAGGTCCTGCATCAGTCATCCATGTGTCTGTGAACACCTCATGTTTTACTTCTCAAAGCAAAAAGGATGTGTCCCTACTGAAAGGTTACACACTGGTAATTTTATGTGTAAGGAATTTTTATTTTCTGAGGACATGGCTTGTGATTGACAAGTTGAGATTTATTTTTGAATTTTGCCTTTAAAATTACGTGTGATGACAGTTTGCTCAATTTTACCAATTTTTACCCTGTTATTAAAGAGCATTCTCATGTGCTCCGGTGTTTTCAGAGTACGGACTGTTTTAGAGAAAATGTAAAGAAATTACTCTTGCATTTACAATGCATAAGTTTGCATAGTGCCAAATTACCGCTCTGAATTTAAGTGTTTGTAAGTTAATGCAAGCAAAGAGTTCCATTGATTCTATCAACCTTAGAGTACCACACACACTCTCTCTCTCTCTCTCTCTCTCTCTCTCTCTCTCTCTCTCTCGTCTCTCTCTCTCTCTCTCTCTCTCTCTCTCTCTCTCTCTCTCTCTCTCTCTCTCTCTCTCTCTCTCTCTCTCTCTCTCTCTCTCTCTCTCCTCTCTCTCTCTCTCTCTCTCTCTCTCTCTCTCTCTCTCTCTCTCTCTCTCTCTCTCTCTCTCTCTCTCTCTCTCTCTCTCTCTGCTGGACTATGAGTAAACAATGTGTGCAACTTTAGCATCACATTTTGAATTGATATGGAATCCCAAATAGTGGAATCTGCAGGCCAACTGTTTCAAATGGAAGTTTGCAATTCTGTCAACAGATGGCGCTGCATGTATGTAAACAAAGCATTGTGGCCTACATTGAAAAATTTTCACACCCCAAACTGTTTGCTTCAAATTTAAGGCATGGGAACCCAAAATTATAGTTTCTTTTGGACAGATAAATTTATTCACCCTCATAAAACAAACGAACAAAAAAAAAAAAAAAAACAGTTCATTATAAATTGCTTGATGGAGCCATGGTTGGTGCTGAAACTAACTGTTACACTGGTCAAAAATTAAAATGCAGCCATCTGATTGGCTGTTGCCCGCTGCCCATGATAGAATGTAAAATTGCATACAGAAAATTCTGATTACTCCTTGCCCTGGGTGGGACTTTTTCAGGGGTTGAAATCTACTTGTATATTAAGAGCAGCTGAGGACAGGCTGTAGCGTAGCCCTCTTGTTTTGACCTGGAGTTACAGGACACAAAGACCATTTGACCAAAAATACAACAGCATAGGTTTAGCAGTTGCAGGGGATATTTTATTAATTAGCGTATTATTGAATTTGATCAAAGATTTCCTTTATAACATATATGCATGTCTGAGAGAAAGTTACATTTATATTTAGATGTCCAGACGAACCCTACCAATCACTGTTTATTCATGTGCATAAAGCCCATATCACGTGATGAACAAGTTGATGTGTAAATATTGACAGTTAGCTATACTGGCGTAGATTTTTTCTAACGTTAGGTTCCTAACGTAACTTTTACGTTACTTAAGTTTGCGTCACCTGAGGTATAAAAGGCGATGTAATAATCTGTTATTTCAGTTTGATAGCTGAGTTCATCTCAGCTTGACCACCGAAGCTTGTCACTGAGGAGTCCAGCTTAGGACGAAACCGGTCTGATATTTAGGCTTTGTGTTCAGAACGAGCAGGCATTTTGCCGTTCCATACATGTACACTTGCCCAGTATTCACATTACATTTATATTTAGATGGTGATTCATCCAATATAAGCAATGGATGATTTATAAAAGATATTTCAGATTTGGTGGTCAATGCACTATTTCAAGTCTAATGTAATTTACAGGTGAAATAGGTTATAAATTTATTTGGCTTTTGAAGTCCTGAATTTTCAACATTTTGGCATGGGTAAAATTGATTAATTAAGTTATAGTTGAAGACACAGACAGTGATTGGATTGGGTATAGAACATAGTGACTGCATTATGCTTTTTTGATGGGGGCAGGGGCAGTGGACGTCAGAAACTACATGGAAGATATGGCCCTGTTGCTCCTATTTATATATAAGCAGACTAGACAATTCTATTTCTGTAAGTTGGATGTTAATGATGTGATATCAGTCATATATGGTTATTGTTGTAAATGAAGTGAAGTTGTTTAGTTCTCAAAACCCCATGGGGGTACGCGAGCATCCAGAAAATAGTTTATGTACAGATATGGTATAACATAGTGAAATTGTATCATGAATATACAGGTGGGATTATATATTTACACACAGAGATGACTAATAGCTAAGTGTCCAACATACATTAATCTGTGTACACTTAATATGAACAGAGATATAAGGTAGTGTCCAGGTTATAAAGAGTCCATAGGCTGACTAATGGGTCTTGTCAATCACATAGACATGGAGAGCTGTGGATAAGCATGGGATCTATATGTACACCTGATCCTCATGAGATGATTATTTGACAGTTTCCATGATCTTATTTACAAATTTTGGGGTAGGAGTATTTACAAATTTAGGGGTAGGAGTACTTGATGGTCATTTGACCCCATAAGTGCTGAATATTTAAAGTGTGTATGTCAACGCACACTTTTTTGTTTTTCCTGAAATTCTTTCTTTCTTTCTTCTTGACCAGCAAATTTGTCCGATACTTTTCTCGAACACTATTATACATAGAAACTCCAAACTTGGCATGATTGTATCTCCATACAAGGACTTTGACTGTTTTATACAAAGGAATGAAGATGTTTAAAATTATGCAAATTAGGGGCATTTGAAATTTTAAATCTTGAATATCTTCAAAAGTATAATAGATAGAGATGTCATTCCAACTTCTACTAGGGGGTTATTGTCCATTGCGCATCTAATGAATTTAAAACAAACGTTGTAACAATTTAAATTATGCTAATTAGCAGCATTTGAAATATTAAAACTTGAATTTTTTCAAATTTATTAAAGATAGAGATGTCATTTTAACTTCTACTAGGAGGTTAGTGACCATTGTGCATTTAATGAATCAAAAGCAACAGTTGTAGCCATTTAAATTATGCTAATTAGTAGCATTTGAAATTTTAAAACTTTAATATCTTCAAAACTATTATAGATAGAGATGTCATTTCAACTTTTACTAGGGGGTTGTTGACCATTGCGCATGTAATGAATCTAAAACAAAAGTTGTTGCAATATAAATTATGCTAATTAGCAGTATTTGAAATTTCAATCTTGAATATCTTTAACACTATAATAGATAGGGATGTCATTCCAACTTCTTGTAGGGGGTTGTTGACCATTGCACACCTAATGAATTAAAATAAAAGTTGTAGCAATTTAAATTATGCTAAATAGCACCATTAGAAATTTTAAATTTTGAATAACTTCAAAGCAATAAAAAATAGAGATGCCATTCCAACTTGTACCCCTTTGTTATGGAATAGTTGTACATTGCCGTACCAATATGCTTTGAAGACACACACACTGATTTGCTATGTAGCAAATCATCTTTCCTAGTTTAAAGTATATTGGGACTGTTCAGGTGTGAAGATATAGATGTCACTCTGATGAGGGTATCAGTATTGTTAGACATGTCACAGGTTGTAGGGCTGTGCCCTGGCAAGAATAGGAGATATGCATAGTAAGTTCCTGCCCCAACTGCATACTTGATTGCTTATTCTCACTTGGTGAGCTATTTTGAGATACAGGTTGGTACCTGTTGGGACAAGCAGGATATTACTAATATTTTGGAAATGCAGAAAAAATTATAAAAGGCATATGGAAGTTTTTCTTATATATGGCTTGGGAAGTACTAGAAAAATATTAGTTTGGCATTTGTGAACTAAAATTTCTACAAAAATGCTAATTGTGTGAGATATGAACGTATGGCCCTGTCTCTGACAGTGATGTGACCCACACGTTCCCTGTGATTGCCTGGC
>CAXHWN010002069.1:0-10000 GCA_964020975.1 Hermodice carunculata | reverse complement strand
TCTGCCCCGTCCCAAGTTCCGACTGGACAGGAATCATAAGGTAGTATCCTAGTTTTAATTGAAATGTAACAAAACTAAACTCCATTAATGCTTGTAACACTGGTTCAGTGACTGACTTTGTGTTCTGGTCATTCTCTAAGTGTCTCACTGAAATGCAATACAAAGGGTGGGAGGTCAATTTAGATTGGAGACACTGTTGTGAATAAAATTATGTAGTATAACCCACTGGACCATAACATAACTAAGATAATAACATAATCATTTTCCTTTTTCCCCTTTTTACTTGGACGTGTGATATCGTGTAACGATAGTTTAGTTCCATGCTTGGTACAAAACATGATTTTATATTACAACGCATACTTTTGAAAAAAAAAATAAGCAGTTAGAATAAAATACACAGAACCAGTTTTTGGTAGTTATATGGAATATTTAAATGTACACACCAGCTGCATCTTGAATCTACAATTATGGTGAAAATTCAAAGTATATCGGACAGTGTGCAGACACACGAAGTTTTACCCCAGGACAGAATGTTTTGGACCATTCGAAAGGAATAAACATGTAAAAATGCTTGAGTTGCAAAATGGTATATTACAGAAGCATGTACAAAACCCGTTCCGTCTGGTAAAGAATATGCACTACCAGCTTTGTTTAGATTGGTACAGTAGTTTGAAACATTCCACAAACTGAGATTATCATTAGTAAATGAAATGTATGATCATCAGGGTAGATTTAATCCCACCATTGACAGATATTTCCGCTTATAGCATGATTCACAGTGCAGAAATAAGATACCTCTTTTGTGTTTTGCATTTTGGCAGCCAACATTCAAAAAATCAATATAAAATAAAAATACCATATGTCATTTATTCATTCCCACACTCTAATACTGAAGTTAAGCATCACAAGATTTCGAAAAAATATGAAACACCCTATTCATATGAAAACCAGTTTCTTTATGACTCTAAAAAAATTGATTTTTTTACAAATTACCCCTAGACCAATACCTTGTAAACAATGCATTTTTTTTGTTATTATTATTTTTTTTTTTTTCGTTTTCTCCTTTTTTTTTTTTTTTTTTTGTTGTTGTTGTTGTTGTTGTTGTTGTTGTTGTTGTTGTTTTTTGAGGGTTTTTTTTGTTTTTGGTTCTTTTTGGTTTTCTTTTTTTTTTTTTTTTTTTTTTTTTTTTTTTTTTTTTTTTCGTTTTTCTTTTTTTTTTTTTTTGTTGTTTTCTCCTTTTTTTCTTCATCACAGCACCCCTGTACAGCAAAAACTTATGGCACGGGTAACAGGTAGAAAATATGTTCGTATGCATAAACACTTGCTCGAATGGTTGGAAATGATGCCGGTCTTGTGGCTTTACGCACAAAAATGACAAAAAACAAGACATTTCTGAATGCAAAATCATCATACCCATATTTCACGTATGCTGTTTTGATCTACCCACGACTTGCTCCATCAAAGGTTCAAGTGAGTCTGAAGGACATTTTGGGAGTTTTCATGTGAATCACACTTGCAATCCCCATGTCGTATTTGTCCAAAAAGGAACTGTATGCGAACTAATAAAGATTCAGTTAAAAACTTTGTCAAAATCACTGAGCCGGAGCAGCATCACCTAAGGAACACCTTTGCCTTATTTTCCATTTAGCACTGTTCTACCACATTTTAGCATAGCATGGGTGCTGGTATTACAGAAGTTGCGAAAGTGAGAGAATTGCTGTGCTAAATCTTAAACAAAGAAAATGGGGGAAAAGTGCTCCTACGCAATGTTTAAGCGATTGGCAAAGTAGGCTTTTAAAATTAAAAAAGTTTTTGTTTTAGTTTGGCCCAATAATATAACAGAAGTCCCAAACATCGCAGGAGCATGACTCCTTGAACAATACGACTGGAACGCACTGTCAAGTTGGACGAGGATTTGTAATTTCAGAAACACCCACGGAGACGTTCAAAATGCAAATGCAATATGATAATGGACTGGTACACTTTATACAAAGGTTTCTAAAATAGAATTATAGAAAACGCCCGAATATGTATTGCCAAAATGTGGAGATAGATCTGTCAAGATTGTTCAAAAGAAGTCGAAATAAATTGGGAATTATGGCACACCGTAAATTATCATAAAATGCGTGGATGGATGTCAGCCAGTAGTGAATTAGGGAAACCATATGAGTTCAAGGTACACTTTGGGGAAACTCTTCTCAAGAGGGCATCGGTAGCCTGCACCCCACACTCACTCGCGGGGGTGAGCGCATTGGCTGCCTAATAAGATCACATTCCACCATAAGAAAGGTTCCTCTTTTACGGAAAATATTAGCTTTTGAAGTTCAAATGTTTTTTTGTGAGATCGGGATCAGGTCTCCGCATTGATTTTCAACGTTATACGACAATGAATAAATGAGATTGCCACAACCACTGTAGTTTACACTTCATTTTTTAAATAATACAGCGACAAAAAGTAGTGGCAGTCTACTAGTGGTTTGACAAGCGAACTCATCAAGCCGAACTGTGGTGAGTTGCAAAATTCTGCATGGTCTGCAACAATGCCACATCAATGGTAGTATTCAACTGCTATAATAAAATGGTGCTCTGAAATTCTTCTTGCTAGCTGAACTGGTGGAAGGTTCAGGTGAGCTAAAATACCAAGCAAAATATGAATTATTTTGCTACTATCATCAGCAACTGTGCACAATACAACTGTCCGGAACTTTAAATACAGTCATTCGAAAGTATTACCATTTGACGCAAGGTATGGTCAAAGAGTGCCTGGGTAAATTGCAATACTTCTTGTAGATTTTCGATGTATGGATTCGAAGAATAACCTTATTTCCCGCCCCTCCCCACCAATAAAACGGGAATCTTTCACATGAAAAACTTGTCTGTTTCTTTGACTATAGACCCAAAAATGTTTGACTTCGAAAATGGTGGCAGGTTGTTATGCGTATCAACTTGTACAATCTCAAGAACTTCTATAATTTTTAGCTTCATGTGCGCTTAATTTATCCATGCTGGGCATTTCGCTAATAAAAAAAAATACATCATCATTTCTTTTTGGGGTGATAATATATCAATATCCCAAGAGACAAAAATGCAGACCTGTTTCGTTTTCTGCACTTTATTTGATAATGTTAAGTATAATTTTCTACCTTGCCATACAAAAGACTGCCCTTTCAGCTGCAAAAGAGCTTGTGGCATATGCGCGAAATGAATGGAGATGTAAAAGGCAACACACCATGGTAATAATACTAATGGTTGAAGTTAATGAAATGTATTTCAAAGGTTCAGGGGACCAGTCCAAAACCACAAGTTGCATTTTAAAGGCGACTGCCTGGCCAAAGTCAGCAGCTAAATGTTTAAGTAGTTATTGAATCTTTCTCTTTTCCAGTATTTTGGATGATTTGCTGTCATTGTTGGGTTGCAATTGATGAATGTTGATGTTGTCTTTTTTTCCGAAATACCAAGTTACCTCTTATCTTGATGAGTAAAAAAACTTCCAGTTTCATTTAAAAGTAAAAGTGGGAATTGATAGAATAAATATATTGGTTTCACCATTGCTTTCAGAGGAAGGGAGGTTTCTTGCATCTGAAACAAACATACATTTTGGGCTATTACCTTCTTGTGATAGGATAAAAGTCCAACTATTTGCACAAAAGGAAGCCTAGTAGAGCAGGAAATTACTGCTTCATTTATCTATTGCATATTCATTTCCCTGTATCCTGTAGGCTGTAGTTGGAAAAGCAAAACTGTCATAGTTGGAAACTACATCCTTTTGACATCAAATTCCTGCCACTGTTTATTATAGTTATATAAGTTACTTTGACTTTCTGCACCGTCTTCAGTGCACTCACTCGGAAAGTATCGCATATTGCAATGACTTTTGTATTACTTTTCTGATATTTAAGATTAAAGCACAGTTACCCCAAGTCATCCCTATTTATATTTTCAAATATTATAATTTTTAGTACTTTGCCATGAACGGCCCATATAAAATCATGCTATATCTACCCATGGATTGATAGTACAATATGCATAACACAATTATCAATGATTTATAGATTGTGTTGGGGGTAATTTCACCGTGTCTGTTGATAATATTAAAACTAATACCGGCACTGCAGTGGAGCTATGTCTGGCAATAAAAATCAGAACGAAAACTAGGATACCCAAGCAAATTCATTCCTTTGTTTTCTAAACATTTTTCCAGTTTAAAATTCTAATATTTTGCTGCATGCATGCTCAAAAACGGGAAACAAGTATGAGATCATTTCGTTTTATTTGGAATGTTCGTATGAAGATGTTACATTTTAGACCTGAGTTGATGAATATTGTTACTATTTGGTTTTGGAGCTGTTACAGTCTGCTGTTAATTTCATGCATTTAAATTGAATTTTGGTGATGGCAATGTAATATTTTGTATTTACGTTTTGGTTATGGAGATGTGACATGCTTTTTTGACGCAAATCATTAACGTGGTTTACAGCAAAAGGTATGCAAATACCGTAATGCCAAAGGTTCATAACTGGAAACCAAAGAAATCTTGTTTTTAAAGCCAAAGCTATAAATGGTCAATTATGAAACATTCTGACTCAAAAATAATGCCGTGCATAGAGACATGACTGCATCAAATTCGGTGCTTTGTGATTTGGATGCTCAATATGAATACATTCCTAACTGGTTTACATGCAAAAAATGAAAATTGAGAAGGGACAACGCAGAGGTAATGAAGGGTTATAAATACCAAGGAACCAACAAAGTTAAAAAAGCCGAAACCAAGACAGAAAATATCGTTAGAGGGGAAACGTTATAATTCCTGGAACAAAATATAATTCTGGCACATGTCCTCAAACATTTGGGGGAAAAACATGCATCGTAACCAAATAGATAAGTGAACACTAAAATCTTACTCTGTGCCTGCCCTACTGGTATGATCAATACTACGACCAGTTTCATGGCATGTCAGC
The DNA here is from genome assembly GCA_964020975.1 of Hermodice carunculata. Classification (NCBI taxonomy): domain Eukaryota; kingdom Metazoa; phylum Annelida; class Polychaeta; order Eunicida; family Amphinomidae; genus Hermodice; species Hermodice carunculata. The sequence continues at coordinate 5,042 of CAXHWN010002069.1, read as the reverse complement.
TGCTGATAGTTAGTCTCCTTTGTGCATACCTTCAATTTTTTACTAGTACTCTGTGCTGAACTTATGCTTGTTTCACAAATATCAACTATGATTAGTACATTTGCATGCTTTGAAGTACGTCTTCAAACTTGGTGTATTCCCTTTCGAAATGTCGGCGAAAGTTCAAACATAACATCTATACAGTGCATTGAACTTACAAGTGAAAAGGTGCTGTGCAATCAGAACCGAATCACATCCTGCTTAGTAGAAGTAGCCATCAGTTCTGACGCGTTTCCAGTAGCAAGTCGCCAATTCGAACTGTTACGAATATCTGCATGCTTGGCAAAGACGGATAATTTGTGCACAATTCATATACGTGGTTTCACAAAAAACATTATCTTTACATAGGCTATGACATACTTATTCAAAACACTTTGAAATGTTACCTTTTTTCTGGAAAGAGTATGAAAACAAGCCGGGCAGTTTCCTTTAAAAGAAAAATCCACCTGAAAACAAAACCAGGAATTTACATAATGATGTGACTTTTCATATGTTAAAATGCGTTGTGTTTATCACCCCCAAAAGCATTTCTTAAACAAGTTAGCAAACCGTCCGAAATAGTAAACTCTGATGTGGATGCGTGTCGCATTGCATATTTAAAACAAAATTTTCAGTGTCAAAATATTCAGAATGAAAATAGAAGAGAAATCAAAAATGAAAAAAAAAATGAATATGCTGTACCAATAAAATCTGGGATACTATAAACTGTTCTCTCGCTGAAAATAATAATAAAAAGCAGGTTTCATTCTTGGTTCTTGATGACAACAAAACAACACACATAGAGCTGAGAAAAATCACTTCAGTACTTTTTTTAGCAATGTTGGTCACAATCATCCAAGTTTTCAAACCAAAGATTAGCGCCGAACAATATTATTTATCCATGAAAGTGCTGTAAATTTTCTTTTCTGGAACCACTCACCAAAATCATAGCTGCAGAAAAGAATTTACATCGGCAACCACATTACATTTTTGACTCACATATATGAGATTTATGCATGTTTTTTTTTTTTTAACATGTTTTAGCTTAATTTAATATAGTATACGTACAATCAAATGGACAAAAAGGATGTCTCAATGGTATTGGAACATGAACATCTATACATAATATACAAAGAAATGTATATGCAAATACAACTTACTGAATCAGCGAATACCTATTGTGATAAAACGATTTGTCCTAGACATATATCCTTGCACTGCTAAAAAATCTGACACTTTGCTCAAATGAAGCTTCATGAGAGCCATATAGTACTGTTTGTTCGGTAAATGGTGTAAGGCCCTGAGTCATGCAAAACTGATCGTGGGGAAGCATATGAGGGACAAATATAGAAATAATGATTGTTTCTTCCCTAGGTGAGCCACAAAAACGTTAAGCAGAATCCTTTACACCAATTTTAAAGGAATGCGAATTTAATTAGCTTCCTTCTAGATGGAGACTCGTGTGTTGAACTAAAAAGAGTCCACCGCCAATGTTATAAAGATCCTGGAATTTTATTGGCTGATGTATGTTTTGATTTAAATATTTCTTATGATGGAATAATCGGATTCTCGAGGGAAAATTGGTTCCTTGGCCTAGCATTGGAAAGAAAACGTGATGTATACAAAAGGTCAGTTGGAGTGGGAAATGAGGAAGATCAAGCCTCTGACGTGTATCGTGGGTTTAGTAAATGGAGTAGACGCACTATGAATGATGGAACATACAGAATCGGGAGCGAGATTGAGCCAACCATGCTACTTCTTTGTATGGCTTAGTATTGCTGGTTCCATACATTGAACCAGTGACAATATGAGTGGCATCTAATTGAATACTTTCGATTTTTTCATAATTATAAGCTGTACAGCCACTCCAGACTGGACTACCTTAATCCAAAATCATACTTGTAAAAGATATATATATATATATATATATATATATATATATATATATATATATATATATATATATATATATATATATATATATATATATATATTTAAAGAGTTTCCAAAGTTCATCTATCAAGACTAAATTTCAAAAAATTCATATGTTGATCAGTTTGATTGATTTGTTGCAAGTGTGACCTGATAATTGGGCCATTTAAATCTGAACGCATTATTAGTCCAGAACGTTTGTGATGGTTGACGTCTTGGAACACATAACCATTGACGACAATAGATGTGTGTGTGGGGGGGGGGGGGGGGTCAGCTGGATTATATTTCTAAGGAACAAGCAATGAATCTGTTCTGAAAGCAAAAATGTTACTAGCCAGTCACTGGACCATTGATCAATAGTAAAGAAATCCAAATTAATAACTTCTGTCGCTGTATATGAATTGTCAATATTCAGGTACAGTGAAATGTCATCAGCAAACAAATTTCATAGTCAATCTGGGAAAGTCAACTGTATCATTTATATAAATGAAATAAAGAAGAGGTCCAACCACAGAGCCTTGCAGAGCGCCAGCATTTAATTTTCTACGGTTGGAGATTTGACCTTGGACCACAACACGTTGGTTGCAATCATTCAAATACGATATCTGGCTGAAATATTCTAAACCTAGCTGCGAACGACCTGTACAAAGTCGATGGTTTTGAATTATTTCTCTACAACGTCCCCTTCCAGCTTAAGACACTTTTTTTACAGTGATGCCGCAAGGCCTGGATGCTGATCAAAAAGAATTTTTCTTCAGCCGCCCTTAAAAAAGTCATTCACAGTAGAAGGACATCGTCGTTAATAGGAAAATGGCCACTGGCTGGTTCCTTTTACATTTTGGAAAACAGGTGGAAGTCTGACAGAGATCAATAAGGGGGATGGTCAATAAGTTTGCATCCACAATCATAGATCGCTGACATAGTAGCCACAAATTTGTGAACAGGAGCATTGTCTTAGTGAAACAGGACTCCTCTACTGAGTATTCACCGTCGATTAGCTTTGAAAGCTTCACACAACTGTCTCAGTTGGTTCATGTACTCAATTTTATTGATAGTCCGGCTTTTTTGAAGATAGTCAACCAGCAGAAGACCCTTTGAATGCCAAAAGACTGAAGCCATCACCTTTCCAGGAGAAGGAACCGACTTGGCTTTTTAGGGTGGTGGTGATCCCAGATGCTTCCATTCTTTAGATAAGTTTTTGGTTTCTGGTTCAAAGTGATGAATCATTGATTGTCACGGGCTGCCGGGATTATGACACGTTTCTGATCCGTTGTAAATAGCTTTGGGTATCTTTCGGACACATTTGTGCTCAATCCTCTCATGAGGGATGCCCACAACACAGGCAATATAACAAGTGTCCAATTGTCGATCAACCATAACAAAATCATGCACCAGGGTAATGTTTTTGGGGATGGTTGCTGTAGCAGGCCGTCCTAGACGTGCGCCATCATCTAGGCTGTCTCTGCCACTCCTCCAGTACTGAATTCCGCAGCCCACTTCGTAACAGTGGAAAAGGAATGAGCATCATAACCTGAAGTGGACACCAAAGTGGAGACCATGTGGTCATGTGTCTGTGTTGGTGATAGCCATTTCAGTTACAGGTACTGGATGACAGCCGTATAGCCAGTTTTGTCCATTTCGAGTCATTTCGATGGGTATTTTCATAAGATGGCCTGGTAGAAAGACACTAATCCCCCTACATCTGTAGTTCTTATGTCTATGATACATTTAATGATTGTACTTGTTGATGGAAAACGTTTGTTTCAATCTGATTGAGATATCTCACTTAGGCTAGGAACTTTATTGCCAGCCCTTGTAATAAGAAAATCAATTCATGAAGATTGCCTAGAATACCAGCCTTCCTCAGAATCTATTGTAGACTACGCATGGTTTGTACCCTTCAATAACAATTCCTTTAAAATTAAAATATAACCAAAGGAATACAACGTATTAAATACTAAGAACTTGATTATATCAAATGTAGAAGCTTTAAACTTAATGGGGAGAACAGAGTTGTCCTAGAATACACTGGAATGGGCAATATGAGTCTGATAGAACATTGTGTAATTTTTAAAAATCCGTGATACTGCATTTATTGCTGTGTAGCTTTACACCTAAGACATATGAACACCAATCTTCACTTTAACGCAAATATGGTGATTGTTAAATATATTTGTTTTTATCCTGTTTCTTTTGCACAATTGACACGATAAAATGACACGAATTTATAAATGCAAGTTTAAAAAGATTGATTTGGGAAAGGCTTTTAACAATAAAATGTAATGTATTTCTAGCAATTAATGTAGCCAAACGTAAAATTAAAGTATATATATATATATATAACATATATTATATATATATACTATATATATTATATATTAAGGGGTGACTTATGTGTCATAATAGAGTAAATAATAGGGTGCTAATGTTAAATATATTATATATATATATAATATATATATATATATATATATATATATATATTATAGATATATATAAAAGGGTGACTTATGTGTCATAATAGAGTAAATAATAGGGTGCTAATGTTAAATGTATTCCAGGAAAAAAATGGTTATTTTACATTATTCCAAAACAACATATAAATAGGCCTATCATTACAGCACAATTAGAGGCAGACTCAATACAACTGAATTGCTGCATGCGTAGTAAGAAGGACGGGGGATTTGGCAACATGTAAAACGTACAAGAATTTGTGCCAGTTCAATATGATTGTGTTGGTCATTGACGTACCACAGCGTCATCGAAAAGGCTTTTATAGACCAACATCTTGGATGGTCAGTTGCATTTCTCATTTGTAACATCGTCAATCTGAAGTTAGATGACGAAGGTTCAGTAGTTGCATTGCACACTCACTGAATTCATAGTTACAGCGGCTGTTTGTTGAACTATTATATGTAGTATGTAAATATCATTTTTCATTTGACTCTCAATATCACCCCAAATGGTGCCATTTCAAAGTACACTTATTTGAAGCACTATACCTAATGTTGTCCCAATTCACATCCTGAACTCTTAAGCTGGTGATCCGGGGAAGTAAATGTTTCGTTATATTAATTGTCATTATTCTGCTC
>CAXHWN010002068.1:48200-95200 GCA_964020975.1 Hermodice carunculata | reverse complement strand
AAAGAATCATAAAAAAATCCAAATTCATTGGAACATGACCATTGCAACAAACCTGGTAGACACCCACCCAAGGTACATTGCCACCAAGTTTGAAGTAAATCTGGATGACGGTTTTGGAGAAGAAGTCAAAAATGTGAATTAGCATTAGAATGCCCATTGACTTCTATAGTAATCAATAGGAAAGCTGCATTGACCGACAAGTACCAGAATTGAAAAAATGGTTAAAAATCAGGATTCCGCAGCATTCCCACATAATAAACAACTTTGTTTGACCCTTCTATAAGGAACATATCCAGCATGTTTCAGCTTACTCTGAGTGATGGTTCTGGAGAAGAAGTCGAAAATAGCTACAACACACAAAAATTCATAAAAAATTAGAAAAAAATTGCAGTGCCACCTGGTGAACAAATTAAGAACTAGGCATCCCAGGGAGTGTTCCTGAGTGGTGTCAAAGCAATTGGGTGAGCGGTTTCGGAGAAGAAGATTTTTTAAGATTTACCCAAAAAAGAACAAAACAAGAGGGCTGCGTGAACAGCCCATGCTCAGCTGATCTTGACATTCATCACACTTGCAGATCTATGAACTTGGGAAAGGATCAAGGTCACCCATGTTCTGAGTAAGTCTGACCATTATAAAAGAACACTAACATGTGCAACATCAAGGTTCAAGTAGTTCTCAAGTTATAATGAAGAGTAAAATTCATGTATGTTGCACTGTGACCCCAGAAATGAGGTCAAAGTCATTCATGTACTGTCTGAGCATGACCTTCATACAAAAACATTAACATGTGCAACATCACAGTACTAACTCAAAACTGATCTCAAGTTATCAAGTAAACAGTAAATTTTGTGTCAGTTGTCCTGTGAATTAGCACTAGAATACCCATTGACTTCCATAGTAATCAATAGGAAAGCTGCATTGATCGATAAGTACCCGAGTTGAAAATACTTAAAAATCAGGAATCTAAAGCAGTGCCACATAGTAAACAACTTTGTTTGACCCTTCCACAAGAACATATCCATCACATTTCACTTTAATCTGAGTGACAGTTCTGAGAACAAGTGAAAAATAACAAAACCACATAAAAAATTCATAAAAAAAAATTAGAAAAAATTGCAGTGCTACTTGGTGAACAAATTGGGAACTATGTGTCCCTGGGAGTGTCTATGAACGATATCAAAACAACTGGGTGAGCAGTTTCACAGGTGAAGAGTTTTTAAGGTTTGCCCCCCAAAAACGAAAAAAAAATCATAAAAATTCCAAAAATCAATAGAGCGTGACCATTTGAACAAACTTGGTGGAGATCCACCCAAGGCACATCCCCACCTAGTTTGAAATAAATCTGGCCAAAATTATTTAAGTTATAACCATTACAAGAAATTCCCATGTTAAAACTTTTGTAAAGATTTTTGAAAAAAAAAATCATAAAAAAAACAAAATTCATTTGAACATGACCTTTGGAACAAACTTGGTAGACACCCACCCAAGGTATATCCCCACCAAGTTTGAAGTTAATCTGCATGAGGGTTTTGAAGAAGAAGTCACAAATGTGAATTAGCATTAGAATACTCATTGACTTCCATAGTAATCAATAGGAAAGCTGCATTAACCGATAAGTACCCGAATGGAAAAAATCGTTAAAAATCATGAATCTGCAGCATTCTCACATAGTGAATAACTTTGTTTGACCCTTCTACGAGGAACATATCCACCACGTTTCAGCTTAATCTGAGTAACGGTTCTGGAGAAGAAGTCGAAAATAGCTAGAACACACAAAAATTCATAAAAAATTAGTAAAAAATTGCAGCGCCACCTGGTCAACAAATTAAGAACACAGAGTCCCTAGGTGTCTTCTCGTGTGATATCAGAGTGATTGAGTAAGCGGTTTTGGAGAAAAAGATTTTTTAAGATTTGTCCAAAAAAAGAACAAAAAAATTCATTAAAAATCCAAAAATCACTGGAGCATGACCATTTGAAGAAACCTCGTAGACATCCACCCAAGGTACATCTACACCAAGTTTGAAGTTAATCTGGATGACGGTTTTGGAGAAGAAGTCCAAAATGTGAATTAGCATTAGAATGCCCATTGACTTCCATAGTAATCAATAGGAAAGCTGCATTGACCGATAAGTACCAGAATTGAAAAAATCGTTAAAAATCAGGAATATGCAGCATTCTCACATAGTGAACAACTTTGTTTGACCCTTGTACAAGGAACATATCCACCATGTTTCAGCTTAATCTGATTGACGGTTCTGGAGAAGAAGTCGAAAATAGCTATAACACACAAAAATTCATAAAAAAATAGAAAAAAATTGCAGTGCCACCTGGTGAACAAATTAAGAACTAGATGTCCCAGGGAGTGTTCCTGTGTGATATCAAAGTAATTGGGTGAGCGGTTTCAGAGAAGAAGATTTTTTAAGATTTGCCCAAAAAAGAACAAAAAAGTTCCTTAAAAATCCAAAAATCAATGGACCGTGACCATTTGAACAAACTTGGTAGAGACCCACCCAAGGCACATCCCCACCAAGTTTGAAGTGGATCTGGCTGACGGTTTCGGAGAAGAAGTCGAAAATGTAAATTGTTGACGGACGACGGACGGACGGACGGACGGCGGACGACGGACGGAGGACCATAAGATAAGCTCAGCTGACTGACAAGTCAGCTGAGCTAAAAATTCATTAAAAATCCAAAAATCACTGGACCGTGACCATTTGAACAAACTTGGTAGAGACCCACCCAAGGCACATCTCCACCAAGTTTGAAGTAAATCTGGCTGACGGTTTTTGAGAAGAAGTCGAAAATGTGAATTGTGGACGACGGACGGACGGACGGACGGACGACAGACCCTCAAAAAACCTCAGCTGACTGACAAGTCAGCTGAGGTAAAAATGACATGGTTGTTCAAAGTGGTTGTGGATGTCGGAGATTCAAGCACTGAAGCAGGTTCCAGAACCGGCCGTTTCATGTTGAGACTGACACGGCAAACAATAGACTATCATGTTTGGACGGAGACAAGCTTCAAAAGTGTTGTTGTTGTTACGCCAGTCAATTTTTTCCCTAAATACGAAAAATAAAAAATAAAAAACATCAATGTTCATTATCTTTGATAGTGTTTTTACGAGAACGGTGGCAGCTGCGGATGGTGCTGGGCCTCGTGGGCCGTTCCTTCCCAAACTGGTCATTCATCTTGGTCAAACAATTCATTAGAGAGGGGCAATCAAAACGATGTGGCCCCTACAGTCTTCTCCTCTCTTTATATTGCATTTAAGTGCATATAAATGTACAAATAAATTTATTCAACCTGCAACTAAAGCTTTATTTCTGTGTTAGGTTTTAACTAACTTAATGCATAGCTTGTTGAAGTGGGACATTTTGCCACCATCAAACATTTGGGAAATGCTTAAGTTTGTAACGACTATGCGATGAAAAGTCATTGACGTGTTATGATCTGTTTGAAATGCATTTGTGAAAGTGTTTGAAATGCGTTTGGTGAAGTGTTTGAAACATTTTTATTATCAGAGCGTTTGAAATGCGTTTGTAAGAAAGAGTTTGCAACACAGTTGCAACGCGTTTGCTTCGCGTTTGAGTTTTCTCGTTTGCGTTTGAGGATCGTTTGGGAAGCGTTGGTGCGTTTGGCGTTTGATAACTTGAATGCGGGCGAAACTATATATATTATGCCATTACACATACACACAAAAGAGGTGTGTTCATGCCTTTTAATATTTACTCTGAACCCTCATCATACACCCTTCCCCTCCCTTGTTGTTGTCAAGTGAAAATTAAAACTATACATTTGTATTTGATATCTTATTCTTTTTCTAATGTGATATTTGGAAAAAGGGAACTATATAATTATGCTAATCCTTTGTTTCTTAAAGCCCTGTACATGTACAAATTTAAAATAGCAAAACACCCACCCCAATTTCAAGCCAAGCCAAGGTGTATTTACAGTAGTGCTACTCTGTCTCAGCGCCAGCGAACCAGTTTAAAGCATATATTCTCCCATTATGACTTCATCTGTGGCAGAGTCTCTTTCTTTAATACAGATTTAATAAAAAGTTTTCAACCTGGAATCTTGTTTATCTTGTATCAATACTAAGTCCATCAGTCCCCATACTGGCATGATGCCCTTATTGCAGTAATACATATTAGGTGTGTGTAGTTTAAAAAAAAAAAAATTTTTTAAATTCCTCCCTGCCTCATCAAATTTTTCAAGGCCCTGTTATACGAAACAGAAATATTTTTAAGGCTGGCCTGATTTCCAACAAGAAATATCCACTCTTTCTACCAAGTGGCATTAACATTCACCTAGACTAGTTATACCATCTCTTCAACTGATTCACTGTAATAAACACACACACACAGCTCTAATTGACACAGTTGCACCGTTTATACAAGTCTCATCTGACTGAGGAACAGTTTTACTATCAACAATACAAACTCCTTTGCATCACAATAGGAATGATCTCCTGCTCAATCACTTGAACATTAATTCTGTACATATTTCAATGTGACATGCTTATATACAATATTACTGACAATAGTATAATCTGAACACATTCATTCGGCAACCACATCGTCCCTGCTGTGGATATGCTCAATTTTCAGAGTATATCCTTGTAGATACAAACTCCTTCGCAACAATCTCTGATTTTGTCTTTGAACTGTTCCAAAAACTTTAGGGGATTGTGATCAGAGTAGAGCAGTATCGGACACCAACCATCAATATCATCCTGTATTAACAGACCACCTGGTGCCACATCACTTGCATCTACTGCAATCTTAAAATGGCTTTTCAAAACCTGGGACTGAAAGAACTGGTGCATTGGAGAGTATAGCTTTCAGCTCCTGGAATCCTCTCTCATGACTGGCTCATCCATTAAATATGGTACCAATTTGCTTTTTACATTGTCCCCTGCTATATTATTCCCCAGAAGGAAGGTCACACCTTCTATTGGGAGACTTGGTGCAATACCTACAATCACTGGTCCAGTTTTAAAATCAGACTTCAGGTAAACTTTGTGAAGTGGGACTGTTATGTAATTTCCCTCAACACCTTGAAGTAATGCACTAGCTTTTTGAAAAGTTTCAAACGACAAAAGAAGTACATCTTCCAACAGTTAAGACTGGACAGCGCCAGTGTCCCTTAGAATCACAAATGGTAACAAGAGGGCTTTGTGAACAGCCCGTGCCTCAGCTGATCTTGACATTCATCACACTTGCAGCTCTATGAACTTGGGAAAGGATCAAGGACACCATGTTCTGAGTAAGTCTGACCTTTATAGAAGAACACTTACATGTGAAACATCAAAGTTCAAGTAGTTCTCAAGTTATAATGAAGAGTAAAATTCATGTATGTTGCACTGTGACCCCACAAACGAGGTCAAGGTCATTCATGTACTGTCTCAGCATGACCTTCATACAGAATAATTAACATGTGTAGCTAACTCGAAACAGATCTCAAGTTATCAAATAAACAGTAAATTTTATGTCAGTTGTCATGTGAATTAGCATTAGAATGCCCATTGACTTACATAGTAATCAATAGGAAAGCTGCATGGAACGATAAGTACCCGAATTGAAAATCCTTAAAAATCAGGAATCCAAAGCAGTGCCACCTAGTAAACAACTGTTTGACCCTTCCACAACAACATACCCATCACATCTCAGCTAAATCTGAGGGACCGTTCTGACAACAAGTGAAAAATAGCAAAACCATACAAAAAATTCCTTAAAAAAAATTGCAGCGCCACCTGGTGAATAAATTGGAAACTAGGTGTCCCCGTGAGTGTCTATGTACGATATCAAAGCAATTGGGTACGCAGTATTAATAGTAACGCAAAACAGGGGCTGCTACGAGAAGCCACATAGCCCCAACTAAGTTTTATGACGTCATAAAGTGGACATTGTGACTACTCCTCTGTACTTGGTGATCTCAAAGGGTTCTAGTGAGGGTCTATGTCCAGTTTATTAATGAATAAAGCTGGAGTAGTAAATGGGCGGGTCTGTACCTTCCTCTGTGAAGATACTTGGGAATTCATCTATTATTATTTTGTCAATTTATTATCCAGAGTATTTGTGCAGTACAATAGGTCTGGTAATTTGAAGGAAAGTGTATGTTTTTGCCTTCATTTTATGTGTGCAGCAGTTGAAACAGGGAATTTATTATGTTTCCCTCATGAGCATTGACATTGACTCATCAGCCAAAACTGCAGCTTCATGTAATTTATTTGCTTTACGTTCATCCAGGTAGGTCTTAATTTCTTTCGCAATGCAACCTTTAAAATCTTCTACCAAAATAAGCTCCCTTAATATGTCAAAATCCCTTAGTATTTTCCTGTATGCACACCATCTATCAAAGCAATTCTCTTCTTTCTGGGGCATTCCGTGGTATTTTTTTGTCACGGACGGGACATTTTGCAGACTTTAATATCTCCTATGCTTCATCATTTTCAAGTTAGAACTTCTTTGTTCTTTATCATGGTAACAATATGACCCCCTTAAGAAAACTGATGAAGGAAAAAAAACTTCTTGGTTTTTTTTTCCATTTTATACCCCAAAACACTAGTGTCGCCAACGGGACACATTTCAGACATAGGTTTTCAGGTTGAAGCACTGAAGTCTAAAACTCTGCTCTGTTCACAATAATTTCACATTTAATAGTCCATAATAAGATAACTTAGATGTTTTCCCAAGTATTTATACAAAAAAATAAACTCTAAATGTTTTCATACTTTAGAAAAATGCAAATTAGCCACGTTGCGGATGGGACAGGATCCAGTGTTGTGGACGGGACACTTTTGTCCACATACAGCCAAAGATAGAAAAACTTGGGTAATTCACAGACTGAATTGACAAAATTAACACATTATGAACCATTCTATATTATTACACATTTAGCTCATGGTGTTAATTACACAAATTTTGATACCTAGATGCATTTATAATTCAATTGTTTGGAGGCTATATGTGAACAAACAATTGTTAAAACTCTTCGCCTCAGTATGTAGGGACTCCTGTACACATAAGCCCTTGAGACTGCTGTGTTGTTGCTACTGCATGGTGATTGCCAGATATTGTTGTGTTAACAGTCAAAACTGTTACCAACAGATGATTTGAAATATCATCAAAAGTAAATAAATAAAGAGAAATGAATGAATGAAATTGATTGATATGAACCATACAAGGCACAGCTCGGACATTTTAAGAATTTGACACTCACTGAAATTTTAAATTTACTCTGAGTCAAACAATGTTTTTGATATCCACCTACTCTATCATCATTTGTCTAGAAAGTTTTGCAGAAAATCACAAAACCATAAAAGATAGAACATAATTTGTAACGTCCTGTCCATACATATAGCAGTGTTCCATGCAAGCTGTCCTGTCCGCGACATTTTTTTTTTAAACAGGGTTTAAATTTATTTTATTATTTTTTTAAAAGTTTTATTATATAGTTCTTATGGTGTTATTAAAGGATCCAAAATATTCTTTTTGAAATATGTCCTGGTATTTGCATGAGGCTAACTTTAATAAGTCAAATGTCGCGGACGGGACATTTTAAGCATTTGACACTCATTAAAATTTTAAATTCAAATTTTACTCTGGGTCAAACAAGGTTTTTGATATCCACCTACTCTATCATCATTTGTCTAGAAATCATACAAGATAGAACACAATTTGCAATGTCCCGTCCGCGACACAAGTTTTTTTTTAAATTTGAATTTAATTTGAATTACTTAAAGTAATGAAGGCAGGAGATGAAAATTCATCTCTGCTCCTCTAAATATAATATCTTAGCTTTGAATTTTTTTTACATACAAACAACTTTCAACTACTTTTTATTATTGAAGGTCATATCCACATTACCACGGAAGGCCCCTTCTGGCGTATTCCAAATAGGTTTCACCTGGTTTCTTTTGGAGTCCCTGAATTTCTGTCTGTAAGCCTCAGGTACTAACTCATATGCTTTCAAAACAGCATCTTTCCACACATCATACTCAGAACTTTGTTCTATGGAGAGGGATGAATGAACTTCTTGTGCTTTTCCAATGAACACACTTTGTAACAGAAGAGGCCACACTCTTCTAGGCCATTCTAAAGTCTTAGGTATTGTCTCGAAAGACAGAGAGAATTTGGACCCCTCTTTTTCTTCAAATTTTGGTGCCAAACGTGCATTCTTGGCTACAACAAAAGATCCTGATTGCGCTGAATTATCTGATCTAAGTGTTCGAGCTCTCTGATCTTTAACTCGCGTTCTCTTGCCTCTCTTGCTAATTTTAACTCATGCTCTCTTGCTTCTTTTGCTGCCTGTGCTGCTTCTCTTTCACTCTCAAGTTTTTTTTTTCAGCAAATCCCAGCTGAATTGCCAAACCTTTATGTTATGATCCCTCATCTTCAAGGAAACCTTCTTTAACCAAATAGGAAATTATCATTTGTTTCAAAGGTATTTTCCTGATATCTGATGGTACTTCTAAATTTAAGTGTTTGGCCACATTATCAAAGTCATCCTTTCCCAATTTATCAAAATCTTTTACTGTTATGTTCTCATTAGCCAGAAAAACACTTGGTTCTACTGACATGTTGTCCTATTGTCTGTATATTGACCAACAACTATGTTTATAAATCCCAGATATCCTTTGTTGAGTTCAAACTGTTAGATTCAGTATTAGAAACTTCCGGAAATTTCCAGATAATTCAACCGATATATATTCTTATTGCAAAATACCTCAATGTTTTGTCTTAACTTTGATCCCATTTGTCTTGGATTTATCCCGGAAGACCCCCCCCCCCGCAATTTGTTACGATGTCCACCTTTTGAATATTAGCAAAACTGAACATATATGACAACAATGATATAATTTTAACAATAACAATATGAACAATCAAAATCTGTACAATATATAGGTAAACTTATCTCCAATGATATTTCAACAGTCAAACAGTCTTAGGTAAATCCTAATCTGGCGAGATTATCCACAAGTACTGTCCCACAGTTCCAAGTCCTATGACCTGTGCCAAATAATCTGGCACAAATCCCACAGAGGTACGGTTTGGGTCCAATGTGGTGCATATCCAATCCCACAGAGGTAGTTTGGTTCCAATGTGGTATAATATACCAGTTCGCTCAAAAACAATATCCACACTCTACAGGTATGAAGTGTAAATGAGTAGCACCAAATATACAAGTCTACTCAAGACACTGTCCACACTCCACAAGTACAATGTAAACAATGGCTCACAGTCCCAATGGCTTGATAACAACACACAGCTTGTCAGATCCTTCAGAATTCTCTTCTCCTCCCTCCTGTCAGTTAAATATCTGCTTTATATATCTGCATAGAAATCTCTAATTTGTTCAGAGTTTCCCAATTTATAGTGACACATCCCAATGCATTGAGACTTGTCTGCATCACCTAATAATATGAATGTAGGTCACCATCCTATCTTATTCCACATGTTTACCAGTTACATGCGAGTCACACTCAACACAGGCCAACTCAATTACTCTACAGTGACCGTGCAAAGTATTCATTGAACTCAATGACCCGGCACACTCTCAATCAAAGCAGTGACCTTTCCAAATGAAAACAAACAGCCATAGACATTTTCATAACACTTACAGATTAAACCATAGGAATGTATGCTTTGACCAACAAGTACCCAAATTGAAAAATTCATTTAAAATCAGGGATCCACAGCAACACCACCTGGTGAACAAACTTGTATGACCCTTTCACAAAGAACATATCCACCATGCTTCAGCACAATCTGAGAGACAGGTTTTGCAGGAGTCAAAAATAACAAAAATACACAAAAATTAATTTAAAAAAATAGAAAAGAATGGCAGTGCCACCTTTTGAACAAATTACGGTCTGGGAGTCCCCAGAAATGTCCCTACACAATTTCAAAGTAAGTGGCACAGTGGTTTCGGAGAAGAAGATTTTTTAAGATTCCCCCCATCAATGAACAAAAAATTCACTAAAAATCCAAAAATTACTGGACCGTGACCATTTGAACATAGTTGGTAGAGACCCACCCAAGGCACATCCCCACCAAGTTTGAAGTGGATCTGGCCAGTAGTTTTGGAGATGAGGTTGAAAATGTTAATTACCATTCCAATTCCCATTGACTTACATAGTACCAACCTCCTTGATAGTACACAATTAACAGGAATGTATGCATTGACCAACAAGTACATGAATTGAAAAATTAGTAAAAAAATGAGGGATCCACAGCAATGCCACTTGCTGAACAATCTTGTATTATCCTTCCATAAAGAGCATATCCACCAAGTTTCAGCTCAATCTGTGAGATGCTTTTGGAGAAGTAAAAAATTGGAAAAAAAAAAAATATCATAAAAAAAAAAAATTAAAAATTGCAGCACCACCTGGTGAACAACTTAAGGTCTGGTGGTCACCAGAAGTGTCCCTATACAATTTCAAAGTAATTGACCAAGCGGTTTCAGAGATTTTTTAAGATATCCCCCCAAAATGAACAAAAAAATTCATTTAAAATCCAAAAATCACTGGACCCTGACCATTCGAAAATGCTTGGTAGAGACCCACCCAAGGCAGATCCCCACCAAGTTTGAAGTGAATCTGGCAAATGGTCCTACCAAGTTTCATCAAATTCCATCCTGTTCTTCATGACTTATCGAATGGAAGCCAATTTCACATAAGTGACCCTGTGACCTTGAGAATTCGCTCAAGGTCATCCAAATACAATCCCAACCTAGGTCTTGTCTAGATATATAATCCTACCAAGTTTCATCAAATTCCATTAAGTTCTTTAAGACTTATCGCACGGAAACCAATTTCACATAAGTGACCCTGTGACATTGAAAATTAGATCAAGGTCACCCAAATACAATCCCAACCTAGGTCTTGCCTAGATACATAATCCTACCAAGTTTCATCAAATTCTGTCAAGTCCTTCAAGACTTATCGCACGGAAACCAAGTGTTGAAGAACCTGAAGGAGGAGGAGGAGGAGGAGGAGGAGG
The DNA here is from genome assembly GCA_964020975.1 of Hermodice carunculata. Classification (NCBI taxonomy): domain Eukaryota; kingdom Metazoa; phylum Annelida; class Polychaeta; order Eunicida; family Amphinomidae; genus Hermodice; species Hermodice carunculata. Next base: position 84,193 of record CAXHWN010002068.1, on the reverse strand, counting down.
AGGAGGAGGAGGAGGAGGAGGAGAAGAAGAAGAAGAAGAAGAAGAAGAAGAAGAAGAAGCGGACACAAAAACAATATGTCCCCCGGCTTCCACCGGGAGACACAATTTTCAAGGAGGCAATTAGCTGTCAATCTGTTTGAATATATTGTAATTTTGTATATATTGTATTTGTTGATTGATTTGAAGCATCTGTGTTGTGTCAGGCACCCTTGCATTTTAATTGAATAACAATAAACTTTCACACTTCAAGTGTTAAAGAATGGCTCCAAATGGTCTTTGTCTGGCATCATTTCCTTGTTGAATCATGGGAAAAGACCATGCAAGATGAAAAGAGATAAGAACTTGTGCATGTCAATATATCATGGCAGTCTGCAGGAGTACATGAAGAAGTAAATTAAGAAATAAGGTATTTTTTTTTTACAAATTCATCATGATAACTAAAGCCTGCAGTGCTGTTATTAAACTCTGGGTTTCACGTTCTATTGTGGGGGACCGTGAGTATTCCAATTTATATACATGTACTTTTAATTTCAATTCCATTAAACTGATTTAGTATCCCACATCCCAAGGGGAGCCCCATGGCACCCAGAAAATACTAATAGGCTCTGGCTTTGCAGCCGTACATTGGGCCCCATTTGGGTTGCACTGAAATCGCAATCCTTTGAGCATTCTATTGGTCCCAAAACATGCATATTTTCACATAACAAGGCAAAATATTATTGGGTTTTACCCAATGAAGATAAAGGCTTAGCTCCGTTTTACCATTTATTAAATGAAAACTTAGAAAGATATACCAGGTTTACAAATCTGTGCTCAAAGTGCTTTGTCCTAACCTAAGTGTTTTGCCATGTACAGCTCAACTCATTCTACTACTCTACAGAATTTTTCCCCCTTATATACTCTTGCTTCGCATTCCCATTCCCAAAGTTTGCATGCCCATTCCCAAAACCTGTCTGGCCTTTGCATGCCCATCCCTGTTCCTATCCTTGGGGTCACTCCAGGTCGCATCGCATGCCCATGCCCTGGCAGCATGCCAGGGAATGCATAGGCTGGCTCTCTGCATCGCATGCGGGCATTCCCATGCCCTGGCAGCATGCCAGGGAATGCAAAGGCTGGCTCTCTGTACCCTTAGGCAAGTCCCCTTATCTGGCATGCGATTATCAGCAGCCTCTCTGGCAAGATGCCAGGCTTGGGGCTGTACTGCCACAAGCAGGGTGTATTTACATAAGTGACTCTCTCTGGCTCTGTCCCCTATATACAAGCATTTGCATCTTACAGTATTTAACATGGCCTATTCTAAGTATCCTAAGACCTATATGGAACTATATACATGTATTTACAAAAATCCCCTCACTCTCCACCCCTAGTCTGAATGTCCTCCTGGGCATTCCTAAGATACCTATTTCTCCCCTGTCCATACCTAAATACACAAGCTATGAGCATAACACTGTGAGCACTAAACATTCAGCAAATAAACAAAATCACAAGTTACAAATATTTACATGTTGCCACATGACATTCAAAGAAAGGGATGTCATGCTTGAGTCCTTTGACCATGTAGTGTCCAGTGCTTATAGGAGCAAGTACATGCATCCTAATAGAACTATGCACACAAGAGTTCAACTCTCCAGGCATGAATGTCTGTACAGGCATGTGCCTGCGTTTGTCCAAACTTCCAAGGGGAAATGACTTTCCCATCAAAAAGTTCTGAGTCCATCATCATAAATCCATGTCCATGTTAAGCTACATATTGTGAAGGGAGACCTAGCACTCTCCAAGTATTTAAAAATAAACAACTTTATAAATAAAGCATAAGAAAGAGTATGTGCCATGTACTGGCACTGTCCATGGTAATCCACTACAAAAAATGAAAATCATGTGCCATACTGGTACTGTCCATGGTAGTCCACTACAAAATTGAAAACTTCGACAACATATTTACATAACACAAAAAGTGGCAATTCCTACTAGACGGCTACATAACAAGATTCTAATGGGTATTTACATGTCCATGTGGTCCATCTTATGTACTCCTTAAGATCCATGAGTTACACTGTCACAGTTATTACACAAGAAAGTCACATCAATCCAGCTTAGTAGGGTCACACAGTTCCTGGTTACAATCCATATGAAAGCACAAGGTCACAGGGCACAATTTCTCAGAGGCAACAGTCCTCTATTCAGTCTGATCCTGTCCATCAGGCTTCATGCCTCAGCCAGCAGTTTCTCAGTGGCTTGACATCTTGGGCAAGATGCAAGACTATCTTGATGGCCATGAAGAACATGTAGCTGACCCAACAGTTTATATTGTGTTCGGGCCATCCCTGATTTGTTGATGCTGGCTATGTCTGGAGTTACAGTGGCTGTAGTCGTGCTGGCGGCTTTCACAATACAGTGTTTTATGTCTTTTGTCTGCGCTTGGGCCACAGATATAAACTTTTCCTTCCTGGAATTTCCCAGGCTCCTGCACAATTTTTCTAGCAGTGTGTTCTGGGTGGCCAACAGTTCCTCTATGTTATGCAGGCGATCCTCCAGTACTTGTAATTTCCCTGGGGGACAGTCCAAGCCTGCTTCTACTGCCCTGCACTTTCTGTTAGCTCCAGTTGCCTGCTGGCTGACCTTGCCTTGGTCCTGGGTCAGCGCCTTGGTCCTCACCTTGGTCCTTGCCTTCTTCTTCCCAGTCCATGGCCTGGTCGTGGTTGGTGTTTATAGCATTCTGGCTATCCTCGTCATCACTTATGTCCTCATAAGCCCAACCGTGATGGCTTTGGCTGGTACCCTTGTGGCATTTGGCCAGTGACTGCGGAGTCAGCTGGGCTGGTCAATAGTTTCTCAAGGTGCTCAAGCTCCCAAAACTCCCAAGCTGAGAGCCCTAACCCACTCTGAGGCAAGATATCTGGTGCGGCAGTTTATGTAGAAGGCTGTGGATCTGAGAACTCTGCCGGAGGCATGAGTATTAGGCCTTCATGGTGCTCATCTTGCACTGGGGTACCTGGGCTTGAGTTATCCATACAGCACGGAGACTGGGGGTCTGCAAAAGCTTCTGGCACTGGGGGAGAATCAACTGGGTCCTCATCCTGAACAGGGGTGCCTGGGCTTGTTAGGTCTATGTGGACCTCAGGTGGCTGCTGTGTGATGGCCCCTGGTACTGGGGACAGGGATCCACGACCCCCATTTGTCTGTGGTGTACCTGGAGTTGGCAGGTTCTCATAACCCTCCATCAGTAGATGTGGTGTTGGGGGCTTATAGCCTGGATCCTGGCTGGCCACTTCTTGTTCTGCACAGGCTGCTAGGTGGGTACTTGTGGCACAGTGCTGATCCAATCTCTCTTGGCAGCGAAAAGCCTTGCTACATACTTGGCAGGCATACGCCTGGTAGTCAGATGTAGCTGGGTGCTTCTCCTTCATGTGGCGGTTCAAGTTACCTTTACAAGACAAGCTCTTGTGACACACTTCACATTCAAGCATGGTTGTTAGGTGCTCTTCTCCCTGTAACAATTCTGTTCTTCCCCAAAAATACTGGTCCTCTCCGTCTTTACTTTAAGTCTCTCTCTCTCTCTTACAATGTACCTTCTCTCTCTAACTGCCAACAACTGAACTGATTTGATGACTGGCTTCATAGGGTCAGCCGACTATCAATTCCTGTGAGACCCAGTTGGTCCCCACTATACCCTAGCTTCTTTAACTTCAAAGACAGTTACAGAACATGGAATGTTTAGCAACACAGTGTATTCATACATCTCCCTGCTTTGTCCCTTCTTCCACAGGTGGCCAGATAACATGCCCCATTGGTTTCTGTAGCTTCCATTAAGGCCAAAGCCCATATCAATACTTCCTGGGAAGCCACTGCCTTGTTCCCCAGCAGGGCATCTAGAGTGATCAGCCCAGGCCTTTTGATGCTGGGCTGCCCCCATGGGACACTTGGTGCCCACAACTGGCTGCTTGCTGTGTGCAAGTGGATACTGTCACAGTAATGCTCACACACTCTGATGCTCCAGTTTCTCTTGAGTGGGCCCTAGCAACATCGCTGTGCCGCTCCAGGTAGCATCATCATGGTCACCTCTGTTCATGGTCTCCTCTGTTGGATCCAAGTTACCAGTGCATGTGTTCCACTCAAACCTACCAGTACACATGTGCCTTGGACACACTTACAAAACAAGGACCAACCCATAAAAATACAACTTTGTCACACTTCTAATACTATCCATATATTCTGGTCTCTTTCTGCACCGCAAATCAAACAACACCTTTACCATAGCAATTCACAGTTCTACCTTTAAACTGTTCCAAAGTTTTTGAATACATGTAATACAGTGCACAACTTGCCATGTATGAACATCAGTATGTTCACACATGGAAACCACAATTAAAACAACAATCCACTGCTCATAAATCAAACTTCACTATTTACACACTTCAAACAATGCAGAACCTGACAAACTTGACACTTTTCAACAATGGCTCATTGAACAACATGACAAAATCTATACACATGTACAGTCACCAGCAAACAGACATGGGTATCTGTCTTGCTAACAACCCTCTCCCAAGCTTGCTACTCCATCCAACAAATGGATACAACCAGTTTAACTCAAGAGAACACAATATTTCAAGCAAATCACAGTAATCAGTATCAGTTCTATACAAAATGTCTTTGTAGCTTCTAAAAACACTTGACATAATTGGAAACATCATCAAACTTCAACAACAACACAGAAATATAGCATTCTAGCCCAACATGTCTATATACAACTTGCCTTCAAAACTTCACCAACCCCTCTGATAATTAAGACAGGAGTTCTCTTTGCAACATGGCACTTTAGCCAGACATGTTCAGAAAACAATAACCAATCCACAATATGTAGTCATATTTCAACTTGACAATAAAACTCAAACACACAAAATGGCTACACCATATAGCCCAACATCTTGACAAATATCCATCCATTTTGAACTTACTGCATCCTGTATGCAGCTATTCTGAGAGCCCTAACCTGCTCAACATCAGAAATCAAACACATAATAAGTTGCCGTACATCATACACAACACACTTGTCCTGCACAGAGTTTCTCAAAAATGCATACATCCCAACAGGTCAAACTCACAGATTCTTATGTTGCTACCTCTGAGTGACGTTGACCCTGAACAAGGCAGAACCATACAACAAACCAAGTTGTCTTCCTGCATCCTAATGATAATCTGTGAATACATGTCCATGAACCATCAGTGCACCACACTGCATGATCATGACAACCTGTAGCTTCCCAAACTACCCCAATCACAGCCTCCTTATCATTTCTACTTTCTGGGATCCCCTCTGACAGGCAAGACTTCTGAGAACAATGCATGTACACTTCCGAGTGACTTTGACCCTGAACAAAATGTTATCACTGTCCAACAAAATGTCCCACCTTCAGAACAGCCATTTCAAACTCTTGCACTGATAATACAACACAGTGTCCCTATTGAACAGTCTACACAACCATGAGCACAGGTGTACACTTGCTGAACAATAATCATGACCAAAAACACACAATGTCCAAGCAAACATGAGCACAGTTTGTACACACAATGCACTACTCAACATAACTACGAAACACAATGTCCAGTTTTCAGATCTGCAAAGACATCCCCATTAAATGATACACTGCCAATCACAGCAACAAAGCTCTATAGCCTTCACAACAAACTGGAACACTGTTCTCATGGAAACACAATGCACAGGCTCCTTGGACAGCTCCCTGCATCCCTGATCATCAGCATAGGTTGGCTCCTGTCCACCATTGGTCAGCTGCATTCCACCATTTGGGTCCCCTGGTCAATCTTCCAATCTGGTCCCTTCTTCACTGAGTACATGTGTATGTAACAGAACATGTACACTATGTACACAATGCCCAAACAACTGGCACTGTAGTCAGGACCCCATGTTGTCTCATGCTAATGCAGTAAGTACAGGCTGTACATACATGTACCTGTCTTACAGTCTGTCTTCAGACCTTCAATGGTCATTTCACTTGACGCACAAATCATGATATGCTGTAGTAGCATCACTGTTAAAACAGTCTGCATTTTTCACTTTCAACTACTTCTGTCTGGGGTTTCCTCAGCTGGGATGATCGAGATGAAGCTCTGGCCAGTCTGTCTCTCCAAATCTTGCAGTGAACTCAAGACCAGGTTGGAGTCTGTCATGCAAGGCTCTGTTTCAGTGTTCTCCACTTCAGGGCAGTTGTGTGGTACATCTGTGCATGACCCAAGCAATCCACCACTTCCTGTTCTTCCACCAGGCTTACAGTCATGTTGTAGGCTTTGTTTCACCTTCCTGTCTCCTGATTTGTGATATCAGTCCTTATCCCGCTGCTTGCCACCAGTGTTGGGTTTTACCCAATGAAGATAAAGGCTTAGCTCCGTTTTACCATTTATTAAATGAAAACTTAGAAAGATATACCAGGTTTACAAATCTGTGCTCAAAGTGCTTTGTCCTAACCTAAGTGTTTTGCCATGTACAGCTCAACTCATTCTACTACTCTACAGAATTTTTCCCCCTTATATACTCTTGCTTCGCATTCCCATTCCCAAAGTTTGCATGCCCATTCCCAAAACCTGTCTGGCCTTTGCATGCCCATCCCTGTTCCTATCCTTGGGGTCACTCCAGGTCGCATCGCATGCCCATGCCCTGGCAGCATGCCAGGGAATGCATAGGCTGGCTCTCTGCATCGCATGCGGGCATTCCCATGCCCTGGCAGCATGCCAGGGAATGCAAAGGCTGGCTCTCTGTACCCTTAGGCAAGTCCCCTTATCTGGCATGCGATTATCAGCAGCCTCTCTGGCAAGATGCCAGGCTTGGGGCTGTACTGCCACAAGCAGGGTGTATTTACATAAGTGACTCTCTCTGGCTCTGTCCCCTATATACAAGCATTTGCATCTTACAGTATTTAACATGGCCTATTCTAAGTATCCTAAGACCTATAAGGAACTATATACATGTATTTACAAAAATCCCCTCACTATATTGGTCTATTGGTAGATAACAGTCACTAGCTGCAGGGTGGAACAAGGAAAATTTTAGCCCCTGAAGTTTTACTTTTTATCTGTGACTTTCTGCGAATTAAGGACCGTGTACAACCAGCACTTCTCACCGGTGCATTGGAGATCGCCGTTGAGCACCAGTTTACCAAGAAAAAACGAAATAGGGTGTATGTAATGATGTCAAATGTATTATATCAAATGATAAATGCAGTCGAAAGCTGTGATAACAGTCCAAAACAAACTCGTCCCTTTTCAACTAAAATAGACTCATCTTGACTCGTAATATTACAGCAATGTCGTTGGGTGAAAATGCCCATCCCAAACTGCTTTTGTTTTGGGTCACTGGAGCTAAGAACCAATGTTCTTGCGCAGAAAAACAGAGCAACAACTTATTCACACAATAGCAAATACATATCCTACTATACCAATTAAATATATTTAATTACTGTTGTAATATATAACTGATTGACACTTATCTAGGCTACACATTACACCAGACGTCACTCAGTAATGGTATAGGAAAGAACTATATCTCTATGTATGCCATGGTGGTAGTGTGATTGCAGAGCCGTTGAAACACAAACTACACAAAAAATATATTAGCATTGGTTCTACTTTATTTCAAATTTGTGAGAAACTCGTATTTGGACACAAGCTACAAGTACAATCACAAAAGATAATTCATGTGAAGAGGGTAATGTGGTTCTGGACAGGTTTCATACCCACTTATTACACTACCATGGAAGTAAGTGGGCACGGCTATAAATATCCCCCCCCCCAAAAATAGCAATAGCACACAAAAAATAATAACAAATTAGAAAAAAAATCACAGCGCCACCCAATGAACAAATTCAGAACTAGGAGTCCCTGTGAGCGTCCCTGTGTGATATCAAAGCAATACTGGCATTCCGAGTTAGGGATTTTGTTTAACACCAGGCTTCGCATGGTAGATTTTTTCCCTCCGCGCATGCCCGACATGCCTGGTAACGCAATTCCGCGGTCAAGCTTTCCCAGGGTAATAGTAGGCCGTGACCAACACAGCGTGACAGCGAAACCCATAAGAGAATCGACATGCAACAGTTATCGTTCAGTTTCAATGAACATGGCGGGAAATACGGATGACGGAGGAGCGGCAATTAACGTGATTGAACAGACGGAAAATATACTATACGACAAATTCTCAAAGATGAAAGTGGTTGACCTTAAGAAGTTTCTAAAGATTGCCTACCTAAAAAGCAAATGTGACTGGACACCCAAGAATGTTCAGAAGTGCCGCGAATCCAGGGGCCACCAACTTGCGGAACAGGGGCACATCCATGGGGTTAAGTTACACTTGCTGTCGAACTTTGTTCCATGCAAACTTTTGTATGTGAAGGCACCTTTGCACAAGACCAATCACGCAAGGGGAGGCAGTGAACCAGGTCTGGGGAATAGTCACGGAAGAAGGGGTCATCCATACTGGCTTTAATAATAATAATCATTTGATATTTATTTATCGTTTAATGTCGCCAATCTTAAACAAATAATAACAGCTGATCTGAAAATGCTTGAAGGCCTACAGTGTGCCAGTGATCAGGTAACAAAGTTTGCAGACAGTATATTACGAATTTAGGTCAGGTGCTTTACTGTAAATTTCTGATTGCACCCGTCAAGCGCTAATCTGCTTGGTGGTCAGCCAAGCGCAAGGATCTTCAAAGCACTGGCAGAAGTGCGCCCTAGGCTAATCCCTCAGAACTCACCGAGTCAATCAAGGGTGACTTAATGCATGGTTAGCTGTGCCACAATGCAGGCCCCAATTTGTATAGGTTTTGATTCAGGTTTTGTGTAAATATTTTTCATGGTGACCCTGTTTTCTGCTGCTATCTATGGTACATCCCGGTATCTTAAAGTTGTACACTGGCATGCTTTCTTGGAGTTACACTTGTAGGTTATTGAAATAACCGGCGTTAAAAAAATGACACCACGTTTCCCGTGTTAAGCCAATGGGGAAAAATGGCGAGACTTGAAAGTGTCCCCCGAGACTTGGAGAAACGTCCGTGACTTCGCAGGAACATAGTACTCAGCGCCACCGGTGGCAAAAATTGTCCCTATCTCGGTACGAAGCTATTGGGTGAGCAGTTTTGGAAAATATGAATTTTTTTAGATTTGCCCCCCCCCCCCCCCAAAAAAAAACAACAACCAAAAAAACAAACAACCCCCCCACCAAAAAAAAATCATCAAAATTCAAAAAAATCACTTGAGCATGACCATTTGAACAAACTTTGTTTAGTTTATCATTTTCAAGCTAATATGAATGAATAAATTTTAGATTTGGGGAATACAAAAAGTTTCTTTGGCAACACAAGTTTGAAATGGACCTGACATGCAATCAATGTCATCTACATGTATAGCAAGAGCAACCCTTAGAACACTTTGGACACAACAAATCCAAGAAATATGTTGACCTTGACTTTGCATTTTTCTGTAAAACTCAGGCATGCTGCCATTTTAAAGAAACATATTTTTACAATGAATATGCACCTAGAACACTATATATAAGTATGACTTTGTTGTGATTCAAGCTGAAAAAGCTTCAAGATAAGTTGTTTCATGCTGCATGCCACATATTATTGCTTCATGAGTTCAGTGTAATTACGTATGCTTTTAGGTCACTACTCTCCTGCTTGCATCTGAGCACTGATTCACAAACAGATTACAATCACAATGCATTGTTTTAACTCAATAACTGTCAGAAGAGTTCATTACTTACTTCGTAGTGCAAGCCTCGGACATGGGACAGGTTTTTTAAATGCACCTTTAGGAAGGAGATCGCATTTATAGGTGTCTTCATCTGTCAGGATTGATTGATGAATATGCATATCAAGAAATGCTGACATTCTGATAACACCATCCGTTGTCGTAACAGTCCTGGTCTGAAACTCTCCCTCAGGTCCACTAAAATTAGGATCATTCTCCACATATACATAAACTCTTCGTTCAAGAGAACCTTTTTTCCAATGAATTTCAGGAACAGATGCACTGACTGGTTCATAAGCACACCTCAATGTAGCATTGCTGCCCAGGAACCCATATGTCTGTTCACACGTAGCATTTGTTATTGCACCAAACGCAGCTTCTACAAACAGAAAAAAAGTAATAATGATAATACTAATAAAATACATGAAATATAAATACTATGAGAGAGAGAGAGAGAGAGAGAGAGAGAGAGAGAGAGAGAGAGAGAGAGAGAGAGAGATGAGAGAGAGAGAGAGAGAGAGAGAGAGAGAGAGAGGAGAGAGAGAGAGAGAGAGAGAGAGAGAGAGAGAGAGAGAGAGAGAGAGAGAGAGAGAGAGAGAGAGAGAGAGAGAGAGAGAGAGAGAGAGAGAGAGAGAGATCTGTATACTGACTGGATATGGTCATCACATAAATATCCTTTGGCTTGAATCATATTCAAGCTGCCCACCCCCACCCCCAAATGGGGGAGGCTTATGCCATTTGCACCATACATTGTACAAATGCTTGTTTCACAAATGACTTCTACCAGTGACAATGTCTACCCCAATGGTCCAAAACCACATTTGAATATTTTTTTACTTTGGAAATTCGCACTTGCTGTAATCCTGGCCCCTATTTTGATCTCCAACCAAAACTTCATCTAAACTACTTTCTACAGATATTTGACCTTGTGACCTACTTTTTAGTCATTGTGACCGAGATTTTCCCAAACTCAGGACAAATTGTCACTTTTGGACTTACAAACATAACTCGAAAACTTACAATCTGACCAATTCAAACAAACTATACAAATATATATATATACAGTGGTCCCCCTCTTATAAGGCCACCCCAAATGCAGCCAAAAAGTGGCCTTATAAGAGGGGTGGCCTCTCTTGAGGGGGAGAATATAATGGAAATACCATACTTTCTGCAAAAGAATGCTGGCCTTTCAAGAGAGGTGGCCTCTGGTGAGAGGGCCTTATAAGAGGGGGACCACTATATATATATATATATATATATATATATATATATATATATATATATATATATATATATATATATACATACATATACATATATACATATATATATATACAGTTACGCTCACGTTCAAGTAAACAAACGCCAAACGCACCAACTTTTCCCAAACACTTTCAGTCTAAGTCAAATGTTTTGCAAACGCGTAGCAAACACTTTCAAAACGCTTTACAAACACTTTGCCAAACGCTTTCAAAAACTTTTCCAAACGCTTTCAAACACTTTACACTTTGCGCTAAACGTATGCGATACATGTACATGTACACTTGGTAATCTAATTCTAATGACATGTATTTGTCACCTTTACCTGCTAACATTTATATTTTTGCAGGTAGTCAACAATATTATGACATGGTCATACCTAATTAAGGAAGAAAATAAGTATAGGTAGAAGAAAACAACTAATATGCCTACATTAACAGGTTTAACACTTCACTTATTATAAAGTTACAGATCTTTCAGTAGCAAGCAAGTTCTTGAAATAGGCTAACTTTTAAAATTTCAAATATACAGAAGCAGCTCAATTTAAGTATTGTTTGGGTTACTAAGCCAAGCAATAGAATTAGCTCCAGTGGAGTAAGCCAGGCGATACTCAATTGGTCCTTGGAGTAATTATACACATTTTAATTGAAAATTAGGAACTATTTCAGAGTAAATTTATAGGCAATATCATGATCAGATCATGAATCATCATCTGATCATGATATTGCCTATGGATTTACTCCGAAACAGTTTTTGAAAGATGAAATATTCATGACATCTTAAATGAAGAATTAAGTCTTTAATTAATTTTAGTTGAATAAGACACTTGGGTAAACCTATTTGGATCGTGTTTCATATAAATATATACAACCTATAATGCTGGATAAGTGCACATTTGCATGTAGGTATATCATATATTGCTGGACCTGTTGAAAATATGTTTGGAGATTCTTCATCATTTAAATGGAAGTGTTTGAAATGCATACTGTTTGAATGCGTTTGTGAAAGTGTTTGAAATCATTCGGGTAATTGTTCAACGCGTTTGGAAAGTGTTTGTACGCATTTGGAGAAGTGTTCGGTAGCTTTGTGAAAGTGTTTGAACGTTTTGTAAAAGTGTTTGAGATTTTTCCCAAACGTTTCCAAACACAAGCCAAACACCAGCAAAACGCAAAAAAAGCGTTTGGCTGTTAACTTTTAGCCGGGCGTAACTGTATATATATATATATATATATATATATATATATATATATATATATATATATACACATATATATTTATATAAACTGAGTGCCTTTGGCATATTTTGTCAATTGTAACTTTTAGGGTCAGAGTTGAAGGTCAAGGTCACATGGCTGGGCTATCGCTAGGAATTTTCACCCGTAAGCCAATTTGGCTAAAACTACAAATTTCTTTTAGCCAAATGGAATTTTCTTTAGCCCAAATTTTAGTCCAATAAATCTGACACATAAAAAGTCAAAACTCCCTCCCCCAGCCCGCCCTCCTTAAAGACCTTAAAAATATTTTGTCAAAAACACAACCATACATACTTACACTGTTATTAAAATAAGTAAATTTTCTTTTCTTTTCTTCATTTACATTTTTTTTTCTAAAATAATGTTTTAAGTTATGAAACTTGGACATATGATTAGGTAAGTGACCAAGACATGTCAGAACTTAATTATATTATGATTTTAATTTATAATCCTAGTTTTGAAAAAATTGCACTTTTTGAGCCAATTTTATGAAAATTTGTTCAGATAATGGTTATGGTACTTTGATTATCATCAGTAATTAAATCAACAGAAAGATATTTAAATCAATGCTGGTATATTTATCATAGCTAATAGTGTGGGGGCATAGGGAGTCCCGTGGGCTTTTGATGAAGATTTTATAAAACCTACTCCGAAATGTTAAATACATCTGAAATAACAGAAAAAAACATGTTGGCACTTTGCCAACCTGTTAGATTCAAAATGGCTGCCATTTTTCAAAATGGCTGCCAAATTGATAATTTTTGTCCAATTACAGGTCCCTTAAAGGTCTTTGCAGTATAAATCACCTTATTTGGGTATTTATTTTCATAACTCCTGGCTATAAAATTTGATTTTTATCTGCAAATTGAATCTTAGTCAATTTAGGCTCATATTTGTCTTAAAAGCATCAAATCATTGGATCAAAAGAATGTAAACCAAACAGAGATAAATGACTTTATTTTGAAACAATATCATGACACCAGTATAATACTACAATAAAGGGCATCATCACCTCACTTACCAAGTTCATACCTGTGTGTCTGGGGGACCTATTTCAAATTATTATCATTCTCACCTTCATCACTGTCACTCTCATATTGTAAGTTTACATTGGAACAGTATTATGAAACAAGTGTATTGCTACAATAAATGGCACATCACCTCCATAACCCAGTTCATATTTGTATGATTAGGATAACTATTATAACTATCATCATTGTCATCATCATTATCATTGTCACACTCGTATTGTGAGTAAACATTGAAACAACATTATGACACATTAAAGTGTATTGCTACATTCAATGACATCGTCATCTCCATTACCAAGTTCATACTTGTGTGATTAAGATTGCTATTTCAACTATCATTGTTCTCATCTTCATCCTTGTCACTCTCATATTGTGAGTTGTGGTGTCCAGCTGGTGACTGTCCTACACAGTGGACGCTGGCCGATCTGGTGATTGCCATATACAGTGGCAGTCTGCCATAGCAGTTGGCTTGTTCAGTTGGACGATGAAGATGAAGGCAGTTCATCATAACTAGAACAGAATGATTTTCCAACAGAAAATCAAATGTCTCCCGGTGGAACACTTATGTCTCTGAATAAGCTACAGGTGATAACAAATTACAAATGACCAAGTTTGCTTGAAAATTCCAATCCTATTTTAGTTCTTACCTAGATACATTACTCTAGCAATTTTCATCAAGTTCTTCAAGACTTATTGCAAAGAAATCAATTTCACATCAATGACCCTGTGACCTTGAGAATTCACTCAAGGTCATCCAAATACAATCCCAACATTGGTCTTACCTTGATACATAATCCTACCAAGTTTCATTAAATTCCATCAAGTTCTTCAAGACTAATCGCACGGAAACCAATTTCACCTAAGTGACCCTGTGACCCTGAGGATTTGCTCAAGGTCATCCAAATACAATCCCAACATTGGTCTTGCCTAGATACATGATCCTACCAAGTTTCATCAAATTCCATCAGGTTCTTCAAGACTTATTGCAAAGAAACCAATTTCACATCAATGACCCTGTGACCTTGAGAATTCGCTCAAGGTCATCCAAATACAATCCCAACATTGGTCTTACCTTGATACATAATCCTACCAAGTTTCATCAAATTCCATCACGTTCTTCAAGACTTATCGCACGGAAACCAATTTCACATCAATGACCCTGTGACCTTGAGAATTCGGTCAAGGTCATTCAAATACAATCCCAACCTAGGTCTTGCCAAGATACATAATCCTACTAAGTTTCATCAAATTCCATCACATTCTTCAAGACTTATCGCACGGAAACCAATTTCACCTAAGTAACCCTGTGACCTTGAGAATTTGCTCAAGGTCATCCAAATACAATCCCAACCTAGGTCTTGCCTAGATACATAATCCTACCAAGTTTCATCAAATTCCATCACGTACTTCAAGACTTATTGCAAAGAAATCAATTTCACATCAATGACCCTGTGACCTTTAAAATTCGCTCAAGGTCATCAAAATACAATGCCAACCTAGGTCTTGCCAAGATACATAATCCTACCAAGTTTCATCAAATTCCATCAGGTTCTTCAAGACCTATCGCACGGAAACCAATTTCACATAAGTGACCCTGTGACCTTGACAATTCGCTCAAGGTCACCCAAATACAATCCCCACCTAGGTCTTGTCTAGATACATAATCCTACCAAGTTTCATCAAATTCCATCAGGTTGTTCAAGACTTATCGCACGGGAACCAATTTCACATAAGTGACCCTGTGACCTTGAGAATTCCCTCAAGGTCATCCAAGTACAATCCGAACATTGGTCTTACCTTGATACATAATCCTACCAAGTTTCATCAAATTCCATTAGGTTCTTCAAGACTTTTCACAAGGAAATCAATTTCACATAAATGACCCTGTGACCTTGAGAATTTGCTCAAGGTCATCCAAATACAATCCCAACCTAGGTCTTGCATAGATACATAATCCTACCAAGTTTTAAACAAATTCCATCATGTTCTTCAAGACTTATCGCACGGAAACCAATTTCACATCAATGACCCTGTGACCATGAGAATTCGGTCAAGGTCAATCAAATACAATCCCAACCTAGGTCTTGCCAAGATACATAATCCTACTAAGTTTCATCAAATTCCATCACATTCTTCAAGACTTATCGCACGGAAACCAATTTCACCTAAGTAACCCTGTGACCTTGAGAATTTGCTCAAAGTCATCCAAATACAATCCCAACCTAGGTCTTGCCTAGATACATAATCCTACCAAGTTTCATCAAATTCCATCACGTACTTCAAGACTTATTGCAAAGAAATCAATTTCACATCAATGACCCTGTGACATTTAAAATTCGCTCAAGGTCATCAAAATACAATGCCAACCTAGGTCTTGCCAA
Organism: Hermodice carunculata; assembly: GCA_964020975.1. Lineage (NCBI taxonomy): Eukaryota > Metazoa > Annelida > Polychaeta > Eunicida > Amphinomidae > Hermodice > Hermodice carunculata. Next base: position 68,506 of record CAXHWN010002068.1, on the reverse strand, counting down.
GATACATAATCCTACCAAGTTTCATCAAATTCCATCAAGTTCTTCATGACTTATCGAATGGAAACCAATTTCAAATAAGTTACACTGTGACCTTGAGAATTTGCTCAAGGTCATCCAAATACAATCCCAACCTAGGTCTTGCCAAGATACATAATCCTACCATGTTTCATCAAATTCCATCAAGTTCTTCAAGACTTATCGCACGGAAACCAATTTCACATAAGTGACCCTGTGACCTTGACAATTCGCTCAAGGTCACCCAAATACAATTCCCACCTAGGTCTTGTCTAGATACATAATCCTACCAAGTTTCATCAAATTCCATCAGGTTGTTCAAGACTTAGCGCACGGAAACCAATTTCACATAATTGACCCTGTGACCTTGAAAATTAGGGCAAGGTCACCCAAATACAATCCCAACCTAGGTCTTGCCAAGATACATAATCCTACCAAGTTTCATCAAATTCTGTCAAGTCCTTCAAGACTTATCGCACGGAAACCAAGTGTTGAAGAACATGAACAACAACAACAACAACAACAACAACAACAACAACAAGAACAAGAAGCGGAAGAAACGGGCACTAAAACAATATGTCCCCCGGCTTCTACCGGGAGACATAATTACAGAGTCATCAATATGTTGGATTTACTTTTGGTACTTCATCCAAAATCTATCATTTATGCCAGTTGAGCCACAGGCAAGAAGTTCACCAAGATCAAACTGTAGTACACAAGTGATATGTGAACTGTTCTACGTGTGCTGTACATGGGAATGACCAGCTAGTAGGATAAGCTGAGATGCACCTTGCATTATTATTAGGTGGGATGAATGTACTGGGTTGAGGGTGGGGGGAAACTTTACGACCAAGTTTAGTAAATTTCATTATCTATACACATAAATTCTGACTACAACAGTTTCCCTTCTGTTAGATACTGCCCAGATTTGATATTTTTCTAGTGGTAACCTGGGTGTTTAACACACTCTGACTGAGAATAGGCTAATAGAGTTGGTATGTTTTCACATTCGGCACATAAAGTGCTGGAGGGTATTATCATCCCCTACATCGTCACTCCATCGGTTCATCCGTCTTGTCAATGTAATCTTGATATTTAAAAAAATATTCACCATAGTTGTACCAAATTTTTATCGGAGATGCAACATGTAATGGACCAGTTTGCTATTGAAAACTAACATTCTCTTATTATTTTTAAACTTTTAATCAAACTTTTTAAGAATTTATTTCAAGGCCGTCTGCATGGCGCACAAGGGGACGATGTTACCATATTATCTCCAAAAATATTCACCATAGCTTTACTAAACATTTGTCACAGAAGAACCTTATGAAGGACCAGGTTCCTATCGAAAACAGGCTTCCTCTGATTATTTCTTAACTTTTTATGAGACTTTTAAAGTATTTATTTGAAAGCCGTCTGAGTGGTGTCAACCCTGACGATCCTACTGCGATATGTCAAACAATTTGGATCGCACTTTTACCAAATTTGTCAGAGATGCATCTTCTGATGGACCAGGTTCCTATTCAAAACTAGCATCCCCTTGGTTTTTATTAACTTTGTATGAAACTTTAAAGTATTTATTTCAAGGCCTTCTGAGTGGCGCACAAGGAGACAATGTTACCATAATATCTCAACAAGGATCTATCGCAGGTTCATCAAATTTTCATCAGAGATTGCTATAAGTAATGATAAATTGAATATTCACAGAAAAAATTGATGGTGAAAGGTTTGGGGAGAGAGGAAAATTAATGTACGTTTAGTTCTATGGTTGAATTTTTAATCATTGACCGAGAGCGTGAAATGAATTAAGGCAGATTTAGATAATGTACAAAACAAGTGTATTTATGAACATTATAATTTTCTGTTGTCAATAAAAAAAATATAAAAAAGCAAATTTCATTAGAGATGCACATTATAAAGGACTATGTTCCTATTGAAAACCAACTTCCTCTCATTATTTTGAAACTTGTTATAAAACTTTTGTAGTATTTATTTGACGCTCTATGATCATGATTCAGATTCAGATTCTTTTATTCAACAATAAATTCAATACATTTCAATTGTTAGGTAATAATGACAAATATATATATAAACAAATGCAAAACAAAAAATAGGAGAAATAATACATTATTACCACAGAGAACAGATAGTCAGGATGACCCAGCTAAAGATGAAAACATCCGCTCTAGCATGGGCCACCTAAATAAATTTACTTGGTAAGTTAACACCTTGCTTCAGAACAAAGCACCACATGTATGTTAGGACAGTTGAACTGACTGAGACAAAGATAACATAATTACATACAAATATACTTTATGAATCCTCATTACAAACAATGGTGTACAATCATGTGCAATTTGGAAGTCCCAAAAACTCTCGAGTTATACTGGTAACACAAGATGGAGGGACAGACAGACGGATGGTGCAGCGGAGGACAAAACCCTTTGGCCTCATATAAGGCCGTTCAAAGGGTAAAAACAGACAATTCTGAAATTTGTATCAGCAGAATTTCAGAAACTATCAAGCTCGATAAGGTGTTTTTGCATCACAGTGAGTCACTTTCACTGAAGCTGTGTCATGCTGGCCTACTTTTTACTCACCAGTTACCCATGTTGAAAATTTTTTTTTTCTGACACACCTTGGAACTTATCAACAAAGTAATGTTAAGCTATATGAATAGCAGGACTTCAGGCACACAAAACATTCTAGAAGACTAAAACTTAAGATAGTATACACCTTGGAAAAGTGACTTCGATTTCAGGCCAAATATTGCTTGGATGTATGCCTGACAAAAAACAAAACAAACAAAAAAAAAACACATTACGGCTGTGACAGCCTGTACTCAGCTGACATGTACATATACTCTTGCTATTCTTTACGATTTGCCCCAAAAAGGAACAAAGAAATTCATTAAAAAAATCCAAAAATCAATGGAGCATGTCCTTTTGAAAAAATCTGTTAGAGACACACCCAAGGTACATTGCCACCAAGTTTGAATTCAATCTGATTGATAGTTTTGCAGAAGTCAAAATATGAATTACCATTAGAATGCCCATTGACTTGCATAGTAATAAACAGGAAAGGTGCATTTACCGAGAAGAACCTGAATTGAAAAAATTGTTAAAAATCAGGAATCCGCAGCTCATTGCCTCCTTGTGAACAACTTTGTTTGGCCCTTCCAAAAGGAACATATCCACCAAGTTTCAGCTAAATCTGAGTGATGGTTTTGGAGAAAAAGTCGAAAATAGCAATAACATAAAAAATAAAAATCATAAAAAAATAGAAAAAATTGCAGGGCCACCTGGTGAACAAATTCAGAACTAGGAGTCCCTAGGAGTGTGACATCACAGCAATTGGGTGAGCGATTTCAGAGAGAAAAAATTTTTAAGATATGCCCCGAAAATAACAAAACAAGAGGCCTGTGTGAAGAGGGCATTCTCAGCTGATCCAGACAATCATCACACTTGTGGCTCTGTGAACTTGGGATAGGATGAAAGTCACCCATGTACTGAGTAAGTCTGACCTTTATAGAAGAACACTAATGTGTGCAACATCAAGGTCCCAGTTCAAGTAGTTCTCAGGTTAAAGTGAAGAGTAAAATTAATGTATGTTGCACTGTGACCCCAGAAACAAGGTCAAGGTCACTCATGTACTGTCTAAGCATGACCTTCATAGAGAATCATTAACATGTGCAACATCAAGGCCCTCACTCAAAACAGATCTAAAGTTACCAAACGAACAGTAAATTTAGTGTCAGTTGTCCTGTGGCCTTGGGAATGAGGCCAAGGTCCAAACATCACGCGAGCATGACCATTTGCACAAAATAAGTAGACACTTAAAAAAGGTACATCCCTACTAAGTTGGCACAAATCTGACCAAAATAATTCAAGTTATAACAATTACAAAAAATTCCCATATTAAAACTTTCCCTAAGATCTTTGAACAAAGAAAATCATTTAAAAAAAAATCACTGGAGCATAACCATTTGAAGAAACTTGGTAGAGACCGACCCAAGGTACATTGCCACCAAGATTTGAAGTGAATCTGACAGACAGTTTCTTCAGAGAAGTCCAAAATGTGAATTAGCATTAGAACGTATAAGAATGCCCATTGACTTGCAATAGAAAAGGTGCATTTATTGATTAGTACCCCAATTGAAAAAAAAAAAAAAAAAGAAAAAGAAAAAAGGTTGAAGTCAATCTGGATGATGGTTTTGGACAAGAAGTCAAAAATGTGAATTAGCATTAGAATGCCCATTGACTTACATAGTAATCAGTAGGAAAGCTGCTTTGTCTGCTAAGTATCCGAATTGGAAAAATTGTTAAAAAAATCAGGAATCCACAGCATTGCCAGCCAGTGAATAACTTTGTTGACCCTTCCACAAGGAAAACTAGAACAGACTGATTTTCCAACAGAAAATCAAATGTCTCCCGGTGGAACACTTACGTCTCTGAATAAGCTACAAGTGATAACAAATTACAAATGACCAAGTTTGCTTGAAAATTACAATCCTATTTTAGCTCTCACCTAGATACAATACTCTAGCAATTTTCATCAAGTTCTTCAAGACTTATTGCAGAGAAACCAATTTCACACAAATGACCCTGTGACCTTGAAAATTAGGTCAAGGTCACCCAAATACAATCCAAACCTTGGTCTTACATTGATACATAATCCTACCAAGTTTCATTAAATTCCATCCTGTTCTTCATGACTTATCGAACGGAAACCAATTTCACATAAGTGACCCTGTGACCTTGAGAATTTGCTCAAGGTCATCCAAATACAATCCCAACCTAGGTCTTGCCTAGATGCATAATCCTACCATGTTTCATCAAATTCCATCAAGTTCTTCAAGACTTATTGCACGGAAACCAATTTCACATAAGTGACCCTGTGACCATGAGAATTCGCTCAAGGTTATCCAAATACAATCCCAACCTAGGTCTTGCCTATATACATAATCCTACCAAGTTTCATCAAATTCCATCTTGTTCTTCATGACTTATCGCATGGAAACCAATTTCACATAAGTGACCCTGTGACCTTGAGAATTCGCTCAAGGTCATCCAAATACAATCCCAACCTAGGTCTTGCCAAGATACATAATCGTACCAAGTTTCATCAAATTCCATCAAGTTCTTCAAGACTTATTGCATGGAAACCAATTTCACATAAGTGACCATGTGACCTTGAGAATTTGCTCAAGGTCATCCAAATATAATACCAACCTACGTCTTGCCAAAATACATAATCCAACCAAGTTTCATCAAATTCCATCATGTTCTTCATGACTTATCGAACGGAAACGAATTTCACATAAGTGACCCTGTGACCTTGAAAATTAGGTCAAGGTCACCCAAATACAATCCCAACCTAGGTCTTGCCTAGATACATAATCCTACCAAGTTTCATCAAATTCTGTCACGTCCTTCAAGACTTATCATACGGAAACCAAGTGTTGAAGAACCTGAACAACAACAACAACAACAACAACAAGCAGAAGAAGCGGAAGAAACGGGCACTTAAACAATATGACCCCCAGCTTCCACCAGGAGACGTAAAAATCCACCAAGTGTCAGGTTAATCTGAGTGGCAGCTCTGGAGTAGAAGTTCAAAATAGGAAATACACAAAAAATCATCAAAAATTAGTAAAATATGGCAGTACCACCTGGTGAACAAATGAAGAACTAGGCATCCCTAGGAGTGTTATCAAAGCAATTTGGTGAGTGGTTGCGGAGACGATTTTTTAAGATGTGCCGCAAAAAAGAAACAAGGCCATGGGCCTAAAATGTAAGTTTGGCGGCAAAGTGACTGGTTGGTCGATTGGTATTTTTGGTAGACACATAATTGTGTGTGTATATGGTGTGCTTCCAGAATATTCTCCATTTTCTAAAGTTTTTGGTGTTGTACCTTTCATAATTTGTTGCCAAAGAAGGGAATACAGTGACAGCTGGCTTGAGAGACCAGGCCAAATTGAGATCACTTTTTAGGACCAACATATCAAGATATTTTTCTGAACAACAGACCCATGGGCCTAATGCTCTGCCGACAGATGACTAGCAGGTCAGCTGAGCTAAATATAATAAAACATTCACTGGAGCGTGACGACCCAGGTACACTGCCACCAAGTTTTGAGATGAATCTGACAGTTTCTTCAGAGAAGTCCAAAACGTGAAAAAGCATTAGAATACCCATTGACTTGCATAATAATCTGACAAAAAGAAAGGTGCTTTTGCCAAGAAGTACCCAAATTAAAAACATCGTTCAAAATCAGGAATCCATAGCAATGCCACCTAGTGAACAACTTTGTTTGACAATTTCACATGGAACACACCCACAAAGTTTCAGCTTAATCTGAGTGACAGTTCTCGAGAAGTCGAAAATAGTGAAAACACTCGAAAAATCATTAAAAAAAAATAGAAAAAAATGCAGCGCCACCTGGTGAACAATTAAAAGCTAAGAGTCCCTAGGAGTGTTCCTGTGTGATATCAAAGCAACTGGATGAGCGGTTTTGGAGAAAATTTATTTAAGATTTGCCCCCAAAAAACAAACAAAAAATCCAAACAAGCAGCCTGTGTGAACAGCCCATGCTCCGCTGACCTAGACATTCATCACACTTGCAGCTCTGTGAACTTGGGAATGGATCAAGGTCACCCATGTTCTGAGTAAGTCTGACCTTTATAGAAAAACACTAACATGTGCAACAGCAAGGTTCAAGTAGTTCTCAAGTTATAATGAAGACTAAAATTCATGCATGTTGCACTGTGACCCCAGAAACGAGATCAAGGTCATTCATGTACTGTCTAAGCATGACCTTCATACAGAAACATAAACCTGCTGCATCACGCTACTAACTCAAAACAGATCTCAAGTAAACAGTAAATTTCGTGTCAGTTGTCCTGCGAATTAGCATTAGAATGCCCATTGACTTACATAGTAATCAATAGGAAAGCTCCATCAGCTGGTAAGTACCGCAATTGAAAAAAAAATCCTTAAAAATCAGGAATCCAAAGCAGTGCCACCTAGTGAACAACTTTGTTTGACCCTTCCACAAGAACATATCCATCACATTTCAGCTTAATCTGAATGACCTTTCTGAGAACGAGTGAAAAATTGAAAACCATACAAAAAATTCAGAAAAAGCTTAAGAAAAAATTGCAGCGCCACCTGGTGAACAAATTGGGAACTATATGTCCCTGGGAGTGTCTATGTAAGATACCAAAGCAATTGGGTGAGCGCTTCAGAGGAGAAGAGTTTTTAAGGTTTGTCCCAAAAAAGAACAAAAAAAATCATAAAAAATAAAAAAATCGATAGAGCGTGACCATTTTAACAAACTTGGTAGAGATCCACCCAAGGCACATCCCCACCAAGTTTGAAGTAAATCTGGCCAAAATTATTTAAGTTATAGGCATTACAATATATTCCCATGTTAAACTTTCCTATTCAAACTTTTGTAAAGATTTTCGAAAAAAAATATCAAAAAATCCAAAAATCATTGGCACAAACCTGGTAGACACCCACCAAAGGTACATCCCCACCAAGTTTGAAGTAAATCTGGATGACGGTTTTGGAGAAGAAGTTGAAAATGTAAATTGGCATTAGAGAGCCCATTGACTTACATAGTAATCAATAGGAAAGGTGCATTTACTGAAAAAAAGCCGAATTGAAAAAACTGTTTAACATCAGGAATCCGCAGCAGCCCTACATAGTAAACAACATTGTTTGACCCGTCTACAAGGAACATATCCACCATGTTTCAGCTTAATCTGAGTGACAGTTCTAGAGAAGAAGTCAAAAATAGCTAGAACTCAAAAAATTCATAAAAAATAGAAAAAAATTGCAGCGCCACCTGGTGAACAAATTAAGAACTAGGAGGCCCAGGGAGTGTTCCTGTGTGATATCAAAGCAATTGGGTGAGCGATTTGGAGAATGCGATTTTTTAAGGTTTGCCCCAAAAAACCCCAAAATTTCATTAAAAAAATCCAAAAATCACTGGACCGTGACCATTTGAAAAACTTGGTAGACACCCATCCAAGGCACCCCACCTCACCCCCCAAGTTTGAAGTGGGATCTGGCAGTTTCGGAGAAGTCGAAAATGTGAATTGTTGACGGAGGGAGGACGACGGACAGAGGACCATAAGATAAGCTCCAGTGACTGACAAGTCTGCTGAGCTAAAAATCAATGAAGCGTGACCATTTGAACAAACTATGTAGAGACCCACCTAAGGTACATAGCCACCAAGTTTGAAGTGAATCTGGCTGGCTGTTTTGGAGAAGAAGTCAAAAAAGGTGTACTGTGAATGGACAGAGAGAAGCCATCGATGACTGAGTCTTCTAATATCTCAACCCGACTGGTAGGTCAGCTGAGCCAAGAAGCGAATGTGAGTCAAAAAGCCATGTTACAGGTGGTAACTTTACTCAGGAACTTCAATACAAGACTGTAATGTTATAAGATATTAGCACTTCTATTCTGCGGAGTCCAGGACAGGCATATAGCGTTGGTGAGGCCTAAAACAAATGTCGTGTTTCCTGTTGCAGCGAAGCACAACAGTAGAGTAGGTAGGTAGGTGGGGATTTTTTCTTTCAATTTTAATAAACTGTGAATCTTTGAATCATAATGTGATTTGATGTACTTAAGTTGAGTTATCTGATATCAACATTCTATTGAATTCCAAAAATTATTTAATGTTTTTCTGACAAATTCTTGAAAATTATAAACAAAAATTATTCTTGACAAACATTACACTGGCACTGCATCTTTTTGATGATGCTAACAAAATTTTCACGGAGGCAATTAGCTTTCAATCTATTTAAATATTGTAATTTGTTTATTGAATTGGTTGATTGATTTAAAAGTATATGTTCGAGTGTCGGCCTCCCTTGCATTTTAATGAAATAAAACTAAACTTTCACATCTCAAGTATATTACAGAATCGCGTCAAATTTATCCTTGTCTGGCATCCTTTCCTCGTTGGATGACGTGTGGTGGGTAAAAGACAGTGAAAGATGAAAAATGATACATGTTGGAACTTGTGCATGTCAATATGACAATCTGCCAGAGTAGTAAATGGAGAAATATGTTAATGTTCTTTACAAATTAATATAATATCCAAAGCCTGCAGTGCTATAATTCAGCGGTTAATTTCACATTCTTTTGACACGGGGGGGGGGGGGCTCAAGTATTCTTATGTACATGTACTTTTATTTCAATTCCATTAAATTGATTTGATATCCAACATCCCAACGGGAGCCCCACGGCACGCAGTAATATTGATCGGCTCTCGCTTTGCATCGCGTATGCTGGGGCCTCATTTGGGTTGCGGTGAAATTGCGATCGTTTGAACACTCTATCCGTTGCTCCAATACAACAGATTCTGTCATTCTATGCGGACAGTGCTCTGATATGCCTTCTATATTAAACTTTGGTCTTTCTTTCTTGTCTATGCAATCCAAACAGTTCGACACAGCAATCACCAGATTCGTCCTCGTGCAAACAGATGACCGTCAATCTCCATTTGTATACCCGGATGTGCAAACTCAAGAATTTGGGTTAATTCATTCAGCCTTCCGCAGGGAAGCGCAAGCCCGTCTTCCCGTTCTGTATTGCGGTAACATGTGCCAAAGTTTTCGAACAAAGTCTGCCTTACGAAATAGCCTCTCATAAAAAGATGTACCCAAAAATTTAACCAAAAGTCAATAGTATTACGCACTTTCTTTCGTTACGGCTGATGTAAACGCAAGCGGAACGTCGACCAACATGTGGAGCGATGTGCCATTGTGCAAACGCGTGTAATTCTGACTGCATACGCCACGCCCACGGGTGACCGCTTGGTCTTTGTCTCCGGGGGCAGGGTTATACTGGCATCAAGGTTGTATAATTACGCACTTATATTAGAACACTTGTGTACACACAGATAAGAAAAAGCCTCTTCTTGAAAGATGTACCCCAAAAATTACCAAACGACCTGCAGCTAGACTTTCTTCACGACACAGACGCGCGTTTTTTCGGGTGAAACGATCCCCTAATGAGCAACAAGTGGATATTTTCAGACTTCTGAGAGCAGCCCTTGACCCATAGATCCACTTTGCATCAAGTTTTCAACTAAATTGAATTAATTGAGGACTTACAAATGGTTCTTTTCAAGCTCTTCAGACCCGCAACCTCAACAATTGGGCCTTAAACCTCAAATTCCCGTTCAGAAACTTGGATATCCCCATTTTTTTTGGCATTGCCAAGCAACACGTAAACAAAGATGGCCGCCAAAACTGATTGTAATATATGTGGCTTCGCCACAGATAAAAAAAGCATCAAAAATCATTTCATCACTGGAGTGTGACCATTTGAGCAATCTTGGTAGAGACCTATCAAAGGTACATTGCCACCAAATTTGAAGTGAATCTGGCAGACGGTTTTGGAGAAGTCCAAAATGCAATTGTGAATGGACGGCGATGGATGAGTCGACATCCTAAAAGCTCAGCCTGACTAGCAAGTTAGCTGAACTAAAAATGGTTTAAAATAAAAAATCCACAACAGTACCACCTAGTGAACAACTTTGTTTGATCCTTTCACAAGGAATATATCCATGAAGTCTCAGATTAACTCCTAGCATGCGGTTGTCGGCCACACCCGATAACACTTTGAACATCACCTACCACGGTTGTCGGCTGCACCCACCCGCACCGCAAGCCACCATTCATCAGCTTGCCGGTCGCCCGTATTGTTTATTTAACTGCAAGCGTGTACATTTTATCGTAGCCAAACTTCAATACTTACGAATGGCTATTTCAATTTTGCAGTAAAATGGAGTACTTCCCTGTCAAAAGGATAAATTTAACAACTGCCAGTTTATGGGTGACAATTTAAATGATTCAAGTCCTAAATTTTGTGCAAAAACTTGGTAACTCTGCACGTTTGCGGTCGCCTTGTTTCCAATCAACCGCCATAATGTTTTACACTGCCAGAAAGGCCATGTTCTCGTCTCTTTGTGTTGCAGGCTCCCTTATTGCCTAACACTTAATTATTCTGAGGATATCCCTCCAAAAATAACCTAAAATCTGAGCAGAAACCTCATTAATAATTAATGAAATGGCCACTTTGGCTCGCCATTGGTGGATTCCATCACCTATCAGTCTTCATCCAATCAAATGTGTCGGAATACATGTGCTACGGCATCATGGCCCACATGATGGCGATAAAATTGATCATTTCCACGCAAAATGTCTTTGAGGCTGATTATTTTCATCGTAGGTTCAGCAAAAGACTTGTATGGAACAAATCTTAACGCAGATTAAAACAGGAGTGAAAATTCATGACAGAAGACAAGAAAAATATGCAGATTTGTCACCGCACACTGAGGAAGCCACTGCTGATCTGTGACACACGATGTGTTGTTGACATGGTTGATCGCTGTCAGACACGACAAGTGAAGTTTTTGGTGTTAATCAAATTTTATCGTCGTAACTTAAGTAAAATGTGCAAATAGAACAAAATAGGAGTGAAATTAATGACGGACAGCGGGAAAAAATACCCTTACATTACGGTAAACCATGGCGGGGATCATGCATGTGTAGACAGGCTCTGTTCACATGTCCAGTGTGTTGATTGGAAGAAATGTAACTGCAATAAGATACAGACACTTTACATGTCCAAGGGTATCTAAGTTTTCTGGTAAATTGACCTAGAAACTGCACAGAAATATAAATCATGTAATTTCTGACAAGTCTTGTGTTGATCACTTTTAGTGAATCACAAAAATAAAAAAGCCCTGACACGTTCAATCCTGCATGTCGCGTGTTGGACAGTGAGTAAAAAAAATGGCCAGTGGCACACCATGTTTGGCATCAGATACTGCCCGAGCGCTAGGAGTTAATCTGAGTGACTGTTCTGGAGAACAAGTAAACATGCAGTGAAAATACACAAAATTCATAAAAAATCGAAAAATCATTGGAGTGTGACCATTTGAACAAACTTGGTAGAGACCCACCCAAGGTATATTTCACATAAGTTTGAAGTGAATCTGGATAACAGTTTTTGAAAAGTCGAAAATGTAAATTGTGACCAAACGATGAATGAAAGATCAAGAGTCAGGGACCGCTCTGTCCATTAGCCAAATGCTAATGTTTCTTGAATTTGGCTAATGAAATGTGTACATGGCTAAAATATTTTAAAATGAATTATTAAAGGGCCACTACAAAATCGTTTACTATGCTAATATTTCCAATTTTGGCTACAAAATTTTGAAGACTAGATCTGTCCCTGAGTGTGATAGAATAAGCTCTGGTGGCTGAAAAGCCAGCTCAGCTAAGTCAAAGGAAAAAAGAGTAATAGCTCGGGCATGAAGTGTAACGTAGTTTTACATAAATGTATCACCCTGACCCATATACTTGACCTAGTGATTTACTTTTGTTTCATGACACACCTTAAGGGCAAGATATGTGTGTGTCAAGTTTCATGAAATTAAGTTTAAGAGTAAAGGAGTTATAGCCCAGACATGATTTTACAAGAATATGTCACTGTGACCCAGATACTTTACCTAGTAACCTACTATTGGTACATACCCTTATGTCCAGACGCACATGTGTAAAAAGTTTCATTACTCTAAGGTGAAGGACAAGCAAGTTGAAGCCCGGCCACAAATCGAGAAGACCAGATACTTGACCTGGTAACCTGCTTTTGTTTCATGACCCGCCTTTACGTCAAGACGTGTGTATGTGTATGTGTGTGAAGCTTCATGAAACTAAGTTCAACAGTAAAGGAGTAATAGCCCAGGCATGATCTTACAACGATATGTCAGTGTGACCCAGATACTTGACCACTTTTTTCTTTATTAATTTTTTTTAAGTCGCCATTTTTTTTAAAAATTAATTGCCACACTCAAAATTTAGTAGCCAAATCTGGTGTCAAGTAGCATTTGGCGATTTTTGCGATCACTAACACGAACCTAAAATACCAGAGCAATGGACTTATAGTCAGCAGAGCTAAAAAGCTATTGACTCAGTCATGTATGTATCAAAATTACTTATCACATGTGCATGCTCACATCCTTAAACAACATGCTTGCTAGCAAGTTCAGTCACCACAATATCACAAATGTCTGTTTTACAACAAAGCTCATTCAAGCACGATGTAACCAATGAAGTATGACAATGATGGTACAAGTCTGTAGTGATCATCACTGTAAATCATTTACCCAACTGGTAGTATTTAGTGAAATAATGCAACTCCAAAGTTTTTTGTTGACACACAGACAGACTGATGGACAGACGTCCTGAAAGTGAGTGCTTAGTCTCACCAACAGTTTATGCTGGCAACACATTAAATGGATCACGAGGTTTTAGCCCTACAAATACACACTGACCTGTTGTCATTATCCAAATGTATACCACAAATGCAGCTGACAAATTGCATCTTTGGCCTCTTGGAATGCTTAGGCGACATGTTCTTCCGCATGAAGCGTGTGTCTGTAAAGAAAAATCATCACATTAGAATGGCTGGGTCTTGTTTCTAACAATAATTTATAAAAATATTCATGATAATGAAACACAATTGTTGCAGTATAATAATGAAACACAATTATTGAGGCAGCAAAACTAGTAACCAATATGCTAGCAATTAAGCCAGAGAACGGCTGTATTCAAGTTTGCAATAATAATTTATAAAACGAGAAGGCTGCATGAACAGCCCATGCTCAGCTGACCTAGAGATTCATCACACTTGCGGTTCTGTGAACTTGGGATAGGATCAAGGACAGGTCACCCATGTACTGAGTAAGTATGACCTCTATGGAAGAGCACTAACATGTGCAACATCAAAGTCCATCATAAAAAATCCAAAAATCAATGCAGCATGACCACTTGCACAAAACAGGTAGACACTTATAATAAAAGGTAGATCCTTATCAAGTTTGACACAAATCTGACCAAAATTATTTAAGTTATCAGTGCATAAAATTGACGGTCGCCCAGTCGACTGAGTTGATTAAATTACTGTGTGGGGGATCGAGTTAAAAAAATCAGAAGACACTTCTGACTTTTTCTGGTCTGCTTTATGATTTCAGACTTTGTTATCGATATTCTGTGTTGGGAATAAGAAATATCTACAAGAATAATCCTGTATGTTGTCTTTGTTGCTTATGTTCCTTGTTGGACTATCTGACAGCATGAGCATCATTCATATTCATGAGCTTCACTGGTAACTTTCAGTTTTCAAGTCCCTATCTATGATTCATAGGATACCCTTTTTGAAAAAAAGTGTGTGATTGAACTCGAAATCTGCTACTTCCAGTTCTGAAGTGGCTGATTCAAGGTTGTATAAATTCCTGGTGTTGTTTATTTACATGCAAGCACACACATTTTTTGCAGAGAAACGTCAGTTCTAGCCCATGGCTACTTCGATTTTGCATTAAAAATTAATATTTTCTTTCCTTGATGCTTAAATCAATGATCAGGCCGTTGTTTGCGAAAATTTGAATGATGTAACTTTGCAAAACTGTGCAAAAATAGGGGGATTTCATTGTCGTGGTCTTGATTTTTTTTCTACCTGCCATGTTCTTCACATTGTCAAAATGCTGAAAACCTTGTCTATTTTAAGAACCAGCTCTCCCATTGGCTGAAACAAAAGTATTTTAGGGGAAACCCCACCAAACCTGCTTCTATTTCAAACAGATATGTCGTTATTTTAGTCCAAAACTACAAAAGACGATTCCCCAGAATATTCTAGGTCATTCAGGGGGCCAGAGTTGATCACATGGTGTTCACTATCCAATCAACTGAGTCATTTTTATACACGATGTTTTGTTCAGGAGTACTCGCTACCTCTTGTTGTGAAGTCTGGCTTTAAGGATGGGCGACATTTGTATAGGGCCTGTATTTTTCCATTTTTAACGAAAACGGAACGTTATAATGAATTTTTGTCACCTCTGAAATGGAATTTGCTGTTTTGTCTTAATGTGTTTTACATACAAAGAGAACTACTGAAACACAATTTGGAAATTTCTGGCTGGTGAAACAGAATTTCTAGTTTTTTTAAACGGAAAAATTCAGGCCCTATTTGTATGAACACAAATGACGATTACGGACAATTTATTAAGGCAAAAAACAAAACTGAATGATGTAAATTGGTCAGAATATTAAACAAAAGCACTGTGACAGTCCTGTGCTCAGCTGACTTACTTACCCTATGACCTTGGAAATGAGGTCAAGGTCACTGACCTATGCTGAATCTAACTTTCATAGAGGGTCATCCCCATATGCAAGATCAAAGTCACAGTACAAATACTTCTCATGTTATCACGCGACCAGTAAAATCCATGTTAGTGGCCCTGTGACCTTGAAAATGAGTTCAAGGTCACTAATGTACAGTCTCAATCTTTCCTAAATAGAGGACTACCAACAAGTTCAACATCAAGTCCCTACCTTCCACAGTTCTCAAGTTACAAAATGAAAAGTAAAATTCATGTAAGTGTCTGGGTCCCAGTGACTTTGGGAATGAGGTTAAGGTCACTCATGTACTGTCTAAGTCTGGACTTTGCTCAGGACAACCATCATGTTCAACATCAAGGTCCATGTTCAAATAGCTCTCAACTTGTCAGGTGAACAATAAAATTCGAGCAAGTGGCCCTATGACCTTGGGAATGAGGTCAAGGTCACTCATCTACTGTCTAAGCCTGGCCCTTATTAAGGACAACTAGCATATGAATGTCCTACCCTTAATAGTTCTCAAGTTACCCTACAAACAGTGAATTTCATGCACCTTGCCTTGTGACCTTGGAAATGAGGTCAAGGTCACTCACCTACTGTACATATATCACCCTCATACCCAGAAGTGTCCCTATGCAATTTCACAGCAACTGCCTGAGTATAAACATGGGTAAAGACTTTTGAAGATTTGGCCAAAAATTAACAAAATAATAATCAAAAATCCAAAAGTCATTGGACTGTGAGCATTTGAACAAACTTGATAGATACCCACCAAAGGAACATTCCCACTAAGTTTGAAGTGAATCTAGCTGATGGTTTTGCAGAAGAAGTCAAATATTGTCAATTAGCATTGCAAACCCTAACTAGGGCTGATGATTTTCCGTTTTTGGTTCAAGGATTTTCCATTTTTGCCCTATCGTCATTTCGGTTTTTTCCCAAAAGCCTTGTCAGTCATCAGAGCGACCACGCTTGGGCTTCACGGCAGCCATGTTTCCTATTGAAACTCAAGTTCACACGAGAGTCTCGAGTTGCGAAATTAATGGCGGCGCCCTGGTAAAAGCGTATTTGTAGAACGGAAATGGTTTGGAGCTTTGATTTTAGTGTTTAAAAAGAGGAAATGTGAAGATTTTGCTACATTTTGTGTGGCTTCAATTGATTTGTTTCTTTTACCAGGAAATTTTAACCGATTCCATTAAATAATGCGGGAAAATTACTTTTCCATTTTTTTGTAGCTCATTCCACGAAACCGCCCGATTTTCCATGAAAACTGAAAATCATCAGCCCTACCTAATGACTCTGCAATCCCCATTGACTTGCATGGTAATCAATAGGCATGTAAAATCAACAAGAAAAACTCCTAAAACACCCAAAAATCACTGAACAGTGAACATTTGAATAAACTTGGTAGAAACCCACCTGTGACACATCCCCACCAAGTTTGAAGTGAATCTGGTTAACGGTTTTCAGATGAGGTTGAAAATGTAAACTACCATTGCAATTCCCATTGACTTACATAGTAAACAATAGGAATGTATACATTGACCAACAAGTGCCTAAGTTAAACAAGAGGGCTGTGTGAACAGCCCATGCCTCAGCTGATCTTGACATTCATCACACTTGTAGCTCTATGAACTTGGGAAAGGATCAAGGACACCATGTTCTGAGTAAGTCTGACCTTTATAGAAGAACACTTACATGTGCAACATCAAAGTTCAAGTAGTTCTCAAGTTATAATGAAGAGTAAAATTCACGTATGCTGCACTGTGACCCCACAAACGAGGTCAAGGTCATTCATGTACTGTCTCAGCATGACCTTCAAACAGAATAATTAACATGTGCAGCTAACTCAAAACAGATCTCAAGTTATCAAGTAAACAGTAAATTTTGTGTCAGTTGTCCTGTGAATTAGCATTAGAATGCCCATTGGTTTATGTATAGTAATCAATAAGAAAGCTGCATTGAACGATAAGTACCTGAAATGAAAATCCTTAAAAATCAGGTATCCAAAGCAGCGCCACCTAGTAAACAACTGTTTGACCCTTCCACAACAACATATCCATCACATTTCAGCTTAATCTGAGGGACGGTTCTGAGAACAAGTGAAAAATAGCAAAACCATACAAAAATTCATTAAAAAAATTGCAGCGCCACCTGGTGAACAAATTGGAAACTAAGTGTCCCCGGGAGTGTCAATGTACATTATCAAAGCAATTAGGTGAGCGGTTTCAGAGGAGAAGAATTTTGAAGGTTTGCCCCAAAAAAGAACAAAAAGAATCATGAAAAATCCAAAAATTAATAGAGCGTGACCATTTGAACACACTTGGTAGAGATTCACCCAAGGCACATCCCCACCAAGTTTGAAGTAAATCTGGTCAATGTTATTAAAGTTACGATCATGAACAACTTTGTTTGACCCTTCTACAAGGAGCATATCCACCATGTTTCAGCTTAATCTGAGTGATGGTTCTGGAGAAGAAGTCGAAAATAGCTATAACACACAAAAATTCATAAAAAACTAGGAAAAAATTGAAGCGCCATCTGGTGAACAAATTAAGAACTAGGAGCCCCAGGGAGTGTTGCAGTGTAATATCAAAGCAATTCGGTGAGCGGTTTCGGAGAAGATTTTTAAAGATTTACCCAAAAAAGAACCAAAAAAATCATTGAAAATCCAAAAATCACTGGACCGTGACCATTTGTACAAACTTGGTAGAGACCCACCCAAGGCACATCTCCACCAAGTTTGAAGTGAATCTAGCTGACGGTTTTTGAGAAGAAGTCGAAAATGTGAATTGTGGACAACGGATGACGGACCCTCAAAAAACCTCAGCTGACTGACAAATCAGCTGAGGTAAAAATTTGTTAAAAATCAGGGATCAACAGCAATGCCACCTGGTGAGCAACCTTGTGTGACCCTTCCACAAGGAACATATCCACCAAGTTTGAGCACAACATGAAAGCTAGTTTTGGAGAAGAAGTCAAAAAAAGCAGAAACGCACAAAAATTCATAAAAAAAAAAAAAAATCAAAAAAATCACAGCACCACCTGCTGAACAACTTAAGGTCTGGGGGTCCACAGAAGTGTCCCCATTAAATTTCAAAGTAATTGGCAACTTGGTTCTGGAGAAGATTTTTTAAGATTTCCCCCAAAAATGAACAAAATAATTCATTAAAAATCGAAAAATCACTGGACCATGACTATTTGAATAAACTTGGTAGAGACCCACCCAAGACACATCCCCACCAAGTTTGAAGTGAATCTAGTTAACGGTTCTGGAGATGAGAACTACAAATATCAGGCTTTTGTAATTTACACAAACACAAAAGAAGAATCAGTAAGAGGTGTAGCAGTGCATATCAAGAAAGAGGTTAATTCCATGGAAGTATCAAAGTTCAGTGAATACAAATTCAAAGAAATAGTGCTTGTTGAAATCAAGTTTAATGGAAACAATAAACTTTTACTGATGGATATCTAGCGCAGTCCAAATTCAACAGTAGCAAAATAATACTGAATTAAATAAAATTATTAAAGTATGTGATCAGCTGGGATACTCTCATTTGACTCTACTAGGAGACTTTAATTATCCAGAAATCAAATGGCAACAGGGTGGAATGGTGGGATCATGATCCTCAGAGGCAGGCAAATTCGTAGATGCAACAATCGATTCAATACTTATATCACCACATTGAAACAAGCAAGGGATAGATTGAACCAGGAAGCAAATACACTAGATTTAGTGTTCACAAATGAAGAAAATTTGATAGAGAACATTGAATACAAGCCACCAACTGGCAAAAGTGATCATGTATTGCTCTCATTTAATTTTAATTGTCACACAACAGATATATATGTTAAGACAGAACACTTTTCTTGTATAATAAGGGGAACTACAATGCTATGATGCAAGATCTACAACTAGATTGGACAAATCTTGTGAAGGATAAAGAAGTGGAGGATTGCTGGGTTATGTTCTCTGAGAAATTGAAGTCTGCCATAGATAAACACATACCTAAAAGGAAAATAGGCATGACAACAAAGAGAGAGAAGTTACTTTGGTCAAATAAACATACAAACAAGAAGTTACAAAGAAAACAAAAAGCATGAATTCATTACATTTCTGATAGGACTGAAGATAACTACAAGAAATACACAAAAGCAAGAAATCAAGCAAGGTGGGAAACGTGCAAAGCTTCACGACAGCATGAGAAGTTAATAGCCCTAAATGTAAAAGACAATATCCTAAGTTATTTTGGAAATAGGTGAAGTCCAAATGCGAAGCACGTGAAAGTATTGCAGACCTGGAAACAGAATTGGGCAAAGTAGCAAGCACAAATCTTGAAAAGGCTGAGGCTTTGAATAAATTTTTCTGGAACGTTATCAGTGTCCTAAAGAGGACACTGATAACATTCCAGACCCAAGACCAAGGGAGTTTACCCAAGAGCTAGATTACTTTGAAATAGATACAGATGATGTATATTTACAATTGGTGCAATTCAATGTGAACAAGTCAATGGGACCAGATGGTATTCATTCTAAAGTATTAACGGAACTCGCAGATGTTATTTAACATCCATTACAATTATTATTTCAGAAATCTCTCCAGTAAGGCACAGTACTGAAATGATTAAAAGATTGGTAATGTTGCGCCCATGTATAAAAAGGGTTCCAAGAAGCTGCCAAATTACCAACCTGTCAGTTTAACATCCATTGTATGTAAAATTATGGAAAAAATTATAAGGCAGAAATTAATAAATCAAATGGAAGAAATCAATTTATTTACAAAATATCAACATGGGTTCTACAAAGGAAGATCAACTACTACTCAATTACTTCAATGCTTAGAAATGTGGACTAAGTGGATGGATGAAGGGCAACCAACTTATGTTTTGTATCTGGACTTTACAAAAGCTTTTGACTCAGTCCCACACATCCGTTTGTTGAAAAAGATAGAGAGCTATGGCATCACAGGAAATGTTCTCTGATGGATTACATTTTTTCTGACAAAAAGAAAACAATGTGTGTGACTTTTATTGTCACCCAGCCTGGGTCCATAAGTGCACACATTTGTTAAAAAGGTGCATATATTTGTTCTC